>SJYX01004756.1:280763-407554 GCA_006410675.1 Oreotragus oreotragus
CCCCATCTATTTCCCATGAAGTGATGGGACCAGATGCCATGATCTTCGTTTTCTGAATGTTGAGCTTTAAGCCAACTTTTTCACTCTCCTCTTTTACTTTCATCAGGAGACTTTTTAGTTCCTCTTCACTTTCTGCCATAAGGGTGGTGTCATCTGCATATCTGAGGTTATTGATATTTCTCCCGGCAATCTTGATTCCAGCTTGTGCTTCTTCCAGTCCAGCGTTTCTCATGATGTACTCTGCATATAAGTTAAATAAGCAGGGTGACAATATAATAAACAAGTGGGATCCCATAAAACCTTTTCCACAACAAAGAAACCATCAACAAAATGAAAAGACAGTCTATGGAATGGAGCAAAGCATTTGCAAATGGTGCTATAGCCAAAGGATTAATTTTCAAAATATACAAACAGCTCATACAGCTTAATATAAAAAAATTGAATCAAAAAATGAGCAGAAGTCCTAATAAGAAATTTCTCTATGGCCAGCAGACACATGTAAAGATGTTCAATATTGCTAGTTAGTAGAGAAATGAAAATCAAAACATTTCACACCAGTCAGAATGGTTATCATTTAAAAGTCTGCAAATAATAAATACTGGAGAGGGTGTGGGGAAAAGGGTACCCTCCTGAACTGTTGGTGGGAATGTAAATTGGTACAGCCACTATGGAGAATAGTGTGGAGATTTCTTAAAAAACAAAAGAGTTACCATATGATCCTGCAGTCCCACTCTTGGGTATATATCTGGAGAAAACTCTAAAAGATACATGTACCCCAATGTTCATAGCATTATTTATCATAGCCAAGACATGGAGGCAATCTAACTGTCCATTGACAGATGAACAGATGAAGAAGATGTGATACAGATAGATAGATAGATCTCATGGAATATTAATCACGAAGAAGAATGAAATAAGACCATTTGTAGCGTCATGGGTGGACCTAGAGATTATCATACTACTGAGTGAAGTAAGCCAGACAGGGAAAGATAAATATGATGTGGTTATATGTGAACCCTAAAAAAAATGAGACAAATTAACTTATTTACAAAACTCACAGACACAGAAAACGAACTTCAGGTTACCAGGAGGATAGATGGGTGGGGAAGGAGTGTAGGATTAACATAAACACACTGTGTGTGTGCCCAGTCACTTCAGTTGTGTCTGACTCTGTGACCCAGTGGACTGTAGCCCGATAGATTTTCTGTCCATGGGATTCTCCAGGCAAGAATACTGGAGTGGGTTGCCATGCCCTCCCCAGGGGATCTTTTTGACCTAGGGATAGAACCCACATCTCTTGCATCTCCTGCATTGGAAGGAGGATTCTGTACCACCTGCACCACCTGGGAAGCCCAACAAGGACATACTATATAGTGCAGGGAACTATTTTCAATATCTTATAAAGAGTATGTATATATATGAATCACTTTACTGTATACCTGAAACTAACACAACATTGTAAGTTAACAATATTTCAATACAGTATGCTTAGGTCATTGATTCGGCCTTTCTGCTGTGGTATAAATATTTAGACAAGAGTTTTTCTAGTTATAAACTTTGGTTGCTTTCCACTAACCGTCCATCAACAGAGGAATGGGTGAAGATGTGGTACATATATACAGCGAAATATTACTGAGCCACAAAAAAGAATGAAATAATGCCATTTGAAGCAACATGGATGGACCTGGAGATTATCATACTAAGTCATCCAGAGAAAGACAAGTATCTTATGACATCACTTATATGTGGAATATAAAAAACTTTATAAAGTTTATAAAAATATAAACATCTATAAACAGAAATAGAGATGTAGAAAACAAACATATGTTTACCAGGGGGTAACATGTGTGTATGGTTTTTCCTGTGGTCATGTATGGATGTGAGAGTTGGACTGTGAAGAAGGCTGAGCGCCGAAGAATTGAGGCTTTTGAACCGAGGTGTTGGAGAAGACTCTTGAGAGTCCCTTGGACTGCAAGGAGATCCAACCAGTCCATTCTGAAGGAGATCAGCCCTGGGATTTCTTTGGAAGGAATGATGCATAAGCTGAAACTCCAGTACTTTGGCCACCTCATGCGAAGAGCTGACTCATTGGAAAAGACTCTGATGCTGGGAGGGATTAGGGGCAGGAGGAGAAGGGGATGACCGAGGATGAGATGGCTGGATGGCATCACGGACTCGATGGACGTGAGTCTGAGTAAACTCTGGGAGTTGGTGATGGACAGGGAGGCCTGGAGTGCTGCAATTCACGGGGTCGCAGAGTCGGACAGGACTGAGCAACTGAACTGAACTGAACTGAACTGAACATGTGTGTGTGCTCAGTTGCTCAGTCGTGTTCAACTCTTTATGACCCCATGGACTATAGCCCACCAGGCTCCTCTGTCTGTGCAGTTATCCAGGCAAGAATACCGTAGTGGGTTGCCACTGAATTCTCCAGAGGATCTTCCCAACACAGGGATTGAAACTGTATTTCTTGAGTCTCTTGCAATGGCAGGTGGATTCTTTGCCACTGTGCCAGCTGGGAAGTCCTCATATGCACACTACTATGTATAAGATAAATAACTAATAAGGACCTACTGTATACCACAGGGAACTCTACCTGATATTCTGTAATGGACTATATGGGAAAAGAATCTAAAAAAGAGTGGATATATGTATAGCATAACTGATTCACTTTGCTGTATACCTGTAACTAATACAATATTATAAATCAACTATACCCCGACAAAAAATTTTTTTAAAAACATTGCTTTCTTTCCGTAGTTCTAATAATTAATATTTCAAAAATAGTAGTAGTGGGACTTACATGGTGGTCCACTGGCTAAGACTCTATGCTTCCAGTGCAGGGGGCCCAAGTTCAGTCCCTGGTGAGGGAACTAGATCCCACAAGCCACCACTGAAGATTCTACTTGCCACATCTAAGACCTGGCACAGCATAATAAATAATAAAATAAATATTTTAAAAATTGTGGTAGTATTTGATAAGAATTTCTGTGTAGTTACTAAATACCTTCTAGCATATTTTATTAATAACTGATTTATTTAATAATTTTTCAAAGATACAAGGGTGTTGGTTAGATTTTAATATTTGTTTCTAATTTGACAGATGTTCAGTGATAGCTCTCTATATGCTATTGATTCTTTGAAACTATACTAAGATTTTATGATGGATTTATGTAGGTACAGTTTTTATGAATGTTCCAGATATTCTTGGAAAATTCATTAACTATCATTTTGACAGTCAGTGCTCAGTCATGTCTGACTCTTTGTGACCCCATGGACTTATAGCCTGCCGGGCTCCTCTGTCCACGGGGATTCTCCAGTCAAGAAAACTGGACTGGGTTGCCATGCCCTCCTCCAGGGGATCTTCCCAACCCCCCAGGAATCAAACCCAGGTCTCCCGCATTGCAGGTGGATTCTTAACTGTCTGAGTCAGCAGGGAAGTCCCGCTCTGTATGTAACACAGTGTTAAAAAGATGTTCTTCCTGTCTTGGAGTGTCAGCACAGGCCTCTGTTGATGTCCCTTAGTCAAACCACAAGGAGCATCCCAGTGAGTGAAACAAAGATGGATTCATTAATGCTTTTTGCTACAGGGAAAATTACACACTAAGGGGAGATGTGGTATCTCAGTTAGTGAGTATTAGGAAGGGCTTGCTTATTATGGCATTTGTTCTTGTGTTAGGGGATGATATTGGGCTTCCCAGCTGGCTCAGAGGTAAAGAATTTGCCTGCCAATGTACGAGACACAGTTTCGACCCCTAGGTCAGGGAGATCCCCTGGAGAAGGAAATGGTAGCCCACAACAGTATTCTTGTCTGGGAAATCCCATGGACAGAGGAGCCTGGTGGGCTATAGTTCATGGGGTCACAAAGNCAGCTGGCTCAGAGGTAAAGAATTTGCCTGCCAATGTACGAGACACAGTTTCGACCCCTAGGTCAGGGAGATCCCCTGGAGAAGGAAATGGTAGCCCACAACAGTATTCTTGTCTGGGAAATCCCATGGACAGAGGAGCCTGGTGGGCTATAGTTCATGGGGTCACAAAGAGTCAGACATGATTAGCAACTGTGCATGCATAAGCACATAGTTGATATTAAGATAAGTTTTAAAGATTCAGTGTATTAATGAACATTATCAAAGTTACAGGCATAATCGGATATACTCCTGATTTTTACTAGCAGGTGGGAAGAATAGGGCAGAACTAAGGCTTAAAGCTCAACTTTCAGAAAACTAAGATCATGGCATCTGGTCCCATCACTTCATGGGAAATAGATGGGGAAACAGTGGAAACAGTGTCAGACTTTATTTTTTTGGGCTCCAAAATCACTGCAGATGGTGACTGCAGCCATGAAATTAAAAGACGCTTACTCCTTGGAAGAAAAGTTATGACCAACCTAGATAGCATATTCAAAAGCAGAGACATTACTTTGCCAACAAAGGTCCGTCTGGTCAAGGCTGTGGTTTTTCCAGTGGTCATGTATGGATGTGAGAGTCGGACTGTGAAGAAAGCTGAGCGCCGAAGAACTGATGCTTTTGAACTGTGGTGTTGGAGAAGACTCTTGAGAGTCCCTTGGACTGCAAGGAGATCCAGCCAGTCCATTCTAAAGGAGATCAGTCCTGGATGTTCTTTGGAAGGAATGATGCTAAAGCTGAAACTCCAATGCTTTGGCCACCTCATGCGAAGAGTTGACTCATTAGAAAAGACTCTGATGCTGGGAGGGATTGGGGGCAGAAATAAAAGGGGATGACAGAGGATGAGATGGCTGGATGGCATCCCTGGCTCGATGGATGTGAGTTTGAGTGAACTCCGGGAGATGGTGATGGACAGGGAGGGCTGGCGTGCTGCAGTTCATGGGGTTGCAAAGAGTCGGACACGACTGAGCGACTGAACTGAAATGAAGGCTTTAATTGATAAACAAGCAGCAATGACTTCAGTTCAGGAGTCTGGGCATTTGTTAATATATGCAACTAGTAATTATTTTAAAGGTTATTGCTGTGAGGTACATATGTGTGTGTTTGCTATTGTAAATGTGCTCTTCTCTTTAATTAAATCCTCAAATTGGATTTTGTTTACAACAAAGGTTTTTCTATAATTTTACACTGTTTTTATTCACTGAATTTCTAATGGTTTAGGTTAGGTTTTTAGTCAGTTTTCTTGGATTGTCTAGGTATGCTGCTGCTGCTCCTGCTAAGTCACTTCAGTCGTGTCCGACTCTGTGCGACTCCATAGATGGCAGCCCACCAGGCTCCCCCATCCCTGGGATTCTCCAGGCAAGAATACTGGAGTGGGTTGCCATTTCCTTCTCCAATGCATGAAAGAGAAAAGTGAAAGTGAAGTCGCTTAGTCTGTCTGACTGTTAGCGACCCCATGGACTGCAGCCCACCAGGCTACTCCGTCCATTGGATTTTCCAGGCAAGATACAGTCTTATTAATCTCAGAGGAAGACACCGTCTCTTCCTCGTTTCCAATTCTTCTATGTAGTGTCCTGCAATAACCATAGTGATAAGATTCTGATGTAACATGATTATTATTTGGTGTCCATCCACCCTTTGCCAGGTCCTTGTTGTTAAATTTTTTCCAGGAATGAAGGGAAAGGGGTGATTGAGGAGAGAGAGAGAAGGAGAGAGAAGCATGGGACAAGTATTACAGAAAGACATACCTGGGTCCCTACATCACAGTATTTGCTGGCCTAGATTGTCTGAAATAGACATAAGAAGCAGGTGATGATTTACAATGAAGAGCTTGCAAATCTCTAATTATAGAACTTAGACTCAACCCTAACAACTTATGCTAGGGCAGCCTGGCACCACGTAGTGCCAAACAGCAGCCAAGTATTAATTCTCCAGAACTCCTGCCCACTAGTCAATAGCCGACTTGCCTTGCTACTTAAGTCATTTTGCAGTTCTGCAGTTCCACAATTTATATAACTGAATCTGAAATATATTTGCTTCATGGAGTATCTATTGCAAATAACAGTGTTGTTTAGCATGAAATAATCTCCACAAATTAAATTAATGAAAACCAGTAATTGAAAAAGGAAGGAGGGAGGAAGAAAGGGAAGCAAATGGAATTAGTGAGGAAATATAGGCATATACTGTAAAATAGAAAATATTTATGTTTTATAACTTTGTAATGTAAAATCATATATAGTTATATAATATTTATATTAGGTGTTTATACTCCAGTGTTCTTGCCTGGAGAATCCCAGGGACGGGGGAGCCTGGTGGGCTGCCGTCTCTGGGGTCGCACAGAGTTGGACACGACTGAAGCGACTTAGCAGCAGCAGCAGCAGCAGCATACATTTCTGTCAGTATTGTAGATACATTTTACTAAAGTATAACTCACCATAGTAAAATTCACTAATCTTAAGTACGTTTTACATAAAATATATGTATACATTCATGAAATTGCCACCAAAGTCAAGGTATTTCCAGTCTCCAAAATAGACTTTTCTTACCATCTTCTCAGCCAAGACCCCTGTCCCTCCAAAGTACCCACTGTTCAGATCCTTAGGAGCTGTTTGCTTTTCTGACTTACATTATGGAATCATACGGAATGTATTTTTAGTGTCTGGCTTACTTTGTTCAACGTTCAGCCAGTGGCAGCCTTCCCATTGCTGCACGTTGCTCTTTCCCATTCCCAGTAGTGTTCCAATAGAGTCACAGCACCATGATTTATCCACCCTAACTGTGTTCAGCTTGCGTACTCAAAGAGAAAGTGGTGAGGAAACACACTAGTTGACCAGGAAAAGAGGTTAAGTCCTGATTGTCAATACATGATTTTTTTTACTTTGTGCTTCTTGCCTTCACGTGTCAATGGAAGGCTGTCAGTAGAAGTATTTTAGAGATGTTATCATTGGAACATGGTAATTAATTCACTTACCAGGAAGTCAGCTTCCACGTGAGCAATAAATATATATTCTTCTAACATCCGCTGGATCATGGAAAAAGCAAGAGAGTTCCAGAAAAACATCTATTTCTGCTTTATTGACTATGCCAAAGCCTTTGACTGTGTGGGTCACAAGAAACTGTGGAGAATTCTGAAAGAGATGGGAATACCAGACCACCTAACCTGCCTCTTGAGAAATCAGTATGCAGGTCAGGAAGCAACAGTTAGAACTGCACATGGAACAACAGACTGGTTCCAAATAGGAAAAGGAGTACGTCAAGGCTGTATATTGTCTCCTTGCTTATTTAACTTATATGCAGAGTACATCATGAGAAATGCTGGGTTAGAGGGAGCACAAGCTGGAATGGAAGAAACACAAGCTGGAATCAAGATTGCCGGGAGAAACATCAATAAACTCAGATATGCTGATGACACCACCCTTATGGCAGAAAGTGAGGAGGAGCTACAAAGCCTCTTGATGAAAGTGAAGGAGGAGAGCGAAAAAGTTGGTTTAAAGCTCAACATTCAGAAAACGAAGATCATGGCATCCGGTCCCATCACTTCATGGGAAATAGATGGGGAAACAGTGGAAACAGTGTCAGACTTTATTTTTTTGGGCTCCAAAATCACTGCAGATGGTGACTGCAGCCATGAAATTAAAAGACGCTTACTCCTTGGAAGAAAAGTTATGACCAACCTGGATAGTATATTCAAAAGCAGAGACATTACTTTGCCGACTAAGGTCCGCCTAGTCAAGGCTATGGTTTTTCCTGTGGTCATGTATGGATGTGAAAGTTGGACTGTGAAGAAAGCTGAGCGCCGAAGAATCGATGCTTTTGAACTGTGGTGTTGGAGAAGACTCTTGAGAGTCCCTTGGACTGCAAGGAGATCCAACCAGTCCATTCTGAAGGAGATCAACCCTGGGATTTCTTTGGAAGGAATGATGCTAAAGCTGAAACTCCAGTACTTTGGCCACCTCATGCGAAGAGTTGACTCATTGGAAAAGACTCTGATGCTGGGAGGGATTGGGGGCAGGAGGAGAAGGGAACGACCGAGGATGAGATGGCTGGATGGTATCATGGACTCGATGGACGTGAGTCTGAGTGAACTCCGGGAGATGGTGATGGATAGGGAGGCCTGGCGTGCTGCGATTCATGGGGTCGCAAAGAGTCGGACACGACTGAGCGACTGAACTTAACTGAACTGAATTTTCCATTGTATGTTCTTATAAAAAATGTAATCATTGGAAGGAAAATTTTTGGATACTGTTGTGTTTTCACCTTCCAGATCCACTTTCTACCTTTCTCCTTTCTTCCTTTCTTCTTGAATTAAGCCCTTCTTGAATTAAGAGATCTTTCTCCAGCAAGATCTCTCCTCCAGGAAGTTGACCTGTATCAACAGTTCAATTCCAACAGACTCCTGTATGTTCAGACTTCCACATGGAGTCAGCAAATAGAAAGTCCAGGGTGGGGAATGAGATCAGGGTGTTCATTTCTTGGCGTCCTTGTAGTGAGGAGGTCTGGGGCTCATGGTGCCTTGCAGAAGTCACAGCTTTCCTTGAGTTAACTCATTCCATAGGACTCCTTCCTTCCAGTTTTCAGTGACCTCTCCCAGACTTCTGCTGCTTTGGACATGGGGGTGGTAATACATGCTGATGATAACCAGGAATTTTTGCACCACCCCTTAGGCTTCCCCAACACCCCACTCCACACACCCTTCAGGCTTCCCCCAAACCCTACATGCATGTCATAATCAGTTTTGGTAACTAAGCCCTTCTTGAAGTGAGTTTGCCCACATTTTGCAGTTGGGACCTGACTGGTGCAAATATTTCAAATGTGTTTTGTTAAGGTCCATTTTAAAAGAAGGAAAAGTTATATTCATTCTGTTTCACCTTCACATTCACATAGCTACAAATACACACCCCAACCACACATGCTTGTGCACGCACACACACTTCACATGCACCATCTCTCTTTAGGACTTTTGCAAGCACTTGATTCATATTTCACTTAAAAAACACTGTCACCAGGGAATTCCCTGGCAGTCCAGTGGTTAGGACTCTGCATTTTCGTTGGCGCTAGCCCAGATTTGACCCCTGGCCGGGGAACTAAGATTCTACAAGCTATGTGGCTCAGCCTAAAAAAAAGAGAAAAATATTGTCACCAAATGAGGTGAATTACCCAACCACCACGCAGCATGCCTGAGAAAGTGTTTATTGGGAGAACTGGGAAGCAGAAGCAGTAACAGGCTTGTAGATTGCCTAGTGCCCATCGCATCATGGAAAGTGTGCAGACATTAAAGATGACTGTTCAATTATGATGTTCTGAGAAAAGAACTCCCTGCCCCTCCTTTAGCTGTGAGGCCTTTTAGCTACATGACAGGGAAGCCCAGTTCCTCCTCTGGCGTGACCATGGCCTGGGGTCCAAGTCTATTGGTCCGGCTGTGTGATAAAGCAGCCCAAGATTTCCAGCCCTGCTCTCCCTTCTTGCATTTCATGCCCAGGAAAGCCCTGGATAGTCCTGCAGGAACAGGATATGATGGACCGCCCAGATCCACTGAGTACAGCTCCATGGAGCAAATTTTCATTGCCACAGAATCTGAAAGGCTCTGAGAAGCCAGCCTGCAGAGAACCAGACTTGGGCAAGACAGTCCTTAGTTCTCAAATTCATTTTTCTTTTACATCATTTCAAAACCCAACATGAAGACTCAAATGTATTTTATATAAAATTATAGTACTCTCAGGATAACCTCAATGATACCAACTGTGTTTAAAATATAGTATCAATGTCAAATATTTGTGTTCAAACACCTCACTGGTTGCTTTTACAAGTAAATGTATGAAAGAACTTGGTAATGCGTGTATGTATACATGTGTATATATATATATATACAGAAGTACATATGCAAAATATTTTATAGCTGTATATGTTAACTCTATACAAAATTTAAAGGTGAATAACATTGGAAATTAATAGTTAACAGCACAATCAGCTTTATTAGTTATATCCCAAATCTCAATTCTTGCTTTAGCAGATATTCTACATTTCCATTAGAAGGCACTTTTTCCCGAGCCACTGTCCATTTAATGCATGGAAAAGTAACTTAGTCTTGTGATGCTTCCTATTTAGCAACAAGCTAAATCTTGAGGAAGCTTTTCCTCAAGAGCATTTTGTTCTCTGCCTGGAGAAAGAATGAGTGAAGGTCGCTCAGTCATGTCTGACTCTTTGTGAATCCATGGACTCCCCAGGCCAGAATACTTGAGTGGGTAGCCTTTCTCTTCTCCAGGGGATCTTCCCAACCCAGGGCTCGAACCCATGTCTCCCGCATTGCAGGCGGATTCTTTACCAGCTGAACCACAAGGGAAGCCCCTAAATACTGGAGTGGGTAGTCTATCCCTTCTCCAGCAGATCTTTTCAACCCAGGAATTGGGTTGAAATCTGCATTGCAGGCAGATTCTTTACCAACCGAGTTATGAGGGAAACCCCTTATGGCAGAAAGTGAAGAACTAAAGAGCCTCTTGATGGTGAAATAGGAGAGTGAAAAAGTTGGCTTAAAATTCAACATTCAAAAAACGAAGATCATGGCATCAGGTCCCATCACTTCATGCAAATAGATGGGGAAACAGTGGAAAGTCACAGACTTTATTTTTTGGGCTCCAAAATCACTGCAGATGGTGACTGCAGCCATGAAATTAAAAGATGCTTAGCTACAAATACACACCCCAACCACACATGCTTGTGCACGCACACACACTTCACATGCACCATCTCTCTTTAGGACTTTTGCAAGCACTTGATTCATATTTCACTTAAAAAACACTGTCACCAGGGAATTCCCTGGCAGTCCAGTGGTTAGGACTCTGCATTTTCGTTGGCGCTAGCCCAGATTTGACCCCTGGCCGGGGAACTAAGATTCTACAAGCTATGTGGCTCAGCCTAAAAAAAAGAGAAAAATATTGTCACCAAATGAGGTGAATTACCCAACCACCACGCAGCATGCCTGAGAAAGTGTTTATTGGGAGAACTGGGAAGCAGAAGCGGTAACAGGCTTGTAGATTGCCTAGTGCCCATCGCATCATGGAAAGTGTGCAGACATTAAAGATGACTGTTCAATTATGATGTTCTGAGAAAAGAACTCCCCGCCCCTCCTTTAGCTGTGAGGCCTTTTAGCTACATGACAGGGAAGCCCAGTTCCTCCTCTGGCGTGACCATGGCCTGGGGTCCAAGTCTATTGGTCCGGCTGTGTGATAAAGCAGCCCAAGATTTCCAGCCCTGCTCTCCCTTCTTGCATTTCATGCCCAGGAAAGCCCTGGATAGTCCTGCAGGAACAGGATATGATGGACCGCCCAGATCCACTGAGTACAGCTCCATGGAGCAAATTTTCATTGCCACAGAATCTGAAAGGCTCTGAGAAGCCAGCCTGCAGAGAACCAGACTTGGGCAAGACAGTCCTTAGTTCTCAAATTCATTTTTCTTTTACATCATTTCAAAACCCAACATGAAGACTCAAATGTATTTTATATAAAATTATAGTACTCTCAGGATAACCTCAATGATACCAACTGTGTTTAAAATATAGTATCAATGTCAAATATTTGTGTTCAAACACCTCACTGGTTGCTTTTACAAGTAAATGTATGAAAGAACTTGGTAATGCGTGTATGTATACATGTGTATATATATATATATACAGAAGTACATATGCAAAATATTTCATAGCTGTATATGTTAACTCTATACAAAATTTAAAGGTGAATAACATTGGAAATTAATAGTTAACAGCACAATCAGCTTTATTAGTTATATCCCAAATCTCAATTCTTGCTTTAGCAGATATTCTACATTTCCATTAGAAGGCACTTTTTCCCGAGCCACTGTCCATTTAATGCATGGAAAAGTAACTTAGTCTTGTGATGCTTCCTATTTAGCAACAAGCTAAATCTTGAGGAAGCTTTTCCTCAAGAGCATTTTGTTCTCTGCCTGGAGAAAGAATGAGTGAAGGTCGCTCAGTCATGTCTGACTCTTTGTGAATCCATGGACTCCCCAGGCCAGAATACTTGAGTGGGTAGCCTTTCTCTTCTCCAGGGGATCTTCCCAACCCAGGGCTCGAACCCATGTCTCCCGCATTGCAGGCGGATTCTTTACCAGCTGAACCACAAGGGAAGCCCCTAAATACTGGAGTGGGTAGTCTATCCCTTCTCCAGCAGATCTTTTCAACCCAGGAATTGGGTTGAAATCTGCATTGCAGGCAGATTCTTTACCAACCGAGTTATGAGGGAAACCCCTTATGGCAGAAAGTGAAGAACTAAAGAGCCTCTTGATGGTGAAATAGGAGAGTGAAAAAGTTGGCTTAAAATTCAACATTCAAAAAACGAAGATCATGGCATCAGGTCCCATCACTTCATGCAAATAGATGGGGAAACAGTGGAAAGTCACAGACTTTATTTTTTGGGCTCCAAAATCACTGCAGATGGTGACTGCAGCCATGAAATTAAAAGATGCTTGTCCCTTGGAAGAAAAGCTATGACCAACTTAGACAGCATATTAGAGACATTACTTTGCTGACAAAGGTCCATCTAGTCAAAGCTATGGTTTTTCCAGTAGTCATGTATGGATGTGAGAGTGGGACTATAAAGAAAGCTGAGCACTAAAGAACTGATGCTTTTGAACCGTGGTATTAGAGAAGTCTCTTGAGTCCCTTGGGCTGCATGGAGATCAAACCAGTCCATCCTAAAGGAAATGAGTCCTGAATATTCATTGGAAGGACTGATGCTGAAGCTGAAACTCCAATCCTTTGGCCACCTGATGCGAAGAGCTGACTCATTAGAAAAGACTCTGATGCTGGGAAAGACTGAAGGCAGGAGGAGAAGGGGACGATAGAGGATGGGATGGTTGGACGGCATCACCGGCTTGATGGACATTAGTTTGAGCAAGCTCTGGGAGTTGGTGATGGACAACGAGGCCTGGTGTGCTGCAGTCAATGGGTCACAAAGAGTCAGACACAACTGAGTGACTGAACTACTACTACTTGGAGAAAGAAAAAAAGACTAGTGCTAGGCTATATGGGATTCAGAATGAAAAGAAAATGTTTTCTCTCTCAGCAAATTATGACATCATGAATTAAATCATTGCAAAGTAGGGATGAAGAATGGAAAATAAAAACTGCAATGTCTGTTGAGCTTGACATGTAACTTTTTTATTTTGTGATAAAAATGCTTCCATATAAATTTTGTCATAACTACTTTTAGAATGAAACTTTGAAAGTTAAAAACAAATTGTGCATTTTCCTTACCATGCATAGTTAGGAATATGCAGTCATTTTATTGGTTATTGGGTTTCTCATACAAACAGATATCATATCACTTTTAAGAGAAATGTACACAAGAAGCCACAGTACCAAACAGTTATGAGTGGGAGCCTCTGGGCATATAAACTTGTCCTCTCAGTCATCGTACATTCAGTATATTAGTTAAGGCCAAAATCCCCAAACCACTTGCCAATGGAATATTACACCTTTGGTTCTCTTTTATGCAAGAATTATGAACTAGCAACCTTAATAATGATGAGAGAATGGACTTATGCATCATAGCTGATTGCTTACATAAAATCTTTAACTCTCACTCTTTCCCTCAAACCTCTCCCTCCCTCACCAACATGTAAATCAGAAAATGATACTTAATACAAAAGAAACAAATAAAAAATATATCCCCAAAGGCAGACAGAACATGACTCAAAGGAAAAATTTATAAAGATAAAACAAGAATGTGAGGGGCAAAGAGGGTGACATAGACTTGTCATAAAAGATGTTTCCCATACAAACTTAAGTCTCCACTTCAGAACCCAGTTGAGAAAGTGATTCCTCATCTTATTTTCTCTTTTACTCAATACAACCCACAGGTTCTTAACAATCTAAGTGACTGATAAATGCTTGAAAGGCAGTGTCTTCTTCCTTATCACTGAAGCCTGTTGTTTTTAATGGCAGCTTTCGTATTTATTTCTGCAAAACCCAAAGGATCCTGAAGAGGAGCAAGCAAGTTAGGCCTACAGTGTGCTTACAGATGGAGGAGGCTATAAGGGATCAAGCTGCTGGATCAGAGCTGACACTCTGAAGAAGAGAGGCCGGAATGGGATGACAGAGAAGTGTAGATGTGGTGAGGCCCACAGTGGTCCACGGAGATGGGTCCTCCCCATCTGTGAATCAACGAATAGGTCCAAGGATAAAGAATTACCATTCAGAATGAGAAAATGCTTCACGCTATGAAAGGGGTTGGTAGAGTTGCCACATGAGAGAATACAATACAGAATGAAAAAATAATCTGCTTATATCAGGGAAAAATGAATCGTATTTTTAGTTCAGTGAACTTGGGCAGGACTGGAAAAACTCTCTGTAGACGCCCATGCCAACAGTCACATAGGGTTTCCACATGAAGCCACAGATAAATCTGGTAATGGGAAGAAATGATGAACACTCTCAGGCAAGGCAGTAGGGAAATCTATCACTGAAGCCAACACAGAGTGGGCAGATCACATATTAATATCTACAAGACGCTCCCAGAACTAATTCTCCATTGTCATGATATCATAGCACCGGGCAAAAGTGACAGCGTGAAGACAGAACCAGTTGTTAGCTAACTCAGGGAGAAGAGGAAGAAAACTACTTTTCTCCTCTTTCTAGTGTTGGATAGAATGCGTGTCCTTGACAGCAGGTCAAAAAAGTTGCCAAGACCACAAATACAGGAAGCAGACTTGGGTGGGATGCAGTCACACTCTGAACATGAAGATGACAAGACAGTAAGTCTATTCTTGTCCATTATCATCTAGAAGGTGACTCTATGAGAGGAAAATATCCCTGCTAAGTGTCTATGTCAGTTGCCTAATGGGGAATCTGATGACTGCCTGAAAGAAAAGGAACTGGGAGCAAAAGACAGCAAAGGCTACCTCATAATTCCTCCCTTTCCAACCTTCTTGTAAGACTGGCTTTGGCCACAGAAACTAGGCCAGCATCCTAGTTCCCACACTTGAACACAGAAAACCCAGGTGTTCAGTGAGGACCTACTGGGTGCACCAGTAATCAGACCACAAAGTAGGGCAGGAAGACAGGTGAAGGGGCCTGGGATCAGAAGGAATGTCAGGAAGTAGAGACTGTGGCCACCTGGCCAGGGGAAGATGACTGTCACAGGGGCTGGGGAGGAGGCCCTCGAGCAGACCAAAGTTCACTTCTAAATGGCAAGGGAATGCCGTTCGAAGGCTCAACAACTACAACAGTCTCCATCTGCTGGATGTGTGAGCGAAGCAGGCCAAGGCTTCTAACACGTGTAACAAACGTTTATGCTGCAGTCAACAGAGTGCCCAGCAGGGACAGGCTGGTGGGTCATCGCTTCTCGCCTGAGTTAGCTAGCTTACCTCTTGGCTCTCTTGGTCATTCCAACATTCCAAACCTTGGTCTGTTTGGGTTTTGTTTCTTTAAGGGGTCACATTAGCTACACTGCCAAGGATAAACCTTCACACTTACTAGGCAGACACATGGAAAAAAAGAAGATCCTTACTCTTCTTCCTGGCAAGGTTTGTAGGAACCCAGCATGTAGGCAAGAAAATTTAGGCGTAGCTTCTTGAAGGGGATCCTGGTCCCCTAAAGGGGTTCAAAGGAAAATATTTTGCTCCCCTTCCTCTTTTAGGAATGATATGTAGGAGAAAGGACTATGTCCATTTTCTAAAGAAACATACTTGAAAGGTTTCTGCTGAGACCATAAAGGTAAACCCTGTGAGGCTCCTAGGGACACTGGGAAAACAGGAGAGAAAAGGGAGGCTGCAAGTGCCTCCAGCACAGGCATGATTCAAAGCACAAAGGTTCTGCCCTGGAGCAGGCAGGTGGGGTTCCAGCCACAGAGAGGTGCACAATTAAAGCACCAAATGAAGTCAAAAGAATTTTCCAAGGATGAGAACAGGAGACAGGTCACATCTGGCAGAATTCCAGGGCACAACTCCCAGGAGGAGTCTACTGCAGAATCTTCTCATGGATATGGCAGAAGCCCCCGAGGCTGAAAAATGCACTCCAGGCTGCAAGAATGTCTACAACAGGCATCCATCTTGTTCTCTGTATTGAAGAGAGGAAATGTGGTCCCAAGTCTTGTATTCATCTTACAGTTCCATGAACTTGGGGACTTGACGGGCAAGAGACTACAAAGAGCCTTGTCCCTTCCATGTTCCCCAAAACCCGCAGATGCTCAGTGAAGCTAATTAACTCGCTTCTTCGGGTTATCTACAAGATAAAGAGCCTCTCCTCTCTCTTGCCTCCAGAAGCTGGTTCCAGAGATTTCTTCATTTCTTTCCCGGATGACCTTCATTTGTTCCTCAGCAGCATTTACAAGAGGAGTTCTGTGTCTAGGCTGGAGGCAGACTCTTTCATGCATAGACCTGCATGTTGCTGCGTGGTGGCTCAGACATGTGTGTCCCAGGTCCCCGCTGACCTCCTCCAGCACCCCCAGGAGTGGGGCTGGTGGTCACATCTGACCAGTCAGAAGCAGAGTGGGGTGATGAACTTGACCACTGGTCAGGAGACTCTGGGGACGGTGTCAGGTAGGGATGCTCACCCTGGAGGTGACCACTGTGACTGGGCGTTCTCTCAGCAGCATTGGAGGAAGCATAGCTATGCTGTGATGGGGGTGTGGGATACTTACCCACGGAGGCTGGGAAGGGGTGATAGGCTGGGAGAATGGTCTGAGCAACCTGCCCATCCTGCTGGGGCATCATGGCAGTGGGAAAAGCCATACTGGGCAAGCGAGCCATTTCTGGAATCTGATACATGGTGGGCAGGGTACTTGCAACGGCTGGAGGGCAGTTGGACGGAGGCTGGGCAGCCCCAGTTGGTTGGGCAATGCTGCTTTTGGGGATTAGCTGGAAAGTCACAATGGGGGGCAAGGGCTCTCGGGGGGTGGTTAAATGCTTCCCTTCAGGTGGCCTGCTCTGGGGAGCTATGCCAGGGTGGGTGCCCTCAGCTGGAGCCAGGACCATACCAAACATCTCGTTGTACTGGCTCTCATTCACCTCCACGCGGTTCATCCAGTCGGCTGGGACAGTGACCGGATGTAGCCTACCCACGCTCCCTGCGGTGCTGCTGCCTGGGGGCACAATGTGGTGGTGGGACAGCAGCTGGCTCACCGAGGGAAGCACGGTGTTGGCCCCATGAGCCAGGGGCTGCATCTCATGAAGGTTAGAGAAAGACAGTGCATGCTGTGCATGGACGGGGCCAGTGGGGGTGGCAGTGGCCAGCATGGGGGTGGGCGAGGCCTGTAAGATTCCCGGGGATGTGATCATCGGGGAGGAGGTGGTGTCAGAAACATATGTGTGCGGAGACTCTAGGGAGTCGACAGGGGACAGAGTCACTGAGCTCTCGGAGAGCTGGCCCTTGTCACTCAGAGACTTCTTCCTCCTGTTCCCCTTGGCCTCCTTGGCCTCCTTGGCAAGGCTAGGGAGGCTAGTGGGCACGGCACTCTTGGCGTTAGGCCGTCTAGACTTCTTGCCCATTGGGGTGTGCTTCAGACTGAGAAAAGATCTGTTGGGCCCACACATGACGGGCGAGAGTGCAGAAGTCAGCACTGTGCCGGGAGGGCTGGGGGTCACGTTGTACTCGTCCAGCAGGCGCACGATGTCATGGTGCATGCGGTCCCGGGCTACGTCCCGAGGAAGACGATCCATGTGGTCTGTGATGTCCCGATTGGCAAAATGGTCTAACAGGATCTTGGCTGCTTCATAGCTCCCCTCCCGGGCAGCAAGAAACAGGGGTGTCTCCTCCTACAGAAAAAAAAAAAAAAAGAAAGAAAAAGCCCATGCAGAGTGCATTTCAATAACACTCCTAAGAATACAGCCATGTTTCTCAATCTTTCCGTTATCACTCCTTTAGACATTTTTCCCTAACTGCCTTTCCACATGAAATTTTAATACCACAGATAAAAAGTGTGCACCTACCTATGTACTGAATGGCTATCTGTAATTTACACATAAAGAAAAATTATTTTACTTCTCCCCAAGAGCCAGCTTTGCCCTGCTGCTGCTGCTAAGTCGCTTCAGTTGTGTCCGACTCTGTGCAACCCCACAGACGGCAGCCCACCAGGCTCCTCCGTCCCTGGGATTCTCCAGGCAAGAACACTGGAGTGGGTTGCCATTTCCCTCTCCAATGCATGACAGTGAAAAGTGAAAGTGAAGTCGCTCAGTCTCTTAGCGACCCCATGGACCGCAGCCCACCAGGCTCCTCCATCCATGGGATTTTCCAGGCGGGATTTCCCCGGCAAAAATAGTGGAATGAGTTGCCATTTCCTTCTCCATGAGCTTTGCCTTACTGAGGGCTATGTCTCTCCTTAATGGGGAAAGTGTGAAATAAAGCATGTCCCTGAGCCATAAATTCACCTGCAAGAGCACTGAGCTGACCAAAATAGGGTTCTAAAAGGAGCAACAGAAATAAAGGTACGAAGGGAAGAACCTGAAGCATGTAGAGAAAAATAAGGACAAGTGAAAGAAAGAAAGACAAAACATCTGAGACAAAGAACAAAATAATGGAAAGGAGGAAATGAACAAGAGAAGATAAGGTGAGCCAGAGAGGGAAGCATGACACAGAAGTCAGAGGAAGCAGGAAAACACCATGGAGCCCAAGAACGGGGCAGGGGTGGAGGGTGCGGGGCGTCAGAAAAACAAGAACAAACAAGTGAGAAGGAAGGAAGTGTGTGTGAATGGAACAAAGACCAGGAGAAAGGGAAATGTCAAAGAAGAGCAAGGCAGAGAAGGTTACACCGAAGTTATCAAAGGGACAGCCTGGTGCAGAGTGGCAGGCTGAGGGCCAGCCCTGACATTTCACTGGATGAACCCAATGCAAGCGCTCAGGCACTCTGGACCCATTTCCTGCCCAATCTGCTTCCATCTGTGACTATCCTTACTACAGAGCAGCTACAGGAGAAAAGGAATGGCCTCATACATAATCCGAGGCACTGCTGTACCTGCCCCCCAGCTCAGAGCCCAGCCTGTACCTTGTTGTCCTGCATGTCTCGGTTGGCCCCATTTTTCAACAGCAAAAGGGTTGCCTCCACATTGTTCACAGCAGCTGCCCAGTGAAGGGCAGATTTTCCTGCAGTAAAAAACATTTTTATAAGCAGACAGAGTAAGAGGTCATGTCCTACCACTCCCATTGGGAAGCGTTATCACTTGTACAAGGAAATCTTGAACTTCTCAGACAACAGCTGGAAGCCAGTTTTCTCTGGGGGCCCACAGGAAAAACCAAAGATTATCTTCATTTTCCCCTATTCTAGAAATTCTTTGGTACAGGCTGCCTAGCTTTCAGAAGACCTCTAAGTAAATGGATAATCTGTCTACGGTACCACATCCTTCGTGTGGCAGAATCTACCCTGTCACATACTGAAGACAATAACCTGCTTATTTATTACATGCCAGGATATATAGTTAGAATATCTCACCACCCTACCCTTTCCATGAAGTCACCTCATAACAAGAGTGGTATACATGGGAATTTATGCAGGAAAACTCTAATAGACCTGCTCTTAGATCCAAGAACTCTCACTAAAAATCCCTTCCCAACTTCATCTATGGACTTTGCACTGTCTCAGATCTCTGAACTCAATATTGCAAAAGGAAGACGGAATGAATGAATGAATCTTCAGTGGATTCGGATCTGAGACAGCTCTTTAGGGATCATGCAGTAATTCTTTTCTTAGAGGCCTGCTTTGCAGGTAGGACTCTGAATCCCTGCTTCTCATCCCTACCATGGTCATCCACTGCATTCACATCTGCTTGGCAGTTGATCAGTTCTGCCACCATTCCCTCCACAGCCAGCCGGGCAGCCAGGATCAGGGGTGTAGTGCCATCATTCATCCTCGCGTCTAGATCAGTTACTCGGTTGCGGATCAGTATCTAGAATATGAGAAAGTACAGAAAAGAGAGTCAGCTGAATACAAAAAATAATGAAGCTAAGATAAGACAGACATAAAAGCATCAGAGTTGAGGCTCTACAGTAAGTTCCTGGAGGGCAGGGAATGTTTTGCTATCTTCATGTCCAGGTTCTCCTAGGGTCAGTCAACTAATATCTGCTGAATGAATAAAGGAATAGGATGAATGAATATACAAACAGGTGCTCAAGCTCTACAATGGCCTTGTAAATTAATGTACTTCTGCTTTCTAAAGAAAGAAGAGGGAATGTGGGGAACACCACAACCTCAATCGTGGTGTACAAGTTAAGATGACACAAAATTGCTTTCAATTTCCTCTTAAGGCTAAAATAATAGGGCATCAGGTGTGCACTGTGAACTCATGTCAGGAAAACCACCAAGGAGCAGCTGGAAGCCCATATAGTCAGATAAATCTAGAGGGAGAAGCTGACGGACACCAGTCGGAGGCAGGTGTCATGCACCTGATCTTTTCATTTGGGAGGTATTTTGCCTCATCAAAAACAAAACAAACAAACAAAAAACAAAGCACTGATGAACAATCAGAAGACTGGTGTTATCTGCTTTACCATGAGCTAGCTGTATATGGTCAGCTCTGCCTGCCTGCCTCCCTTTCCTGCTTTCCTATCCAGCAAGCATGACTTTATCATCTGCCTTATTTTCTCAAAGAATCACTAAACAAATATAATGGGTTATTACGTGTCCTAATGAAGGGGAAACATTCTAGATTCCTCAGGAATCAACTCTTTACATGATCTTTACCTGGAAGACACCTTGGGCATCAGCAGCCACTGCAGCATGGAGAGGGCAGCGGCCCATGTTGTCCTGGGCATTGGCATCTGCTCCTGCATCCAGGAGACGCTTGGCAGCATCTGCCCTTGAGTACCGGGCTGCAAGATGCAGGGCCATCTCACCCGTCCGGTCTGTCTGTGCTTGGAGGCTGGCACCCTGGTAGACTAAGTCTGTGATGATGTTGGCAGAAGAGTCCTCTGCATCTTCATCTTCATCACTCATGTCTGAGCTGCCTCCTCGGAGAGAAGCCAGCATCAGTGGGGTGCACCCATCTGGAGGCAAAGGAAATTCCAAATAGTATTCAAGGGAGGGAAGGACATTCATGTTCCCTTAACCTTGCTGCTGGAAGAGCTCAACTTGAAGAAAATTATTCTTTTCGGAAAAAACCCTGTGCTTCTTGTGATAAACGGCAGTTGATTTTTCCTTGATAGTATCCTTTCTATAAAGAGGAGCTAGTCTCTAAGTTAAACAAGCTTTTCTATTCAAGTTTCTAAGTGTTATGCTTTTTTAAATTGGACATTTTAAAATATCCAGTATTAATAAACTATATACACTAAGGTACGAACTAAACAAATTCTCTATTGCCCTGCTTTGGGATATTATTTTTTTATCCCACTAAAATCTATCCCAAATAATCAGCCTTTTTGTTGCTGAACATGCATTATGTGAGGGCTTCCCTGGTGGTTCAGTGGTAAAGAATCTGCCTCCAATGCAGGAGAGGTGGGTTTGATCCCTCGGTCAGGAAGATCACCTGGAGGAGGGCATGGCAAAGCACTCCAGTATTCCTGCCTGGAGAAGTCCATGGACAGAGGAGCCTGGCAGGCTACAGTCCACGGGGTTGCAAAGAGGTGGACACGACTGAAGCAACTTAGCATGTATGCATGCAGAAGGTGAAACAAAATGAAATCTTGCCTCTTTTCTTATACAAATTCATAATTTCTGCAAGCCTGTTTTCCTTAGACATTCATTTCCTCAAGCTGATTTCCAGTCTGATTTCCTCGATCACTGAGTGGGGCAAACACAGGGATAAGGTGGACCCAGGGGGTGGGCATGGCGCAGTGGAGAGAAGGCTCGCAGGCACTGACCCGGGCCGCGGACGTTCACATCCAGCACGTCCACCTCCTGTTCTGCCTGTGGAGGGGTGAGAGCCAGCGACGGTGTCCTGCGGATGTCTGCAGCTTCTAGGTGCTGCTGTGTCCATGGACGCCGATCGATGGGGTCATCTTCTTCTGAGAGCAAAGCCTCATCTTCAGCCTGAAAGAAGTGGACAACTCTCCTGATCACTCTGGCACGCTCCCAGGATCTCTCCCAATTCTTTGACTAACTTCTAGCTACCCTTCAAGTAGAGAGCAGACTTTAATTCCTCTTATTGGTCCTAAAGAACACATGCTGCTCACTCGCCTTAACGAAGCGTTGTGTTAGGTGCTTACACAGCACTGCATGGCAGTTCCCACTGCTACCTGAAAGGTTCCTCAGGACAGGGAGCAAGCCTTGTTCAAGGTTGCCTCCTTGTACCCTGTATCCACCCCAGTGCCCAGCACAGAGCCAGCATTCAGGAAGTATTTGCTGGATAATTATTATACTTTTAAAAGCAGCTGACCTTTACGGAATATTCAGTATGTGATAGAAAACAGGTAAGGCAATTCACCCGTATTGAAAGAATCATGATTATTTTCCCTATCTTACAGATTAAGGATAAGTAAATATAAAGAGGTTAAATAATGTGCCAGAGTTTGGGACTTGAATCCAGTCCTGACTGTAGTAATTTTCTTAACTATCATGCCTGTTTTCCTCAAGCATTTATTTCCTCAGAATATCTGTAGGATACATGCATATCCCAGCCGTGTATGTCTATGGGTGAATGGTCTCCTTTTTCATGTCAGACCCAGCCCAATGTACCTCTTACTGCTATATGGCTTTCATTTCCAGGGATCAAGATTTAAAGCCTCCAAACTCAGTGATCACTGGCTTTCCTCCACTAACTAACTCCACCTTCCCTTGAAGTATCCAGAGAGAATAAGGGAGAGATCTGGATATGAAAGAAACTGGTGTTTACACATAAGAGTCCTTATTCAAGTACCATCAACCTGACATTTGAGGAAGGAAGCATGTTTGTTTTATTATTTTTAAAGAGTTCTTTCTGAAAAACTTACATAGTAACCCAAGGCCATCAATGACCTAAATATTCCTGATATTTGAAACCACCTAGGATAGTCAAGGTCTGGGCAACATGTACATACTATCCTTCTCTCCCATTCAAGATACTCTAGATAGCAAAGAACAAAAATGTGAAATATGAGCAGACAGTGGCTAATAATGATGCTTCTACCATGGCCAGCTTACCTTGGCTTTCTTAGGCTGGGGCCCTTCATCGTCGACCCAGTGTTCACTTGTTCCAGAACCAATTAGGTTAGCCTCTGAGACTTGCACTGAGAGATTTCTGACATGACAGAATCATGAAGGTATAATATAAGAGCAGGGTTATATCATAAAAGAACATGGAAATTTTCATAGTTTTTCTGCCATCACACATTCTCATGGCTACAGTCAGACTTTCAGGACCCAGGGAAAAAATGGGCAATATTACATCCCATTGCCTGAGTAAATATCATTTCCTTTCCCACAAAGCAAGAGCTTACAACAAAGGCGTGTCTCATCACAGAAGCTGAGCATCCCTGTGATAATATGTACAGAACTGAAGCATCCAGACTTATTTTATAGCCACAAGCAGGCATTCAGCATCACGGTCAAGTATAGTAGCACAGCATGGTCAGAATTCTGAATTTAAAATCATGATTCAACAAGATCTGATTTTCCACTTATCCATACTTGTTATTAGTGTGAATAGTAGCTTGTTGACAAACTCTTACTTGAGTCCCACCGCATCCTGGCCCACTGGCTCACGACGTTTGTGGTTGCTGGAGTCACGGCGAAGGGTGAAACCTTCAGGCAGCCAGAGGGAGCCATGCTTGCGCTTTCGTTTTGCCATGATAACCCCCAGCAGGATAATAAACAAGATAATGACAACGGCAACAGCAAGCAGATAGAGAAGCTGAGTGCGTTTGGGGGTCAGAGATTCACCTGAAAGTGCAGAGAGACAGGGAAAGTGATGAATAAAACATTCACCTCTCAACATTCCCACTAAACTCCTTCAGAGAACAACTTTGACCTCCCTAGCCCTGAGAAACAGAGCGCTGCACACTGCAAGCTGTGCCCCGTTCTCTCTGCCTGCAAGTGACATTCCTCAGCACACTTTCCCCTTCATTCTGGAGCTACTCACTGACAACAGACACAAGTGGGTACGACAGGGTCCCCTGGATGGCGTGAGAAGCCAGAAGAGCTGCTGCTGCGTCTGTGTTCTTAAAGCACTGGTCTGAGTCTTGAGCACACTGGCGGTTGTCAATCTCCAGAAATACCTGAGAGCTGGGGGGAGCCAAGGAGAAGCTGTGAGAAAGCGTCAACCCAGGAACCTGAGGTAGACTCGCTTCCTCACCCTCAGCCTCGGGCTCTCTACCTCTGGGTGCGGTCTCCAGGAAGATGCCGGAAATTAAGGTATGGCTGACATCCTAAACACCAATTCTCACTTAGGGGTGGGCTGCAGTCCATGAGGTCACAGAGTCGGACACGACTGAGGGACCAGCACTTTCGTGTTCTTGGTTGGGCTGCGTCTACATGTTCTGACTTTTAGGCAACATGAGACATTTTGAGAAACGGGTGAAGTTGCCTTTGGTGGGCTGCTCCTACCTCCCCCTGCCGGTGCACTCAACGGTACACACAGCTACTCTAAAAACACACCCCTGCCTTTTGCTTTTTGTTCCTTACTCTCCTTTCTCTCTGCATCTGTACTCGAGCTAGATAGCAAGCTGAACATTGTGAGATGCCAAAAAATCCCGAGTGTGGATGACATAATATATGCAGAACATCACCCTCGTCAAAGAGACAGAGATGGAGGGCCTTGAAAAGAAGCCCAGGATTAATACAAAGAGGAATCATGACTAGAAGGATTTACGCCAACTCTGACAAATGGTTAGAGATTCTAGCACATGAGGAGCCCGTTCTGACATCCTGCCACTTGACTTGCTTCAGCCCACTTTTCAAGATTCCAAGATCAAGGCCAACCTTGAGCACTAACCGTAAAGACTGGGATTACAGGCTTGTGTTACTCGGTTGACTGTTTTGTTTTCTGACCTTTCACCTTTATAGGTGCAGTTGCAGTTATGACATCTGTGTATCAAAGTGCTCAGCTTGATAACTTAAGTTTTAAGAAGTTCAGAAATTAAACACCTACCCAGCCACTTCCTGTTCCTCTTCTCCAGGAAGGGACCTGCGTGTCAATCTCTGCTTCTTCATGGCAGCTGACTTCCCACCATAATAGGGGTAGACCATGAGTTCCCCCTGGGCATCCCGTTTGATGCGGAGGTTGGTGTGGAGCAGGGTGCCCAGTGCCCGCAAGAATCTGCGGGCATCCTGGAGCAGTTGTTCAGGTGGCATCAGCACCACGATGACCAGGGTGCCCTCTGCCAGGTTTTCTGGCCGGTCAGCAGCACAGTCCAGCCCGTCCCAGCCACACTCCTCACTGTTGCACCCCTGGTCACAGTGGCTGTCTTCGTAGTGGTCTGCACAGTACTTGTCATATCTAGGCAGAGGGAGGCAGAGAATACGGTAAGATCACAGTGGAGCTCTATTTGTTTTCCACTTGGAACTCTGTGGATTTTCCTCCCCATCTTCTACGGCTCAGATTAGATCCTGAATGTCCTCTGAAGCCTCTGTGACTCTCCGTGCCTGACTTCTTAGAGTATATACAGTCTACACACCTTAGCATCAGTGCTCTCTGAATGAGAAACAAAGCTACTCACTAAACTCCTGGGCCCCTAGGCAGCTTGTCATCATGTTAAATCAGATTTGTAAACAAATCTGAAACAAAAATACCTGGTTCATGTTTCCTTTATTTTTATATCCATTGCCTCTGGGCTTCCAGCAGTAAAACAAGACTCTAGAGAGCGCTTCCAGAAACTGGAAAGTAGCCCCATACCAACAAGAGATGCTGTACAGTTGACCTTTGGCCCATTTGATATGGCCCATTTCTTTTCTAATCAAGACTGAATCTTGACTGTGGAAGGTAGGTGGCGAGAAGTGTGTCCCACACAGGATACCAGATCTAATTTGTATAGCATCTTTCAAACATTGGGAAATGGAAATTAACTCCCAAAGCCTGTTGATGCAAAAATCGTTTGATTTCCACTCACCCTTTCTCCCTCCTCACTCCCATCCCTTGATGGTTACACCATCTGGTCCAACTTGCCACTCTAGCTCAGTGAGGAAATCAGGAGTCAAGAGGAGCTATATCTGCTCTGGCAAGTTCTTGCATCTCCCAAGTCTCCCTTCCCTGGCCTGTTAAAGGCCATTAACAACACCTATGCCTCACAAGGTTGTTGAGAATTAATCAGGGTTGAACCAAATGGGATGACTAAATGGAAAGCTATTATGTAACCCACAAAGCCCCCTATAATTGCAGCAGTGAAGACCAGGAGGGTTAAGCTGACTAATGTAGCAGATGCTTCCCAATAAATCTGGAGGGGGAACCCAGTCTTAGGGAAAGGCACCGGATGAACAGAGAGGGGTACAGACCTTTGCAACCATGCTGCAGGTAGATTATGTGAGAGGCTGCCTGACAGTGGGTAACACTTCCAAAAGTCACTTCCCCTGGGAACCTGTGACAGCAGCAGGCGAGGAAGCAGAGACAGGCAGGGACAGAGTGGCTGTGCAGTGAGCGTTTCTGCCCCTTAGTCAGCAAGGGAGAGCACAGGGTAGCGTGTGATGGGGCAGGGTGGCACCAGGGAGAAGGGGGCAACTGGTACCAGTCCAGAAGGCAGAGGCGGCTTGGGTGGAAGCCCTGCAACGGTTAGCAGCAAAAGAGCAAGAGGCCGAGGTGTGTTAGTGACAGCGCTGCCCCTCAGTTCTGGGGACCCTGGGCGCTTACTTGCATGTCTTGCTACTCTTCTGGCATTCAAAGTTGTCAAACAGGCACTCAGCCGTGTTGCACAGCTCGTCACACTGGTTGTTGATGTACTCCCAGCAGGGCAGCGGGGAGGAGCAATTGGCCCAGGGGTCCTCCATGGTGAGGGAGCAGTCCCCGCCATCCCACTGGCAGGCATGGCTGTTGCACACGTCGTCGCAGATGCCGTCCCGAGCTTTGTCGGCACAATACTGGCTCAGGCAGGTGGCAGGAGGGGTGCTGGTGGGGGCGCTGTAGAGCTCACAGTGGCTGCCCCGGAAGGGCGGGGCACACTGGCACGAGTAGTACGGAGGCTGGCGCTGAGGGTGGCAGCTCCCCCCGTGCTGGCAAGGGCTACTGGCGCAGCCCGAGTCACAGTCCTGGGGGTTGGGGCAGAAGCAGCGGGGGCCCGAGGCCGTGTGCACACACTGCTCCCCTCTCCGGCACTTCACCTGTCCGCAGCTGCTCTGGCACCGCACCCCAGAGAAGCCCTGTGGGAATCAGTGAACAAGTGAGGATGGCAGGTGACTCGTGAGGGCAGGCCCCACTCTCCCCCCGGGCCCCTCACCGCCACACCTCTAGGGAGGTAAAGACTAGGCTCTTGGCTAAGATCCCTCCAGGTAGCCTCCTGGACCGAGTTATAGGAAGAGACTTCTTCAAGTCAACCTACAGGTCAGGGTGGTAATTCCAGGATGAATACAGAACTTTTTTACTCTAAGAGCTCGCTTCTAAAATGAAGTCTGGAGTTCACGTTAGGATAAGGTGACCCTGAACCTATTAGCCCCCTTTCCAAATCATCAGTAGATCACTCATACAGTGACTTTACAGGGGAAAAAACTCACTTCAGAGGATTAGATGTCTAAAAGACTTTCCTATGTCATTTCGTTCTTGGATGTCTGGCTCAGTCCAGGCCAAGGTTACTGGACAGGTTTCCTTTTGATATTCCTCCACTCATCTGTTAGGAAGCTTTTAGCCTCTAGCAGGAGCAGAAGTGTTTGCAGAGCAAATGGCTAACGTTAAGACTTCCTTCTACTTGAAGAAGCAGTCTGTTCCCAAATATCTGCTGTCGAGGGATGTGAGCAGAGTAGCATTTCCAATAACTCTGTCCCAGTCTGGGCAGCAAGACTTCCCTCCAGCACAAGACCCCAAAGCCAAATACACTAGCCCTGTTCCCAAGGGAATATCCCACTGCCCTTAGTGCTTCTGAGGACTGACAGTCGCAGATCTGGGAGCTCACTGTTTCTGGAAGTACTTCAACAGTTTTAAATGGAAAACGGAAGCACCTTCTCCTAAAGAGGCTAACACTAAGAAACGTCCCCACCAAGAAAGCTCCCCGCCGAGCTCGGAAATGCTGGGCTTCGCCTCGGCTCTGGCACAGGCTGTGTGGAGTTCAGCAGGCACTCTGGCACTCACCGGGGGGCAGCGACAGGTGAAGCCATCGGGCGTGTTGCTGGCCACAGCACACGTGCCTCCGTTCAGGCAAGGCATCTGGGGACACACGTCGATGAACGTTTCACAGTGACGACCTCAGAGCAGAAAACGAAAGGGGGTTTCAAGAGGCGGAAGCAGTCACTCAGGTTATTGAACAGGATACTACCGGGATGTGAGCTCGTCAAAGGATGAGAGAGGAAGCAAGAGGTGTGAGAACTGAGTTCTAAGCCTACGGGGACATGAGAGGATGAGGAAGGCACATGCTAGATCCCAACGTCCTTGGCCCATCACCCACTCAGGACAGTTCCCTCATCTGTCTTGTCTACAGTAATAAGTGCAAATGGCACATGACTGAACTGACTCACAAAACAAGATGTGTACAAAAAATGACTAACCCCTCAAAAAAAAAGAAAGAAAGAAAGAAAATGACACCTGAGCTCTTTTGAAGGCACTTTAGCTTTCATAAGTCAAAAACATTTAGCAAAAATTCACTGCATTTTGTTAACAGTCTACTTCATAAGACAGGCTGCTGCTGCTGCTAAGTCACTTCAGTCGTGTCTGACTCTGTGCGACCCCATAGACGGTGGCCCTCCAGCCTCCCCTGTCCCTGGATTCTCCAGGCAGGAACACTGGANAGTTTTAAATGGAAAACGGAAGCACCTTCTCCTAAAGAGGCTAACACTAAGAAACGTCCCCACCAAGAAAGCTCCCCGCCGAGCTCGGAAATGCTGGGCTTCGCCTCGGCTCTGGCACAGGCTGTGTGGAGTTCAGCAGGCACTCTGGCACTCACCGGGGGGCAGCGACAGGTGAAGCCATCGGGCGTGTTGCTGGCCACAGCACACGTGCCTCCGTTCAGGCAAGGCATCTGGGGACACACGTCGATGAACGTTTCACAGTGACGACCTCAGAGCAGAAAACGAAAGGGGGTTTCAAGAGGCGGAAGCAGTCACTCAGGTTATTGAACAGGATACTACCGGGATGTGAGCTCGTCAAAGGATGAGAGAGGAAGCAAGAGGTGTGAGAACTGAGTTCTAAGCCTACGGGGACATGAGAGGATGAGGAAGGCACATGCTAGATCCCAACGTCCTTGGCCCATCACCCACTCAGGACAGTTCCCTCATCTGTCTTGTCTACAGTAATAAGTGCAAATGGCACATGACTGAACTGACTCACAAAACAAGATGTGTACAAAAAATGACTAACCCCTCAAAAAAAAAGAAAGAAAGAAAGAAAGAAAATGACACCTGAGCTCTTTTGAAGGCACTTTAGCTTTCATAAGTCAAAAACATTTAGCAAAAATTTACTGCATTTTGTTAACAGTCTACTTCATAAGACAGGCTGCTGCTGCTGCTAAGTCACTTCAGTCGTGTCTGACTCTGTGCGACCCCATAGACGGTGGCCCTCCAGCCTCCCCTGTCCCTGGATTCTCCAGGCAGGAACACTGGAGTGGGTTGTTATTTCCTTCTCCAATGCAGGAAAGTGAAAAGTGAAAGTGAAGTCGCTCAGTTGTGTCTGACCCTCAGTGACCCCATGGACTGCAGCCTTCCAGGCTCCTCCATCCATGGGATTTTCCAGGCAGGAGTACTGGAGTGGGGTTACAGTAGCCTGGATAGGCTACATCAGGGCAATACATCTAAAAGAGTGATTAGCATATATGTGCTGCTGCTGCTGCTAAGTCACTTCAGTCGTGTCCGACTCTGTGTGATCCCATAGACGGCAGCCAACCAGGCTCCCTCATCCCTGGGATTCTCCAAGCAAGAATACTGGAGTGGGTTGCCATTTCCTTCTCCAATGCATGAAAGAGAAAAGTGAAAGTGAAGTCGCTCAGTCTGTCCGACTGTTAGCGACCCCATGGACTGCAGCCCACCAGGCTACTCCGTCCATTGGATTTTCCAGGCAAGAGTACTGGGGTGGGGTGCCATTGCCTTCTCCACCACTTCTGGCTATGGGACCCCAATTCAAGGTGTTCTCTACTCCTTTCGCCTGTTTCCTTCTTTCCTCCTAGGGCTCATCAGCATTTCCAGATAAAGGGAGCCTCAGAGGCAATGAAAGGAACAGGAATCAGCTGTCTTCTAGCTCTCAAACATATCGTGACCAGTGTGAGACGACAGATTTGTTCATAGTCTTTCTGTCCAGAGTTGCCTCAAACATATGATGTTTGTATTGGATTGTTTCTCTTTTGATGCTGTACCTAGGTGTTTTCCATATTTCAAAATCCACCTCCCCCCCTTTTTAAAAATGAAATCACAAAGTTCTTAAAGGTAATATATCTTTAAAATTGGAAGGGCGGGATGTCTGGATATAATAAGCTCAGAATGTAGCAGAGTTCAACTTTCCAGATTACTAGTAAGTAGACTAATGCAGACTCTCATCTGACTTCCAAAGAATACTTCTACAGCAAAAGATTTGAGCTGACCCCGGAGTGCAAGACAGATTTCCGGGTAACTGATGGTACTGCCATATTTAGATATAAACAGCTATTTTAGTCCCCCAAAGTCACCAAGTTGCCCTTCTCCAGAAATAATTAGTAACTGTCTATGATAAAACCCCTATTCGGAGGCAGGACTCACTCATCTTTGTAATCTGTGATGAACACAGCCAAGTCTTAGTGTGCAGGCCCTGCTTGTGATATCTGAAGTTTTCCTGTTCATACCCTCATCAGTTGGTTTTTGGTTAAACAGCCCAATTTGGATCTATTCCCTTTAATCGTCCAAGAAGACCCTAAACTTCTTTGGATCCCAGAAAGTAGAAAGGTCACTCTGGCAGCGACAACCCAGGCACTCAAGTCGCTACATGCCACAGGAGGCAGGGTGACAAAACCAGAGTTAGATGTAAGGCTCCTGAACACAAGACATTATTTTGCTCAGATGAAATGAGTTCCAGGGATGGATGGTGGTGATGGCAGCATAACAATGTGAATATCCTCAATACCACTGAACTGCATACTTAAAAGTGGTAAAGATGGTAAACTTTATATATATTTTACCTCAATTTAAAAATGTTACTTTGCTCAACTACTCCTAATATTCCATTTCTTTTTTTCATACTTCTGCTACAATAAGATGTAATTAATATATAACAAAAGAGATAGGATCTCTCAGGAAACACAAACATCTGTGGAGCGCAGGCCTAGGAAAAAGTTGGGCCCTTGAATTAAGCTGGTCTAGATTTTCACCCTTGAAGCTCTGAGGCCAGCCTGGACGGCATACAGCTCACCAGCGACTACCTGTGGCCTTCCCTGGTGGCTCAGATGGTAAACAATCTGCCTGCAACGCAAGAGACCCGGGTTTGGTCCCTGGGTCAGGAAGATCCCCTGAAGAAGGAAATGGCAACCCACGCCAGTATTCTCGCTTGGAGAGTCCCATAGACAGAGGAGCCAGGCGGGCTACAGTCCAGGGGCCAGAAAAGCTTCCCTCGGGTCGGGGGTGTGCCACGCAGGGCCCAGGCTCCTCACTGAGACCCCCACCCCCCCGCAGGCAGAGTGGCTGGGGAGCTGGGACGGCGCTCAGCTCACCGGTGAAGGTGCTGCGGCAGACACACAGGTAGTCGTTGGTGAGCTGGATGCAGTCCAGGCTGCCCTCGGAGCTGCAGGGGCTGGACAGGCACTCGTTGATGTCCCCCTCACAGCGTTCTCCAGCAAAGCCTGGCAAGCAGCGACAACTGTAACCCCCAATCCTGTCGACACACTGGCCACCATTAAGGCAGTGGGGACCCCCGGCACAGTCGTCAATGTTCTCCTCACAAAGCAGGCCTGGAGGAGAGAGAGGAGGGAGAGAAAATTATGACAGTTCTTGGATCGCTGCCTTCCAGGATGGGAAAGCCAGCCCTGGTGGCATTTCCACAATTAGTCAGGCTGGAACCACTTCGGTCAGGCAGGGCATGTCACACGCTTGACCCAGGATTGTGCCCATCCCCTTGGACACCAGTAAGCAAAGGATGTACTCAGGGCTTCTCATGTACTCCCCACACAACCCAGTGATGAAGCAATCCCTCAGGGCATACCTAGTACTATTTTCCCACTTGAAAGGTGAGGAAATTGGAACTCAAGAGAGATTTGGTAACTTTTCATTAACTTATTCATTTTGATTTAAAATATAAAAACAGTTAAAAAGAATATAACTATAAAGAAATAGACTACAAGTAATCACTGGTAAGAATTGGAAGTAAATTTTGAATCACACAAATGACTTTTTCTGTAAAATAGTGTAAGTGCACAAATATATCTTTTGTCAAAAAAATAGAAGGGAAATATCCTGTTGAGAACTCAAAGGTTATTCCATTTAAAACAGAACTCATTTAATGCGCTATAGATGTAAAAGGCCCATCAAGTATGAACATCCGTACATATTTTTGAGGAAGAAACAAAAGAAATCAATGACTATTATAGAAGTGATTTCATGATTGTAAAATAGTGTAAGTGCACAAATATATCTTTTGTCAAAAAAATAGAAGGGAAATATCCTGTTGAGAACTCAAAGGCTATTCCATTTAAAACAGAACTCATTTAATGCGCTATAGATGTAAAAGGCCCATCAAGTATGAACATCCGTACATATTTTTGAGGAAGAAACAAAAGAAATCAATGACTATTCTAGAAGTGATTTCATGATCAATTCAAAAAAATTACAGAAAAAAGAAAAACAATACCACTTGTAATAGTAAGACTATTGGAAAGAAAGGGAAAAAAAAATTTTTTTTAAAAAAGGCCTCAGTTTCAACAGCAATCAGTTCAGTTCAGTCGCTCAGTCGTGGCCGACTCTTTGCGACCCCATGAACTGCAGCACGCCAGGCCAAAGATAAAATATCAAAGAATAATCTTAACAAGAAATGTACTACACCTACATGAAGACTTTAATAGACCTAAAAGACACAAAGGGAAACAGAAAGACACAATGGGTTGGTCAGGAAGACTCATTCTAAATATGTCAGTCTTCTTTATACAAATTCATAAATTTAATGTGACCTCAATAAAAATAGTAACAGGATTTTTAACGGATAATATTACCCCTAGAAGTAATTAAAATTAACCTCTACTTCTCTTTCAAGTACTGAGCAGAAAACAACTCTCCTTTAATGGAACAAATCTTCAAATATTTAAAGGCTGTTTCTCCTTAGTTTTGACTTCCCTGTTAATCTCACTGCTCAATAACTAGCCTACTGCTGGAGCACTTTTCCATTCTAATTTAGCCAACTCTGAACTCAAGAAGGAAAGCCAAAATCCACTGGCCCAAAGGTTTAAGACAGTATAAATATTTCTCTCACATTCTATTCTCTTTGATGAGAATCAATTTTCCACCATTGTGGATGGCTTTTTCTTTTCACATGCTGCTCAGAGCAGGCACCATTATAACTACATCTCTTCTAAAAAATAATACTCCAAGCTCTTTCCAGGAGATTGTTTGCAGGCAGGGGAATGCCCCTGGTGTAATGCTGGTTCCACCATCCACCACCTAGGGTTGCATCTCATTAGGTCTTATTGTAATTCTTAGTTCATTCTTGGACCATCAACCTTCTCCCCTGGGGCTTATGAAAACAAGCAAATGTTTTCATTTCATTCATTTTCCCACTTTATGGAGGCAAGACTTGGAAGTTTAGAAAAATACATGAGCTGGTAAATACAAATAATTTATTCAAGAGGCTACTGGTTGTTTTCCCTCAAAGTACCAAGAGATCTTGCTAACCAGATTAACTTTGCTGCAACATTATGTCATTTGCACATTCTATGTTTCATGGGTTTCAATAACAACCAGACAGAATTGAGAACAGGCGTCAGAATACCAGAGCTTGGCAAGAGAGCAATGAAATTGCTTGAATCTCTAAGATTCAGAATAATGCTGAATCTTGTTTTAAAAACTCCTTCACGAGACTAAAAATGCATTTATAGCTTAGAGAATGCCCTGGATGGAGACAGGTGTGGCTGATTTCATACCCCGAGTGCCTGGTGGGCAGGAGCACTTGAAATGGTTCACAAGGTCGATACAGGTGCCCCCATTCTGGCATGGCTGGTTCTGGCACTCATCCACTTCATACTCACAGTTGACACCCTGATATCCAGGGACACACTGCCAAGAGCAAAGCAAAAAGAACAAGAAATGCTGGATTACTGTTGGATGCATATCAGGGGAGCAAATGAAATCGGGTAAGTTACTGTGACCCTTTTCTGCCAAACCCCACCCAGCTCTTGTACGCTTCTCTGGTATCATCACACTCCTTACTCACCATCTCGTGCAGAGTCAACTCACAGCTCACTGGCATTTATCACTTCTAGCCAAAAAAGTCACTTGAAAAGGAAGGCAAGGACAATATTCTGAGGGATATCTCAAATGATGCCTGTGCAAAAGCCATCCATCCCTTCTGTGTGCAGGTTTTCCCATCTTTAAAACACTCATTTCTTTGTATGTGATGAGGACCCGGTGGCTCACAGAAATGGTACATGTGGATGGTAATAAAGATAATGCATGTATTTACTGATCCCCATGGTCAGGAAACTACATGTTTATGTGTGAGAAACTGGCTGATGTTGGGGTGGGAGCACAAGAGGTGGGCAAGCTAGCTATGCTAGATGTAGGCATTCTAGGGCTTTCAGGGCTGCCAAGGAAGAAAATCCTGACCATGAAGTGGCTCTATTTGGGCAATGCTTTGAGTCCCTCACAGCAAAATTACTGTAATTGATTGCTGTATGCTTCCCAGTGTAGCTATCGAATTGTATAAGTACGAAGTGCCACCTTCTGGTTTAAAACTATGCAACATCTCCTTTCTTTTTTTTTAATGCCATTTTTGGTGAACCTATAAAGCAACAGCACCAGTTACCAAATGTTGTCTGAGTACTTTTGAGAGCTCAAAACAAAGATCTGTGTATAGGCTGGATAAAAAGATGTTCAATTCATAGTGAAAACTGCATATGAATAACTTTAACATCTTTCATTGGACTTTTCATGCAAACCTTAACAGAGATGTGACTCATAGAGAGATAGAAAAGGCTAAGAAGAGGAGGGCAGATGAGCTCAGAGGGAAGAGGGTAGAGAAGGGGCTGTATAAAAAGATGTTCAATTCATAGTGAAAACTGCATATGAATAACTTTAACATCTTTCATTGGACTTTTCATGCAAACCTTAACAGAGATGTGACTCATAGAGAGATAGAAAAGGCTAAGAAGAGGAGGGCAGATGAGCTCAGAGGGAAGAGGGTAGAGAAGGGGCTGACACGCTTGGGGATATGACTCAGCAGCCGGGCCAGAGCCTCTGGGCCACAGAGCTCCGAAGGGCAGCAGAGGCTCGGCATCTTCACATCCTGGGGCTCATCTTGCCTGTGGCGAGCAGTGCCAGGTGCAGTTTTGCAGAACATATAAAGCAGGCAGGCCCTAAGTGAGTAAACTCTACTTCTTAGGGCTGTGTTTAAAACAGTGGTACCAGTGGCTTTCAAACTAAGAATAAGAAACAGGGACCAATACCCTGAAGCCATCTTTGGCTCATGTATGAGAAGCAGAGAAGCAGAGTTTTTCTCGGTGTAGCTTGGTGGCCTAAACTGGTATCAAATTCACGTCTCTGGTATTTTGTCAGCATCTTGATCTAATCATTATCAGCCCAGACATTAAGAAGACAATGATGTTGTTGCTACTGTTGTTCAGTTGCTAAGCTGTGTCTGACTCCTTGTGACCCCGTGGACTGCAGCATGCAGAAGACAGTGATGCGTCCCTTAAAAGATGCATACGCGCTCAGATATACACGTGCAACAGTATGATGCTGCACAGAACAGGCTGGGTAACATTTTGTTGAGAGAATTATTAGTCAACTGACCAATGACTGTTTACAAAGATGACATGGGTCAAAGGGCCACTCCTCAAAGTGGCTTCTCCTATCTCAACTGCTTATTCAGGGAAGTATTAGGGGCCACTGGGTTGGGCAGGCTGGGAAATGCACCCTGGCAGAGTATGTTAGCTCTGGATTCTGGAAGCAATCCTGTGGAAGCAAGATGGTTCCAGACTTCTGTGAAAATAGCTTACCAGAGCTCTTCTAACTTAATGCACAGGGGACTGAAAGAAATAGTGATTAGAAAGCAATGTAATCATGACTGGTAAAAAGAAAAGAAATCTATAAATTGTGAAAACCAGACACATGCAGCTAAACTCAACATGCCCGTGTTTGTAAGAGGCGTGCCATCTTCTGGAAGGCCTCTGACTTTGCCTGCCCCTCTTACTCACCTCACATCTGTATCCACCAATGAAGTCCCGGCAGGTGGCGCCGTGCTGGCAGGGATTGGACGAGCACTCATCAAGCTGGTCCTCACAGTAGCTCCCGGTGTAGCCCAGGGGGCACTGGCAGTGATGCGAGTTGCCCGCGCTGATACAGACGCCTGAGTGCTGGCACAAGCGGTCAACGGGCACCCCTGGGAAACCCAGTGGAGGAAGGAGCGTCACGGAACAGCACACACAACACGTCAGGGTCAGCTGAACCAACCTAAGCCGCTTGACACACCATGCTTTATTCTTGTCTAGTTCACAACCCTCAGGATCTGTTTTGTGTTAAAAATAAGTAAGTGCTGCATATATGTGGAATTTATAAAGATGGGACTGATGAACCTATTTGCAGGGCATAGCATCTTGATCTAATCATTATCAGCCCAGACATTAAGAAGACAATGATGTTGTTGCTACTGTTGTTCAGTTGCTAAGCTGTGTCTGACTCCTTGTGACCCCGTGGACTGCAGCATGCAGAAGACAGTGATGCGTCCCTTAAAAGATGCATACGCGCTCAGATATACCCGTGCAACAGTATGATGCTGCACAGAACAGGCTGGGTAACATTTTGTTGAGAGAATTATTAGTCGACTGACCAATGACTGTTTACAAAGATGACATGGGTCAAAGGGCCACTCCTCAAAGTGGCTTCTCCTATCTCAACTGCTTATTCAGGGAAGTATTAGGGGCCACTGGGTTGGGCAGGCTGGGAAATGCACCCTGGCAGAGTATGTTAGCTCTGGATTCTGGAAGCAATCCTGTGGAAGCAAGATGGTTCCAGACTTCTGTGAAAATAGCTTACCAGAGCTCTTCTAACTTAATGCACAGGGGACTGAAAGAAATAGTGATTAGAAAGCAATGTAATCATGACTGGTAAAAAGAAAAGAAATCTATAAATTGTGAAAACCAGACACATGCAGCTAAACTCAACATGCCCGTGTTTGTAAGAGGCGTGCCATCTTCTGGAAGGCCTCTGACTTTGCCTGCCCCTCTTACTCACCTCACATCTGTATCCACCAATGAAGTCCCGGCAGGTGGCGCCGTGCTGGCAGGGATTGGACGAGCACTCATCAAGCTGGTCCTCACAGTAGCTCCCGGTGTAGCCCAGGGGGCACTGGCAGTGATGCGAGTTGCCCGCGCTGATACAGACGCCTGAGTGCTGGCACAAGCGGTCAACGGGCACCCCTGGGAAACCCAGTGGAGGAAGGAGCGTCACGGAACAGCACACACAACACGTCAGGGTCAGCTGAACCAACCTAAGCCGCTTGACACACCATGCTTTATTCTTGTCTAGTTCACAACCCTCAGGATCTGTTTTGTGTTAAAAATAAGTAAGTGCTGCATATATGTGGAATTTATAAAGATGGGACTGATGAACCTATTTGCAGGGCAGCAGTGGAGATGCAGACATAGAGAACAGGCTTATGGACCCGGAGCCAGGGGGCACTGGGGAAGGAGGGGTGGGACAAATGGAGAGAGAAGCATGGAAACATAAACACTGCTGTGTGTAAACCAGGTAGCCAGTGGGAATTTGCTGTATGACTCAGGAACTCGAAACGGGGCTTTGTGACAACCTCGAATGGTGGGATGAGGTGGGAGGTTCAAGAGGGAGGGGGCATATGTATACTTATGGCTGATTCATGTTGCTGTATGGCAGAAACCAATATAATACTGTAAAGCAATTATCCTTCAATTAAAAATAAATATGCTGAAAAAATAAACAAGGGCTGAAAGTGGAACAGGCCTTCCTTCCACGTCAAGCACATTCCTTTTTGGAATCTCTAGGCTTGCTCCCCTGCCCTTCCCCATCCATTTCAGGCCCTTTCTCCAGTCTCGCCCATTCGTTCCTGTCTGCCCTTCCCTCTCCTCCCACAGCAACAGCTCTCGCCCTACAGTGCTGCTGGTTCATCAGCACTTCACGGACTGACCCTTGAGTCTCGGGGGCAGAGCTCACCTCTGTGGGAGGCCGCCACCTCACAGGAGACGCTGGGAACATCGCAGTAAGCACCAGCCCATCCAGACAGACACAGGCACCGCGACTCTGCTTTATCCTGAACGCAGGTACCTTTGTTTTTACATGGAGACCGACTACAGAGGTTCACCAGGGTCTGAAACAGAGGCAGACACATATATCAACATTCAGACACCAGGAATGAAAAAAGGTTACACTGCATTTTAAGAACTCAAAGGAAAGCACACTAATTAATAATAAAAAAAAAAAAGAGCCCTCACCCAAGCCTTAAACTTAGATTCACTGTCCCCAGATAAGCTAATCATTTTATACAGTCTAACTCTTTTAGCTCTGCTATTCAAAAATTCTTATCAGATAAGTTTAAGAATTTGAGGAACTTAATTGGTTAAGATATTCCCTACATCACACTTATGTCTAGAAACATGGCCACCCTGTAGGGCTAGAAAGAGAGTTAAAGCTGTCAGACAGGTCCACAGCTTCCATGTGCTACTCCTAAGAGAAATCACGTGGGCTTGATCAAATCTGTCTGTGGTGAATATGAGTTCAGGATTTAAAGGCTTAAAGCCTGTTAATAGACCTAAAAACTGTCCAAAAGCTTTTTTACTGTTAGTAAAAAATAAAATTTTTTTATTGAAGTACAGTTGATTTATAATGCTGTGCTAATCTCTACTGCACAGCAAAGTTACTCAGTTATACACATATAGACATTCTTTTTTAAACAATCTCTTCTATTATGGCTTATCACAGGATACTGCCTAGTTGCCTGTGCTCTACAGCAGGACCCTGTTGTTCACCCACCCCTATATGTTGACAGCACTATTCACAACAGCCAAGACACAGAAACAACCTAAATGACCCTTGACAGATGAATAACAAAAATGTGGCACACACATAAAATGGACTCCTACAAGAATGAAATTAGGCCATGTGCAGCAACAAGGGTTGAACCAGAAATTATCTTACTAAGTCAAGTCAAGTCAGAAAGAGAAAAACCATGCTATCACGTGTGGAATCCAAAATATGGCACAAATGAACCCATCCACAAAACAAAGAACATATTTTGATGGGAGAAACTCAGGCTTCTGAAAAGCAAGAGGCAAAGGGTGCAAGTGGACTAGCACCTTTTCCAAAACTCCCATGTGGTGGCCTGGCTCCTGGGGAGAGGAAGGCCGCACTCACAACACTGACCATTTGTGAAAGAGGGGGAAGGGCAGAGGGCCACCACGCTGTGCGAACAGCAGAAGCCCCACGAAGAATAGCCTCCAGATCCAGGGAATCAGCAGTAAGCTGTTTAATATGCAGAGGTGCTTATCTGCATGTCCAATACAGCCAAAGCTTCACTGAAGTGTACTCTGAAAGGCTAGTTACATTTGGGCATTTATTTCTAAATTCTCTGGACTGCTGGTATGATATTCTATCATTCCATCATTGTTTGAGAGGTAAAACTGCATAAAATTAAACACAATGCTGTTTGGGGTGCAACCTTAGAAAAGTTACTTTGACCCTCCTGGGCTCAATTTATTCTTTCATGAAAGGCTAGACTAGTAGGCTCTGAGGGGTCGTTCCATCATAAGAGTCTATGAAAATGAATATTAAATATTTGAATTTGAAAGACATGTGAATAGTTTGGTTTTGAGACTGTTACAACATTGTAGGGCCTAATTATCATTATCCCCTTAGATGTTGTATTTGAATTTCAAAAACTTTACTTTGATTGTTCTTTGTTTCCCTTTTTGTATTTCCTAAATGATATCAATGTGCTTATTTCCCATATGCACTTCCTGCAGCTCTAGGTTAACCTGCTGTAACAATTTTATGTGTGTTAACCCATATAATCTTGCCAGCATCACCATTTTGAAATCTACCAGGTTAAGAAGTTGGTAGTTCTTAGATGTTATCTAAGAACTTAGATTAACTTAGTTATCTTAGAAGTATAATTAAGAAGCTGTCCAGATTTATTTTGGGTACATTCCTAAGACCCCGAATTTTCTCTTTTAGATGGGGATTATTTTGCCTAGGAAAGGAACAGGTGTAACATTCAAAAATTCTGCGGGAGCTGAATGAATGGGATGAAATCTAATTACCTGACAGTTTTTTCCAGTGTAGCCCAATGGGCAGATGCAGCGGTAGGTACCCAGGCCATCAACACATACTCCTTCATTCAGGCATGGATGAGAGTTGCACTCATTGATCTCATGGAGGCAGAAGGAACCGGTGAAGCCCACAGGGCACAAGCAAGAGAAGGAGTTAATCCCATCGATACACGTGCCACCATTGAAACAGGAGCTGAGAAGCACACAGGAAGAACAACATCAGCTAGATGATCTGGATCCGCCGACCTGCTATTTTAAAAGTGATGTTCCTCACATCTAAGGTATTACAGAGGGAAATACTCCTGAGCACCCCAAACTCCTATATCCAGTAAACTTTACTTTTTTCCAAATTAGAATGGGCACCAATCAGCGTGAGTCTCAGCTTCCTTTCCACAACCAAAAAGATCCAAGGAGTATTTAAAAGTCTGAGCTTATCAGAGACTCCAAGAGAAAGCGAAGGCTTCCAGGTTTTACCCAGCCCTTCTGTAGCTCTCCGTGTATCGCATTTCATTTTATCTCTAAGTCAATTTAATTTATAAGGAACATATCAAATAAATAGCTCTTGATTCTATATTTCTTTACGGAAGAGAAACAGAACAAATTTGTTGATAATGAAAAAAGAATCAAACCTCCCAGAAATTACTTAAAGAGGGATGACAAATCTGTAAAGAAGTAGGATTTTTTGTCAACTGAAATTAACAAGAGACCAAAAGGAGATGATATAGAAATTATAGCTCTTTCTGTTTCCTACGTAAGAAATAAATGATGATTCATTTCACTATAAAAAAGCAGAGACATTACTTTGTCAAGAAAGGTCCATCTAGTCAAGGCTACGGTTTTTCCAGTGGTCATGTATGGATGTGAGAGTTGGACTGTGAAGAGGAGCTGAGCACCGAAGAATTGATGCTTTTGAACTGTGGTGTTGGAGAAGACTCTTGAGAGTCCCTTGGACTACAAGGAGATCCAACCAGTCCATCCTAAAGGAGATCAGTCCTGGGTGTTCATTGGAGGGACTGATGTTGAAGCTGAAACTCTAATACTTTGGCCACCTGATGTAAAGGGGTGACTCATTTGAAAAGACCCTGATGCTGGGAGGGATTGGGGGCAGGAGAAGGGGATGACAAAGGATGAGATGTTTGTATGGCATCAACATGGGTTTGGGTGGACTCTTGGAGTTGGTGATGGACAGGGAGGCCTGACGTGCTGCGATTCATGGGGTTGCAAAGAGTCGGACACAACTGAGCAACTGAACTGAACATCTCACTAAGTTTTTCAACCTCTGCCTTAAACTTGTAACTAGATGTCCACAAGGAATTAGAAACTAGAAAATAGGAGATGATTGTGTGGTGGGATCCAAGGCGATGCCTTATGTGGCCCCTCAATCCCAGTATAGTACTCTGTAGGTTCCTCCCCTCTCTCCCTTTCCCATAAGACACTGTTGCCTGAGGACACGGGCTGCTCACCTCTCAGTGCACTCGTCAATGTTGTTCTCACAGTGGACTCCATCAAATCCCGCCTGGCACTTGCAGGTGTAACTGTTGACATAGTCAGAGCAGGTCCCTCCGTTCTTACAGGGCTCACTCAGACACTCATTCATGTCTGTCTGACATTTATCCCCAGTGAAGCCCGGAAGGCACAGGCAGGAGAAAGTATTCACTCCGTCTACACAGGAACCTCCATTCTGGCAAGGATCTAAGCCATTGCACGCAAGAATTAGAGCTCTGAACAGCAGCATCCATTTAACCTTAGAGTCATAAAGGTGAGTCCCCTGAACTGAGCCACACTAGCAACAGTAACAATTCTGACTTTTCTTCACATCTGTTTTGCCCTGACTCCTCCACTGACAAAAATGAATGTAGTAACACCTGCCTGAGAGTCTTAGTAAGAATCTGTTTAATAGCTGGAAAGAACTTCACACGCATCACTGTTTTGCAAAATTAATACTCATAAACCAGGGATGGGATAGACATCAATTAGTCCCCTTGTGCTGGCCAACCTTTTCTTCTCCCTCCCTCTCTCCCTCTCTTCCCTTTCTTGTTTGTGTTTGCCGTTTTTTAGATTTACATGCAACTAGGAAACGAGCATTTTTAGATTTTAAACATCACACAGTTTGATCTTAGAGAACACTTTACAGCCATAGCAGTTAATCAAGAAATTTTGAGCTATTATCTCAGCACAGTCCCTGCAACACAGACGGCACTCGCATCAGAGCAAGAAAAGTAAGGTGTGGCTCCTGGTCTTAAGGGACTTGAAATACAGTCACAAGACAGGTCACAACCAGAGAGAGAAAACGAAACACCAGGTGGGTAATGCAGCCCGTATTTTATAAGAGAGATATTTATACCTTAGTCATCTGTCAGGCTAATTTCATTCTAAGGCTCATTTGCAGTCTCCACTGGAACAACTCGAGAAGTCATCTTATCCCTTCTTATACATAACACTACACAGCTACTGTAATTTCCATAGTACTTTTCAAGCAACTCACAGTAACTCACTGAGTCATTTTAAACTAGTTGCAAATATTGTTAGTCCTACTTCAAATAGGAAAAAATGTTTAAATAGCAGAAATTTGATTGATATACTAATTAATGTGGGAAAGGAATCCAAGTAGTTTGATCCCATTTCCTTAAATTTCTCCATCAGTTGTACCTTGGACATGTTTTTTTCACCATTAATCATATAATGTTGGAATTATTTGTCTAACTGTCTTTATTTCCTGAGAGACTATGAGTTTCATAAATGTAAGGTTTTATTTATATTGGCACTGTCAGCCCCTAGTATAGTGCCATCCATATGATAATCTGAAATGATATATGCTGTGAATAAGATGCCATTATTCTGGATGCACTATCGTAAACTCGTTTGAAGTTTAATGATTTAATCACCACAGAAGTAACTGAATACAAGTGGCCCCCCATATTCATGTGTTCCACAATCATGGATTCAACCAACCAAGGACAGAAATTTTTTTTTAAAATCCCAGAAAGTTTCAAAAGGCTAAACTGGAGTTTGCCATGTACCAGCAAATATTTACATAGCACTTACATTGCATTAGGTATTACAAGTAATTAAGAAATGATTTAAAGTATACAAAAGGATGTGCATAGGCTATATGCAAATACTACACTTTTTTATATAAGGACTTGAGCATCTGCAGATTTTAGTATCCACAGGGGATCCTAGAACCAATACCCTCAGATACTGAGAGATGACTATACTGATAAGTACATCACATTCATATGTTGAAACTACTGAAGCTGGGTAAAGAACCACTAGAAAGAAGTAGGCAGAACAATCCCCAAAGTTTACACTAGGCTGAGCACAGTTCACATTCATACCAGTCAGAATGAAAATATTCCCCTAAGATGTACAGTGCCAAGTAGAGCTCTCAGAGAAAAATAAAATTGTAAAAAAATTCACACAAATCTACAGTGACAGAGGTAGATCCCTAGTTGCCTGAGACAGGAAAGTAGAAAGGAGGGTTAAGTTACAAGAGATGAGAAACATTCAGGGGATGAATGTGATCAATATCTTAAATATTGTTTTGAGTTGTCCTATGTCAAAACTTACTGGACTGGTTTATTTAAATACTGGCAGTGTGTTGTATACTTAATTATACTTCAGGAGATCTGCTTTTTATTAGAAACTTTCATAGCACTGTTCCCACTTTGACAAAGTACAAAAATCAGTAAGGCAATGCTTAAAAGTGACTCCCATGTCTTAACTCCTAAAGCCACCAGCTTCAACATGAAGACTTTTAAAATCCGAAGATTAAAGGCAGCTGGCACACTACTGGATGGCCAGCCTCAGCACCGAGGCGAGTGCCCCACCGAGTCCTGCTCTGCTCCCTTGGCTCTGCTCTCCCCCAGGGGCTCAGGGGCAGGCTGGCGCACTCACTGGCAAGGCAGTCATCAATGTCCTCCTCGCAGTCCATGCCGCTGAAGCCCGGAGGACATTCGCACATGTAGCTGCCCTGGGTGTTATGGCAGAGACCGTGGTTCATGCAGGGCTTGGAGACACACTCGTCAATGTCGACAGTACACCGCTGACCTGGAAACAAAGGGGCAATGAACAGTCCAGTCTTTGGAAATTGATTCCCACACAGAAATTTAAGTGGGGGCTGAGCTTTAGCTGGGGTGGGTGGAGCTATTGCAAGGATATGCTGTTTGGTCTCCTGCTTTGGGAAGTCCCTTCAGGTTTCTCTGCCCCCAAAAAGTTGCTGCCCAGATGCTAAAATTCTACACAGAACATCATAGTTTCAGACTCTGGTTGGAGTCTTCTAGCCACCAGGGGGCAGCAAAGATACGTAAAATGGAAAGTCTCTAAAACATTCCAGTTAGCAGCTTCGACTTTTATACAAGGCCTGTGTTCTTGACAAAAAAGGGCAAGCCTCAAAAGATAGATTCTCCATGTCATCAAATAACCAGATCACTCTATTAAATGCTCTTGGTTTCTACATTCCGATGCTGTTACCTTGCCAGCCAGGAGCACACAGGCAGGAGTAACTCTCAAAATTCGGTGCCTCTTTGCAAACACCGGCATTCTCACAAGGGTTTGGGGAACAGGGAGCCAATACGGTCTGACAGTTCTTGCCTGTAAATCAAATGACAGAGTTTATTATAGAGAAAAAGTCCAAGGAACTGAGATTTCCCCAAATTCTATACCAAAGGATGCTTTCCGAATTCAGATCTAATGTAATGAATTAGTTTCAGGTTCTGGGAGACCTACGGACCTTTGTGTCTTGGATCTGATGTGATAACTCACAATGTGATCTCAGGCAAGTTACATTCTCTGAGCTTCCACATAAACTAGATGGGGATTAGGATGGTATGTAACTCATAGAGGCTTTTTGTGGATTAAATGAAAAAATGTTTACAAAGTGCTTATTAGCATAGGGCCCAGCACATGGAGTAAGTACTCAAAAACTGCTGGGCTCCTGTTATCTTCATGTTATTATCACAAGTGGTTGTGTGGATTTAGAAACTGACATCAATCAGGTGTGAGAGTTTTTGCATCTTCGTAGATAAGATTCAGCCACTCAGAAGCTTAGCAACATAGATCCACCTTGCAGAGTTAACAACACAGCCTCCTATTCTTAAACCTCTGTAGGCCTGTTTCAGAAGGCAATGGGGTTGATCAGAAGGCCATCAGAGGTGGAAACCAGTGAAGTTATACCAATTGTCTAATAACATCTCTCCTTATTTCAGCATCAAAATATGACATTAATAGCTGCCCACCAACATTTCCTACCTTAGTATACTGAATATGAGATTCCAGAAAAAAATTAAAAGAATGCTTTTATTAAAAGGGAGATGGGCTTTTTCCAAGATGGTGGAGGAGTAGGAGGACATGGAGTTTCTCTCTCCCTACAAAGGTATCAAGAATACATCTACACGTGAAGCAGTTCCCACACAGCACCTGCTGAACACTAGCAGAGGATCTTGGACACCTAAAAGGACAAGAAAGATCCCCACATGATGGGTAGGGTGAAAAAAAGAAGGCAAAAAGGAGAGAAAGCAGGGTGATACCTGCACCCCTCGTGGGGAGTTGAAGGTACGGAGAGGGCCCTGCATCTGGGGAAGGCCTCTTACCAGCAGGGAGATGAGCTGGAGCAGAGGGGAGCCTTGGGGGTTCAGAGGATAGTCCAGTAACTGGTCTGTGACAGGCAGGACAGAGTGAGACCTACACAGATGGTCCATGCCACAGCCCTGAATGCCCCAGCCTGAGACAGGTGTTTGCCAGTGAGCATGGATGCTGGGTGCTGGAACGTGGGGTTTGGAGAGCAGATCCGGGGAGAGGCCTGCTGTTGGTTTGTACGGGAAATTAAATGGAAGTAGTCTTGTCTTGTTCAGGCTTGAGAGACAAAGAAAGCAGAGCAGGCCTCTGACCTTGCTTCTAACCTGCCTGGACACTGCCTTGACCACCTTCCTACGGTGAGTGCAAGTTGCATGGCAGCACAGATGAGAAGGGGGGCAGATCCTGGAATTGTTGAGCCCCTGGAGGAGGTCTGGCCAACCATACCAGGGGCTTAATAACATTCCAAGATTTACAAGACAAAACAAATGGCACCGTTAAAAAAAAAAAAAAAAAAAAAAAAGATTAAACCAGAGCTGCAATCTGCTCTCAAACTGATGACAATATCAGTTTGTGGCCTGGGATTAAAAGCAGGAACCTCCAACCTACAATTCTGAAGTCTCACCTATGGAGCAGATGCGCTGCCCGGGACTTTTTCCCAACTGGGACTCCAGACTGCTGTCACACAGGACTTCCCAGCACTGTTTGAGTCTGGATATCAGTCAAAACCCAATCGGTAATATATGGACTGCTACTTTTCTTTACTGTTCTACTTTTCTTTTCTTTTAATGATTGTTTGTTAAAAGTAAGATAGGTAATTCTCTATTAGATATTGAAATTATTTATTTGTGTATAACAAGTGGTTTCTTTTGTTAACAAATATTTTGAACCTAAGGTGAAATTTTAACTCTTGGCAAAACATGGCTTTGAGGAGACAACCTGAGAGGCTGGGGTTGCAGAACTCTGAAACTGAGAATGCTTGTGGAGGAAGGCTGGACAACCACAGAAATGAAGCGCCATTGCTGAGTAATGCACAAGGGGTGGGGTTGCCATTGTAGGCTCTCTCCTCATACACCAACCCCTGCCTCCAGAGCACTAGGGAGGGCTCCAACCGGAGCTGGCTTGCACGTCCCTGTCACTGCCTCCTCTGTTCCCCCTCCTCAAACTATGTGACCAGCTCACCCCTATCGCCACCTGAAGGGTATCTGTGTTCCAGTCCCTACCCAGCACCCTCCTACCTGGGCAGCGTGCAGTGCCAAGAATACTGTACTTTGTGAGCCCACACAACAGGCAAAAAGGGACACAACAGAGCACATTCACAGGTGAACAGCCCCAGAGAAGAATACTCAGTGGTTTCTCTCCAGTGGGAATGCGCCAATCCTCATACCACAAATCAGAAACACAGCTGAGAAACAGATCTAGGGGCTCTACTCCAACAAACAGAGAGCAGATCCTGTCTCTAAGAGGGCAGTGACAACCACAGAGCAAGGGGAGCCCTGCTCAATACCCAGGGCAGGCTCTAGTCACAACATCAATCAAGCCCCCTTTCAAGGGGGTAACAGCACAAGCTTCTGGACCAACCTAACCCAAGGAGGGGCAGACTCCAGAAGCAAGAGGAACTATGATCCTGCTACCTGCAGAAAAGAGGCCACAGACACAGCAAGTCTGACGAAATAAAAAGACAAAGAAACATCTAGCAGATGGAAGAGCAAAATAAAAATCTAAAAGCACAACTAAATAAAGAGGAGACAGCCATTCTACCTGAAAAAGAAGCCAGAATAATGATAGTAAAGATGACCCAAGATCTCAGAAAAAGAACGGAGGCACAGATCCAGAAGATACCAGAAATGTTCAACAAAGACCTGGGAGAACTAACGGGCACACAAATAGAGATGAACACAAGAGCTGAGATGAGAAATACCCCAGAAGGAATCACCAGCAGAATAGCCGAGGCAGAAGCAGGGATGAGCGACCTGGAAGACAGGCTGGTGGAAATCTCTGTGGGGAAACAGAGGAAGGAAAAAAGAATGGGAAGAAATGAGGATGGGGACTTTCCTGGCAGCCCAGGGCTTAAGACTGCACACTGCCACTGCAGGGGGCCAGGGAGCCAATCTCTGCTTGGGAAACCAGGATCCTGCATGCTGCAGGGTGTGGACCAAAAGTGTCAATATGAAATACATAAGTGATATTTTTTAAAAAAGAAATGAAGACAGTCTCAGAAACCTCTGGGAAAACATTAAATGCACCAATATTTAAATTATAGGGATCTAAAAAGAAGAAAAAGAGAAAGAACCTGAGAAAATATTTGAAGAGATTAGAGTTGAAATCTTCCCTAAAATGAGAAAGAAAGTGGTCACCCAAGTCCAGGAAGCACAGACAGTCCCATAGAGGATAAACCCAAAGAGAAACATGCCAAGACACACATTAATCAAACTAACAAAAATTAAATACAAATAAAAAGTATTGAAAGCAACAAGGGAAAAACAACAAATAACATATAAGGGAATCCCCATCCCCACAAGCTGATTTTTTTGAGTAAAAGTTCTGCAGGCCAGAAGGGAGTGGCATGATATATTTCAAGTGACAAAAGGGAAAAAACCTACAGTCAAGAATACCCAGCAAGGTTCTCATTCCAATTTGACAGAGACTCAAACACTTTACAGACAAGTAAAAACTGAGAGAATTCAGCACCACCAAACCAGCTTTACAACAAACACTAAGGGAAATTAATTCTCTAGGCAGGAAACACAAGAGAAAAGAACAAAAGAGGAAAGGGAAAAAAAGGACCTAAAAAAACACCCCTCAAATTAAAAAAATGGCAATAGGAATATACATATCAATATTTATGTAAATGAATTAAATGCTTCAACCAAAAGCCACAGACTGGCTGGCTGAATGGCAGCAAAAACAAGACCCACATATATGCTGTCTACAAGAGACCCACTTCAGACCTAAGGACACACACACAGAATAAAAGTAATGGGATGAAAAAAGATATTACACACAAATGGAAATCAAAAGAAAGCTAGGCTAGCAATCTTATACCAGACAAAAGAGACAGTAAATAAAGACTGTTACAAAAGACAAAGAAGGACACTACATAATGATCAAGGGATCAATCCAAGATGATACAACAACTGCAAATATATAGGCACCCAAAATAGGAGCACTTCAGTATACAAAGCAAATGCTAACAACCACAAAAGCAGAAATTGACAGTAACACAATAATGGTGGGGAACTTTAACACCCATTATACCAATGGACAGTTCATCCAAATAGAAAATTAATAAGTAAACATAAGCCTTAAATGGCACATTGGACCAGATAGACTTAATTGATATTTATAGGACATTCCATCTAAAAGCAGCAGAATACACTTTCTTCTCAAGTGCACAGGGAACATTCTCCAGGATAGATAGCAACTTCAGTCACAAATCAAACCTCAGTATATTTAAAAAAACAGAAATCATATCCAGCATCTTTTCCAAACACAACACAAAGAAACTAGAAGAAAGAAGAACAGATAAACTCCCAAGTAAGTAGAAGGAAAGAAATCATAAAGATCAGACAAAAAACAAATGAAACAGAGACAAAGAAAACAACAGTAAAAATCAATGAAACTAAAAGTTGGCTCTCTGCGAAGATAAACAAAATTGATAAACCTTTAGTCAGAGATATCAAGAAAAAAGAGGACTCAAATCAATAAAACAGAAATGAAAAAAAAAGAAGTTACAACGAACACCACAGAAATGCAAAGGACCATAAAAGACTACTATAAGAAACTATACACCAATAAAATGAACAACCTAAAACAAAGGCATAAATTCATAAAAAGGTACAAACTTCCAAGAATGAACCAAGGAGAAATAGAAAATATAAACAGGCCAATCACAAGAACTGAAATTGAAACTGTGATTAAAAATCTTTCAACAAACAAAACTCCAGGACCAGATGGGATTTATCCCAGGGATGCAAGGATTTTTCAATATCTGCAAATCAATGTGATACTCCACATCAACAAATTGAAGAATAAAAGCCACAAGATTATCTCAATAGCTGCAGAACAAGCTTCTGACAAAATTCAACATTCCTTTGACAAAAACTCTCCAGAAAGTGGGCATAACGGGAATCCACCTCAACATAATAAAAGCCATGTACACCAAACCCACAGCAAAAATCATTCTCAATGGTGAAAAACTGAAAGCATCTCCTCTAAAATCAGGAATAAGACAAGGATGTCCTCTTGCCATTTTTATTCAACATAGTTTTGGAAGTTCTAGCCACAGCAATCAGAGAAGAAATAAAAGGAACCAAAACTGAAAAAATAGAATTAAAACTGTCACTGTTTGCAGGTAACATGATACGATACATAAAGAAACCCTAAAGACACTATCAGAAAACTATTATAGCTCATCAATGAATCTGGTAAAGTTATAGGATACAAAATTAATACACAGAAATATGTATTTCTAGACACTAACAAGAAAGCTCAGAAACATTATCAAGGAAACAATCCCATCTACCATTATATTAGAAAGAATAAAGTACCTAGGAATAAACCTATCTAAGGAGGCAAAACACTTGTATGCAGAAAACTATAAATATTGATGAAAGGAATCAAAGATGACACAAACAGATAGAGAGATATACCATGTTCTTTGATTGGGAAATTACTATTTTACCAAGGCAATCAACAAATTCAATGCAATCCCTATCAAATTACCCATGGCATTTTTCACAGAATTAGAACCAAAACATTTACAATTTGCATGGAAACACAAAATACCACAAATAGTCAAAGCAATTTTGAGAATGACAAATGGAACTGGAGGAATCAGGTTCCCTGACTTCAGACTATACTACAAAGCTACAGTTATCAAAACAGTATGGTACTGGCACAAAACCAGAAATATAGATCAATGGAACAGGATAGAAAGCCCAGAAATAAACCCACACACTACTGTTACCAAATCTATGACAAAGGAGGCAAGAATATACAATGGAGAAAAGACAGTCTCATCAATATGTGGTGTTGTCAAAACTGGACTGCTGCTGCTGCTAAGTTGCTTCAGTCATGTCCAACTCTGTGTGACCCCATAGACGGCAGCCCACTAGGCTCCTCCATCCATGGGATTCTCCAGGCAAGAATACTGGAGTGGGTTGCCATTTCCTTCTCCAATGCGTGAAAGTGAAGTTGCTCAAGTTGTGCCCGACTCTTAGTGACCCCATGGACTGCAGCCTACCAGGCTCCTCCGTCCATGGGATTTTCCAGGCAAGAGTACTGGAGTGGGTTGCCACTGCCTTCTCCAGAAAACTGGACAACTATATGTAAACAAATGAAATTAGAACACTCTCAGCATTATATATAAAAATAAACTCAACGTGGATTAAAGACCTATGTGTAAGGCCGGATACTATAAAACTCTTAGAGGAAAACATAGGAAGAACACTCTTTGACATAAATCACAGCAAGATTTTTTTGATCCACATCCTAGAGTAAGGCTTCCCTGATAGCTCAGTTGGTAAAGAATCCGCCTGCAATGCGGAGACCCTGGTTCAATTCCTGGGTCAGGAAGATCTGCTAGAGAAGGAATAGGCTACCCACTCCAGTATTCTTGGGTTTCCCTTGTGGCTCAGCTGGTAAAGAATCCACTTGCAATGTGGGAGACCTGGGTTCTATCCCTGGGTTGGGAAGATCCCGTGAATAGAAAGGCTACCCACTCTAGTATTCTGGCCTGGAGAATTCCATGGACTGTATTGTCTACAGGGTCACAAAAAGTCGGACACGACTGAGTGACTTTCACTTTCACTTTCCCAGAGTAATGAAACTGAAAGCAAAAACAAACGTGACCTAATTAAAGTTAAAAGCTTTTGCACAGCAAAGGAAAGCAGTAAACAAAATGAATAGACAACCCTCATAATAGGAAAAAAATATTTGCAAATGAAGCAACTGACAAGGGCAAATTTCCAAAATATACAAACAGCTTATGCATCTCAATCAAAAAAAAAAAAAAAAAAAAAACCCACTGCAATCAAAAAACGGGCAGAGGATCTAAAGAGACATTTCTCTAAAGACATATAAATGGCTGAAAAAGCACATCGAAATATGGTCAACAACACTAATTATTATAGAAATAGAAATCAAAACTATAATGTGGTGTCACCTCACACCTGTCAGAAAGGCTATCATCAAAAAATCTACAAACAATAAATGCTAGAGAGGTTATGGAGAAATGGAACACTCCAACACTGTTGGTGAGAATGTAAGATGGTACAGCCACTATTGAGAACAATATGGGGGTTCCTTAAAAATGTAAAAACAGAGCTACCATATGATCCAGCAATTTCACTCGTGGGCATATAACCATAGAAAATCATAATTTTAAAAGATATATGTACCCCAGTGTTTATTGCATCAGTATTTGTAACAGCCAAAATGTTGAAGCAATTTAAATGCCCATCAACAGAGGATAAGTCAGACAAAGACAAATACCACATGGTATCACTTATAGCTAGCATCTAAAAAAGCATACAAATGAACTTAGTTACAAAACAGAAACAGTTACAGATGTAGAAATCAACCCTATAGTTACCAAGGGGAGGGGAGGGATGAATTAGAGACTATACACTACTGTATATAAAATAGATAACCAATAACGACCTATTATATAGCACAGGGAATTCTACTCAATAATCTGTAATGGTCTATATGGAAAAAGAATCTAGAAAAAGAGTTCAAAAACAAAGAGTTCACTTTGCTGTATATCTCAAACCAACACATTGTAAATCAACTATAGTCCAATAAAAGCTATTTTAAAAAAGGGAGATTAAGTTGTTTTGGAAGTCAAATTACAACTCATACCTGTCAGAATGGCTATTATCAAAAAAGTATACAAATAAAGTATGCTGGTAAAGATGTGAAGAAAAGGAAACTCTTGATGCTATTGGTTGGAATGTAAACTAGTACAGCCATCATAGTGAACAGTATGGATGTTATTCAAGCTAAAAACAGAACTACAATATGATCCAGCAATTGCACTCCTTGGTATACATCTGAAGAAAATGAAAACACTAATTCAAAAAGATATATGCACCTCAATGTTCAAATCAGCATTAGGTTATTTATAATAGCCAAGCTATGGAAGCACCTTAAGTATCCATCAACAAATGAAGGGATAAAGATGTGATTTGTGACTCTCTCTCTCTCTCTCTCACACACACACACATACACACAAGAATATTACTCAGAAATAAAAAAGAATGAAATTCTGCCATCTGCATCATGGATGGACTTAGAGGGTATTATGATTAGTGAAACAAGTCAGACAGAAAAGATAAATACTGTATGTTATTACTTATCTGTGGAGTCTGAAAAACAAGACAAATGAACATAATAAAATAGAACAGCCTCACAGGTATAGAGAACAAACTGTGGTTACTAGCGGGAGAAGGACGGGGGAGGGCCAAGGGAGAGGTGGAGGATTGAGAGAGAGAAGCTACTAGGCATAAAATAAATAATCCTCATGGATACAGAACAGGGAGTACAGCTATTATTTCACAGTAACTTTAAATGGAGTACAATCCTTAAATATTTGAATCACTATAGTGTACACCTGAAACTAACACAATGTTGCAACAAAATAAATAAGGTCAAGTTATAACTAACTCAATTTAAAATTTTATCTTAAAACTTTGCATTCAAAAAGAAAAAAAAAATATTACCACAAATTTTCATCAATGTCCCTAACCAGTTTTTCTTTTCTTAAAGGTTCTTTTTGATGTGGGCCATTTTTTGTGCTGCTGCTAAGGTGCTTCAGTTGTGTCCAACTCTTTGTAACTCCATGGACTGTAGCCCACAGGCTCCTCTATTCATGGGATTCTCCAGGAAAGAACACTGGAATGGGCTGCTTTTCCCTTCTTGAGGGATCTTCTCCATGCAGGGATCAAACCTGTGTTTCTTAGGTCTCCTGCACTGGCAGGCGGGTTCGTTACCACTGGCACCACCCGGGAGGTCCCAGGACCATTTTTAGAGTTACCTTATTTTGGGTGCACTGGGTCTCTGTGGCTGCACATGGGCTTTGTGGCAGGTAGGGGCTGCTCTCTAGTTGTGATGCGTAGTAGGCTTTTCATTGCGGGCTTCTCCTGTTGGGGGGCATGGGCTCTATGCGTATGGGCTTTAGAAGCTGCGGCATACGGGCTTAGTTGCCTCGAGGCACGTGAGATTTTCCTGGACCAAGGATCAAACTCGTGTCCCCCACAGTGGCAAATGGATTCTTAACTGCTGGACCACCAGGGAAGTCCAATGTGGACCGTTTTTAAAGTCTTTATTGAATGTGTTACAAAATTGCTTTTATGTTTTGGCTTTTTGGCCATGAGGCAGTGGGATCTTAGCTCCCAACCAGGGATCAAGCCTGTTTCCGCTGCACTGGAATATGAAGTTTTAACCACTGGATCACCAGGGAAGTTCCCCTAACAAGTTCTTAATGCGTCTGGTCAGAACAGTGGTTCACAAGGAAAGGCAACGTTGCTTAGCTCCCTTCATGCTGGCCAAATTCAATGACACTCAGAACCCTTAGCGACACTCAGCACTGAAATTTTAATCTGTAATATCTAATATAATTTCCCAGAGGTCACACATAGTAAATTCTTTTAATAAGATCCTAATATGTGGAAAAACCAACAGCCAGCATATAGTCAGATATTCTTACAGTGCTGAATAGCAAGAAGGCAAATATTTTCCCGATGAGCTATGTACCTTAGTCACATTCAGATAAGCCTATAGTCTGTCAAAGCGTGACACCCGCTTATGTCTCCCTCCTACCATCAACTCTGTCTTTATGGCTGTAAACGACACGATCTGCTCAGTTCCAACATGTGTGACTGCTGTTGCTATGGAGTGACATTATTTAGACGGTCTGGGGATAGCTATGGAACTCCAATGACTTTGATTTTTTCAGTCAGGATGGCTAAATGCAGTTTGTCTACATGAATGTTTCCTCTAAAGAGGTGACAAAGATAGCAATGTAGTATCAAGTCTTTCAGGTAAAAGAGTCATGCATCTGGCCACTCTAAACAGCCTAGAGTCACTAGCAACAGGCCAAGACTCCGGGGGAGTAAGAACTCAGCCATGCTCCTGCCTGCATGCAAGGCATTGGAGAAACATGCAAAGCCATTAAATGAATGACATGAGGCGAGTGAGCCACACAAATACAACCAGTCACAAGACGGCAGTCATGAGGCAGGAGAATACAGAGAAACGTCCAAGCACACTCCTGTAACACCACCTGAAACAAAGTCACCTGATACGAAACGAAGTCACATCCGTGTCTCCTGTGTGTGCTCGCCATCCAAGGGCAGTGCCTCTCTGCAGAGGACGCAGTGGCAATCAGTGTGAGGAGAGGAATGACAGTTAAGAGGACAAGCTTTGGATTCAAAGACTTAGGGACAGACCCTAGATTTACTACTTACCTGTGTGACCTCTCTTTGCCTCAGCTTCCTCATGTATAAAATGGTGATAGGAATAGGAACCTCTACTCTATAGAATTACCGTGAGCACTAGAGTAAATACTCCAAAATATATAAAGTGTCTGGCATTCAGTAAATGACCGATAAGTGGTAGCTGTTGTGTTGGCAAAACAAAGACCAAGAAGACAGGCCATATAGTCCATTCAGATAATGACTAAACCATCAGCTATGTATCAATTCAAGACATGTATAATTAAACAATTTTTTTCAAACCCTAAAAAATAAAGGCAAACAAGTACCCCCACCACGTACGTGCATCTAGAGAGGCCACAGTGTTTTTTCAGAGTGTACAACCTAGATGGTGAGGGCAGGAAAGGTGAGCAGGGAGTGATTCCTCAGGGCACCATCACTGCCCCCACAGACCCCATCCCTGAGACTCCGAGGTTTGGAACGACAAGACAAGACCGAGCATCCCTTCTAGCCCCTGGACCCCAGGACTCACCTGTGTACGGCAGCACACAGTGGCAAGTATAACCGCTTACGTCATCAAAGCAGGTTCCTTGGTTCAGACATGGATTCGAAGCACATTCATCAATATTCACCTGGCAGTTATAGCCTGAACACAAAAAGGGAGGAAAATCAAAGAAAATGAAACTTTCTGTTAGCCTCCTCAATATCTCAATTACTAAGCAATGCTCTCAGGGGTAAACATTAAACACCTCAGAAACTGCATTATTTTCTTCAGGCCACTGAAACACCTGTTCATTCATTTCAGTGTAAAGTCCCTGACATACAGTCAGTCAGTAAAAGTGCTTAATCAAAAAATTAATGGAAGAACAATATATTCTAATAGCTTGAAAGTTTAATGAATGTCCAAATACAAGTAATTTCTCTATAATGGACCAAGAAGTTCACTGGGGTAAAAAGCTACTGCTATATCTAAATAGAGGCTTCTATACAAAGTATCTGGTCAGGGCTTAAAAATAGCCTAGAAATTATCAAGGGATAAAATATTTGAACAGTTAATCAAAGCTTCTTGATTTATGCCCACTTTTTCAAATGCACAGTATCTACCATCAATGTGGTGGTGTTTTCTGAAGTCACAAAGCTCTTCTCCCTGATCCAAGACACAAAATCTACTCCCACTATGAAAAAAGAGAAAAGTAAGGAAGCATTCATGGGGACAGGATATTACCAAATGCCACCACCTTTATACCTGCAATAGGGCCTGACACAGAGTCTTAAAACTGAGGAACTATAGCCGTGTATAAAAAGAAAATAATGGTCTAAGAGTATAGAGGTCTGAGTTCAAACTGTACTCTGTTAATCACTACACATATGACTGTGAACTATTTTGATATTTATTTTGTCAATCAGCAAGTCTCAAAGAGACAAAGGAATAAACGTGCTTTTAAATCTGCAAGTTTCTTTACAGATGTTATATATCTGAATGTGAAAAAGTTAATGACTAAAATATGATCTTAGAAAAATGTCAAGTTATCAAATAAAGTGACACTGAAATATATTGACCTATCACAGTAGCGTGGCACAACTTTGAGTTGTGAAATAAATGACTATATGGATCAAGGAGTACAAATATGCATGATTTACCCACAGGTTTCTCTCTCAAGGGTTAAAGAAAAGAGTGACAGGAGAAATATAACAGAGACAACTCAAAAAGTGATTTTACACAATACTCACTACTATGCATTTTTCCAGAAGGTCATAGGTGACTATGTATCATCTAAGAATATCTCAATGTTTAAGAGAACTTGTTGGAAAGGTTTTATATACATGGATCCTCCCATGATATTATTGCTACAATTACAGTAAAACAAGATTTTCACTCTTCTGCCAATATCTCTTTTGAATTATCACAGAATCAAGCCTACGCTGGAGCTTACAATTAGAATACCCAGTTAGAATGTCCACAGTTATATGAGTGGAGCTCTAGTTGCTCACCTTAAATGGTACTGTTTCAATAGCTCACCTCTCTACTAGTCTGAAAATAGAATCCATGTTTAAATGTATTTATGTTTTGATTCTCCAACTGCCCTATAAATAATAAGTGTTCAAATTAAGGTTGCTATATGAATGAGTAGGAAAAGGGCAAAGAAAGAAGTGAGTCAAGCTGTATGTACCAGCAAAAAGGCAGAGAAAGGACAGAAAAACATGCCCGTCAGCATCACCTTTAAAGCCCTTCTTGCAAGTGCACCTGTATCCATTCACCAGATTGTCACAAGTTCCCCCGTTCTGGCATGGATTAGAAAGACATTCATTTCTGTCCACTTCACAGTTGATGCCAACCCAGCCTGCATCACAGAGGCACTTGTATCTGAAAGAAGACAGAAATAAGTTACAGTTGTGGTATGAATGTACAATTAAGTCACAGCTGAAATACAAAATTCTGAAGATGAAGGATCAAGGGGCTCCTGGGTGGGCTAATCTCATTTCTGTTCCTCTTCAAACCTACACTTGGGTTACATTGTGAATCATGTGGGCCCATCTGGAGTATTTGGTAAACACAGCTTCCTGGCCCACAAAAATGCTGGAAAAATTAAGTAAGTATAGTGGGCTTTCATATGTAAAGAGTGGTTGGTACAACAAATTGGGATAATCGGAAAGACACACTGACATTGATAAATCTGCAGTTTCTTTTCTGCTAAATAAATGTAAAGAAACCTCAGATCACTTGTTTCTGGTGTAAAACAGATACTCAGAAAGCAGGGTAGTATCAGAGACTCTAAGTGACCCCGAAGAGCTCCTGGGACGTCTGACTTCTGAGACATGGTTTGTTCTGACCTGAAACCCTGCGCCCAGAAAGCACCAAGGGTACTGAGCAGGAAATGGAACAGAAATGAAGGTATCTGAAATGCATGCATGTTGTTCACAATTTGAACACCATTAGCACTTAGAATGTAATATCGGGAGATAGCAGCCTCCTTGTCTGGTGATTCTTTAAAAAAAAAAAAAATGGGTTGGGATGCTTTGAGGGCTGCTATACTCTGAAACAGGAATACTGAGTTAATTCATCTTAGAAATCACTTAATTTCCCATTTACCTCTAAATATACTCTTCATTCTCTCGCCTGTTGTAAGCATGGCAAATGCTAAGTCTTGGCCAAAGTCCCGTCCTCTGGCAAGCATAGCAAGAGCACAGGACTATCTCATGGAACCAAACGTCACACTCTGTGATTCTAGAAAATTACTTGCCAACACATTACACAACTCTCAGGGGCTGGCCAGCTGTGAACACCTCATCAGGGCCAAGATTCTAGCTAGCTGAGACCGGCTCTACTCCAGTGGTATCCACTGGTATCACTATGAAACTTAGTTGGGTTTTCTTTAAGCAGGAGGTTAAGTTAAACAGAATATTCCCCAGAACGCAATCTCGCAGTTAGTACCAAAAGCTCAACAACTAAAGACTCAGAAAGTAACCCTAGACTCCTCCCACATGCTGACTCCCCACATGAGGAGTGAAACACTCCTCCTTCCTTCCCATCTACTCAGTCATGGAAGGCAGGGAAGAAGTGGTGGCTTGGAAGACTATGATACGGATTACCAACCTCTTCAGCCTAGTCTGGAGAAGGCAGTGGCACCCCACTCCAGTACTCTTGCCTGAAAAATCCCATGGGTGGAGGAGCCTGGTGGGCTGCAGTCCATGGGGTCATGAAGAGTTGGACATGACTGAGCGACTTCGCTTTGCTTCGCTTCAGCCTAGTCTCAGCTCATGTCCTGACTAACTGCTACAGGGTATGGCCAGTACTAAAGCTCAACTGGGTCAATAAGAAACGATGAATACACAACAGCTACTCACCCAGTGAGGCCCCCAGTACAGTTTCCGTGGACACAGGGATTGCTCAGGCACTCGTTCACCTGTGAGTAGCAGCTGGGATGGTGGGGCCCTTCAGGGCAGATACAGCGGAAACCGTTCACATCATTGATGCATGTTGCACCCTTGCGACAGGGATTGGAGGCACACTCATCAATGTCAATGTTACATCTCTGCCCTGTAGAGAAGGGGGGCAGTTTCTGTCAAATCCAAAATGCTTAGGGAATAGACCCAGGACCATGAGATCTATTGTGCAGATACCTTTACCTGCCTAGGCTATAAAATGCTGTGGGCACCAAATGTCAAGACTTAAGAAATAAGACATCCAATAGCACTTAGTGCCATGCAAGGAAGGAGCAGAGAGCATTGTACTTTGATAATTTAACAAAGTTAACAAAATACTGGAACGGTGTTGTACTGTTTCGACATGTGTTTCTTCACTCCAGTTTAGAAATGGGGAAACTTTACATCAAATATTCAAAAAGAGAACATCAAATGCGATCAAAGTTGGCTGCTCCTCTTGCTGCTGTTCAGAGAACTCTCAAGCTTTTCTTATCACTGTTGTCAGCTGGTTTACTGCCTTCATTCTCGTAAGAGTTAGTCAATCTTTTACATTTCTATATATGGTAAATCTCAATTAACAGGAATGTTCAGTGATTAACATTGAATCACTATTAATGATTAAGTTGCTTAAAAAGAAAAGCCATTTGTTTTAACTTTTATAATTGTATTAATCTATTTTCTGGCTCAGGAAGAAGAGAAACCTAAATATAATTTTATTGTTCTCTGATCATTGAGAAAACAATTCAGGGTCTCTCAATATAGATCAGCAGTTCTCAAATTTTAATGTGCAAAGATTGCTAAAAGTACTTTTTTTTAAAAAGAAGATCCTTACTGCTTCAAAGTAACATTTTAAATAATGTAGGTGTTTCAGATACTACATTTTGAGAAATTCTGATGTAGACAATTATTATTTCATCAAGTTATAACGTAAATGTTCAGAATATATGAAATTGAAATGAATATGTTCTTCCTCTAAAACATACCCAAGATTGTACTTTGAAAAGATGTCTGCTATAAAGTGGAATACAATATGCCAGCTACATATGAGTTTTGCTTTGGTAAGTTTTGAATAAATGAGATTTTAACTATATATTCCAAAATGATATAAAATTTTAAAATAACCCATAATTCTGTAAATGAGTGGTGACAAGCAACTACTATGAAGGAATTATAAATTTCAAAGAATACAATTTTCTGATTCATATAAAACCAGGCATTTTTATTTAAGAAAGAGTAACCCTACAATTAGAACAGGAAATTCCAAATGAAATAGATACACACCCTTTTAAAGTATGGGTATTAACATTTTTTCACTCTCTACTACTCTCTAAACCATTATTGGTGGTTTGTGTGGTAAAAAACCCATAATCTGATGGTAGTTGCTGTTTTCCTTTTAAGTATTTTATTAATCACCAATTCTACAATACTACTTTCTTAGCTTCAACTTCTGATTTTTTTTTTAGATGTTTGCCACTGGCACCAAGATAAGAGCCACGAGTCTTCAACTACAGCACTATCCTCTTCCTGAAATCCCGCGGAGAGTGAGATGAGAAAGCTTTTTCAATTCCCTCTTTTCTTGGAAAAATCTTCTCAGAAGTCACACTTCTCACGTTTTCTTTATTTGCTTTTATTTTTTTATTTTTATTTTTACTTTATTTTATTTTACAGTACTGTATTGGTTTTGGCATACATTGACATGAATCCGTCATGGGTGTACTTGAATTCCCAAACATGAACCCCCCCCTCCCACCTCCCACCCCACATCATCCCTCCGGATCATCCCCATACACTAGCCCCAAGCATCCTGCATCGAACATAGACTGGCGATTCGTTTCTTACATGATAGTATACATATTTCAATGCTATTCTCCCAAATCATCCCACCCTCTCCCTCTCCCTCTCCCTCAGAGCTCAAAAGTCCGCTCTACACATCTGTGTCTCTTTTGCTGTCTTGCATACAGGGTCCTCATTACCATCTTTCTAAATTCCATATATATGTGTTAGTATACTGTATTGGTGTTTTTCTTTCTGGCTTACTTCACTCTGTATAATCGGTTCCAGTTTCATCCATCTTATTAGAACTGATTCAAATGTATTCTTTTTAATGGCTGAGTAATACTCCATTGTGTATATATACCACAGCTTTCTTATCCATTCATCCGCTGATGGACATCTAGGTTGTTTCCATGTCCTGGCTATTATAAACAGTGCTGCAATGAACATTGGGGTACATGTGTCTCTTTCTATTCTGGTTTCCTCGGTGTGTATGCCCAGCAGTGGGATTGCTGGGTCATAAGGCAGTTCTATTTGCAATTTCTTAAGGAATCTCCACACTGTTCTCCATAGTGGCTGTACTAGTTTGCATTCCCACCAACAGTGTAAGAGGGTTCCCTTTTCTCCACACCCTCTCCAGCATTTATTGCTTGCAGACTTTTGGATCGCAGCCATTCTGACTGGTGTGAAGTGGTATCTCATTGTGGTCTTGATTTGCATTTCTCTGATAATGAGTGACGTTGAGCATCTTTTCGTGTGTAGCGGAATCAATTTTCAAGTCATCTTTAGCTGAGAGGGTTAAGTGCCTCTTTGTGTAGTCTACCTGGTGAACTGCAGCTGCTTCACTAGCAAATTCTCATCCTTTAAGTAGCATCGGAAATCCCCGCATTTCATGAACTCCCAGCACAAGACTATGTACCTTGTTGGGCTCAGTAACTACTGAATGAGAAATTAGCCAATGTTTCTTATCGTGTAGGTAGATGCCTAAAAAATTAGTATTTAATGAATGAAAGTATGGTGCAGTGCAGACTCAAGAGTCTAGTGTTGGATGTCAGAGGTTCCATATGTGAGTGCTGGTCATTCATTCAGCAATATTTTCTAAGTGCTCCCTGAGTGCTACACAGTTTTAGAAAATGCTGGCTAAAAAGACAATTAGGGAGGTGCCTGTCTTCTGGGAACTCGCAGTTCTAACAGTGAGACTCACTAGCTAAGACCATGGACACATTAAGCTCTTTCAGTTGCCTTATTTGTTAAATGAGGATAATAAAAATTCCCTAAGTTTTTTTTAATTTTTAAATTAAGACATGACTGACATATAACATTGCGTAAGTTTAAGGTATATGATGTGTTGGTTTGATATATTTTATATATTGCAATCTGATTACCTCCACAGTTAGTTAACACTTCTATCATGTCACATAACCATTACTTCTTTTTGTGGTAGAAACAATTAAGATCTACTCTCTCAGCAATTTCAAAGTTTATAATGCAGTATCACTGACTATAATCACTATGCTATGCATTCAATCAGAACTTATTTATCTAGTAGTTGCAAATTTGTACCCTTAAACAATATCTCCCCAATCCCCTACCCTCCCAGCCTAGACCCTGATAGACACCATTCTACTCTCTGCTTTCATGAGTTTGGCTTTTTAATATTCTGCATTAAGTGATACCATACAGTATTTGTCTTTCACTGCCTGATTTATCTCACTTAATGTCCTCAAGTTCCATTCATGTTGTCACAAATGTCAGGATTTCCCCCTCTCATGGCTGAATAATAATAATCCATTCTATACATACAAGGTATCTCCTTTACTCATTCATCCATTTGATGGACACTTTCGTTGTTTTGATATCTTGACTATTGTGAATAATGCTGCTATGAACATGGGTGTGTGCAAATACCTCTTTGAAATATTGATTTCAATTCCTTTAGATACACAAGTGTAGAATTCCTGGACCTTATGGTAGTTCAATTTTTAATTTTTTGACAACTGCCATATTGTTTTCCCTAATAACTGTAACATTTTACATTCAGATCAACAGTGCATGAGAGTTCCCCTTTTCCCACACCCTCACAAACACTTGTTATCTCTTATCTTTTTGATAACAACCAATCTTCCAGGTGTGACGTGATATTTCACTATGGTTTTGGTTTTCATTTTCCCGATGATTAGTGATGCTGAGCATCTTTTCCTGTACCTGTTGGCCATCTGTATGTCTTCTTTGGAAAAAGAATGTCCATTGCCCATTTCCCCCCTAATTCTAAACATTTGTTTTCCTTCATTGCTTATACTTTTCTGAATGTGTATACCTTGCTTTTAACTGCTTTCCTAGTCTTTAGTCATTTTCTGCTGTATGCAGTCTGGGTTCCTGATCATACCTTAAATCCTTTTAAAGGCATGAACTCACTGTCTACCACTTTTCCCATACAACCCAGTGCTCCTCTGTGCTTAGCAGTGTGCCTTCACTAATGGCTGGAGAACCAAAAACAACTGCGTGTTCAACATTTAGAAATTTATAATTTATAAATATTTATTCACTTCACTCCTGATGAGAAAATCCCGTAAGAGACTGAAAGAAGGACGAGATTGCAAACCTCGAACCTATCTTCATTGAATCTGGTGATTTTATACAGCTGCATAATGATACTGTGATGAGGATTAGCTACAGTGCTAGCTACTCATCATCATTATAGCCTTTCAAATGCTATTTGAAAGTCACTAGGGTTTGGGAGATTGTAACGCTTTTAAAACTTTACCTGTTTCAGTTGATACAGGATTTCAAAATATAAATAATGATTTACAGCCTAAAAATATAATCAGAATGTGATTAAATCATGTAGCTCTGAGAATTAGAGTGAACATTACCAGTATCTTATATCTGGAAATTATTGGGAATTTTCCAGTAATATTTTCTAAAATTGGGTTTCTGACTCATGACTAATGCGTTTTCATTTTTAAAGTGTTTTGTATACCTTGCTTTTAACTGCTTTCCTAGTCTTTAGTCATTTTCTGCTGTATGCAGTCTGGGTTCCTGATCATACCTTAAATCCTTTTAAAGGCATGAACTCACTGTCTACCACTTTTCCCATACAACCCAGTGCTCCTCTGTGCTTAGCAGTGTGCCTTCACTAATGGCTGGAGAACCAAAAACAACTGCGTGTTCAACATTTAGAAATTTATAATTTATAAATATTTATTCACTTCACTCCTGATGAGAAAATCCCGTAAGAGACTGAAAGAAGGACGAGATTGCAAACCTCGAACCTATCTTCATTGAATCTGGTGATTTTATACAGCTGCATAATGATACTGTGATGAGGATTAGCTACAGTGCTAGCTACTCATCATCATTATAGCCTTTCAAATGCTATTTGAAAGTCACTAGGGTTTGGGAGATTGTAACGCTTTTAAAACTTTACCTGTTTCAGTTGATACAGGATTTCAAAATATAAATAATGATTTACAGCCTAAAAATATAATCAGAATGTGATTAAATCATGTAGCTCTGAGAATTAGAGTGAACATTACCAGTATCTTATATCTGGAAATTATTGGGAATTTTCCAGTAATATTTTCTAAAATTGGGTTTCTGACTCATGACTAATGCGTTTTCATTTTTAAAGTGTTAGTTGCTCAGTTGTGTCTGACTTTTTGCGACCCCATGGACTGTAGCCTGCCAGGCTCCTCTGTCCATGGAATTCTCAAGGCAAGAATACTGGAGTAGGTTGTATAATTGACATGTAATATTATTAGTTTCAGGTGTACAACATAATGATGTGATATTTGTGTATATTGAAAAATGATCACTACAATAAGTCTAGTTAACATTTGTCACTACACTGAATTTTTTTGTTATTTGTCCAACCTTAGTTGAATTATTTGCTTCTTTACTATTGAGTTGTACGATTCTTTATATATTGTGGATATTAACTTTTTGTTAGACACATAGTTTGCATATATTTTTATCCGTCTCTGTAGGTTAGCTTTTCAACATATTGTTTTTTTGGCCCCCAGAAGTTCATTTTAGTTTTTGTTACTTGTGCTTTTGGTTTCATTTACAACCTATCTACTTTTATGGACTGTTCTGAGAAGTCAGCAAAATAATGGACATGAATGTGAAACTGAAAAAGTAGTTTATACAAATGAAAGTAGTCTACTGAAGTGACACATGATTTCTTACTTTTCCTATTCAATCAGCAAGTATAAAGTGGTCTGTGGAGAAGAGAATTTTGTCTGAAAAAATATTCCCTTAAATCTGTTCAAGCTGTTATTAAAATTGTAATAAAAAGTTAACAGTATTAAAATAAAGGCAAGACTAAAACACCTTATATTTATGGGTCATGAGTATATAACACAGTTGCCTCTGATATTTTCAGCAACTGACTTGAAAAAACAAATAGAAAAAACAGACGTAGAAAACAGTTCCAAGAACAGGGTACCACCCAGTAACCAAAACATTCCATTCCTTGGTTATGCAGTTTCATGCTACACCTTAAGTTTATTTTAGAATATTTTTAGCCTATGTCCCCTCTCCATGACCTTCCTGATTTGCTAAATGTTAAAAAGAGAGAGCATATGATTCACTGACGTTTCCAAAAAATTTAAGTTGAGTCTAAGGCTTACATATCAAAAAGAAACCACAGCAGGCACCCACTTAGGTGGTCCAGTCAAGTGGCAGTGAGAATGAACTCTATAATAGAACCCCCCGGGGTGGAATGCTGGCCCTAGTGCACTGGTACCATTACTTAAGCTCTCTGAATTCAGGGTTTCTCATCAATACTGTAGAAATAAGAATAGTCGTGACAATTAAATGAGATTAGGCACTTGATTTAATGCCTACCTCAAAACAAGGCCTTAATAAATGGCAGCTATTCTCTTCTTATTACCTATATAAACAAGTACATATGCCATTCTGTCTGAAAGAAATTCAGTTGGCTGTCACTGAATGCTGGAGTAACATATTTCAGGATACAGAAGTACATCTGGCTCCACACCAGCAGTGCTGGGTACTAGATATAAGAACTCTCATCATCCTGGTCTTCTGAGTGATATTCCACTGAAAAGAGATTACAGTGACCACGTAGGCCACAAACGTTCCTCTCTCGTGTCCACAATCACACCAAGCAGTGCAAAGGATTGTGAAACACAGAGAGAGTTAAGTTCTCAGCAAGAAAGAGGCATCTCTTGGCTTTTTGACATTATAGTTTAAAAAGCTCTGTGGGAAGTTTCTCACATTGGTTGCAAATGACCACATGGTATTTATGCAATGGTAACATCATTATGTAAGTGCCTTATTGTGTGTGGCATTGTCTAGCAAGAATGGGATTGGCACATTACATGCCCTCTGATGGTGCCTTTGACAAACGGATGTATCAAAAAGAGGCTTCATATTTCCTTAGTAGCTCCTAGTATTTTTTGATCAGGAAGGTAAAAGGTAAAGGTAATCTTATTAGCAACAAAAGAAGATAAGAGAAAAGATGTATGTGAGTTTGTGTGTGTACACACATGGTGCATATATAAATGTTCTAGCTGGGGGATTTAATTAAGAAGAATTTAAAAAGAATTATAACCAGTTTTATTTTAGTCACTTACTTTCTCCCTCCTGGAGAGAAAATAAAACCCACTAGGCTAGCCAAATAGGTTGCTTTGCTAAGTTTTGACCTTAGCCAAGTACTTATAAGAGGAAGTACTCAGAAAAAAATCATATAAGGTGTTCATAGAATTTTACCTTGGCCATGCCTTTATAGAAGGCATTCACTACTAAGTATAGAAAAATATGAACGCTATATAATTTAAGCTCAGTGATGGAAACTCACGGTCTGAAAAGAAACTCTTTTTAAGTAGCTAAAAACACATGGTCTAAAAACCCTAACTAATGAAAGAGTTTCATGTTACAGCTCAGGGAAGGCCTGTTAGTAGAAAACTGGGCCAGAGAAGCACAGAAACAACCTTCTAACCTTCCAAGAGAGGAAGAAGTCAGATATATTTGAGAGTAACTAACCTTCAGATGCCCTTTTCCCAAAGTGAGGGGGCTGAAGGAGTCTCCCAACAAAAAGGACCATTACCTGTGAATCCTGGTGAGCAGACACAGCTGTAACGATTAACGCCATCCATACAGACTCCATGGACACACGGGTTACTTGCACAGTCATCAAAATTGATTTCACAATTAACACCTGCAAAGACGAAAGCAAAGAGAAGCCGTGCAATATTAGTACAGAAGTACCAATGATCTCTGCTTGTGATGCTGGGAGTTAGGAAATCTCATGAGTATCTAGCCAGCCCTGAATACAGGAAAGCAGCATTTCTGAAAGTTCAGTCCTCTAGACCTTTTCAAAGGTATCATGAGGTCAAATGATTCTATTAATCACACTAAGCCACTATTTGTCTTTTTTATTGTGTTGGCATTTGCACTAATGTTACAAAAGCAACAGAGGCAATTAAAATAAATTCACTGATTAAAAAAAAAAAAAAAAGTCCACCAGACCCTGTGACAGAGTCTTCAGAACCTGGCAAAAGTTCTTCATGATGTATGCGCCATCAAGGCTGAGATTTTTATCTCTTTTGCCTCAAGTATCCAGAGCAGTTTATAGCATATGTTGCCTCATTTTAAGTACAAATTAGGGATCCAAAGTTAACATACAGCTGCAATGACAATTAGATGAACTGACCCCTCTTACACACTGGACAATTCTCAGTCACAGGCAGCAAGGAGCCTGTCATCACCTCTGCCCTAATTCTGAGGCTGACAGCTTTCTATGACCTTGAATATACGGTGCTTCCTAATTTCAGAAATGTTGAAGATTAAAAGAAAAAAAAAAGTGTAGCTCAGCATTGAAGAAATCTGCAGGGCAGCTGACAGCCAGCAGGAGGCACAGTAAGAGCTGTACTTTGGTTTGTTTAACCTCAGGGGTGGGACACATGGGCAAATGGTGAGATGAGAATCATGAATGAAGGACCCCACTGAAGGGGCCCTGGTTAGCAAGCCAATGATTTGGAGTGGCATGAAAGGTCAACGTGCAGGGTGTGGGATGGATTAATGTGAGAAGAACACTGGGCAGGCCATGACACGGAGTTGGTTTAAAGAAACGGTGCCCAAGGCCAAGGACATGCCAGTAGGAAAGAAAGCAAAAGGATGAATGTGAGAGGTCATAAGAGTTATAGTCTTTATCACTTGGAAACTGTCAATGAAGAGTACAAGGGAGAAGTCATGGAAATTCAGAGTTACCACACCTGGATGTCTAGGAAAATATAATACTCTTGACAGATGTCATGAATGAGGAAGAGGAGTTGGTGTTGGAAGACAAAAATCCTGATTTTGGATCTTTGGATTTAAAACATTAACTGCTTATGTAGGTCTTATTAATTGATCTCCACGGACATGATTGCTTTAGAATATCAGACTGTACCCAACCAAATTATTACCCAGTTCCCATATTTCCATTTTGATAACACAGCTATGGCTTTAGATTACAATAAACATCTTACTGAAAAAATAAACAGCAATGGAGGTATGACTGCTGGCATCTTAGCAGGAATCCAGAAAGTGCCAAACTGTACTGTACTAGTGTTTTTATTCTTCACCTCCATGTACTCAGTTAAAATAGTACAAAAAAGATAGTTTCACTTAAGAATGACTTTGATGAAGCTGCCAAAAGTATTAGCTTTATGATTTGATTATGCCTTGACCCTTGAATATACCTCTCTTGTTTTGTGTGACGAAATAGAGAATACACATAAAGCTATTCTGCGGCATGCCATCACACAGAGCAGTCGCCAGGAAAAGCAGGTGTAAGACTGAGTACTGAACTGGAACCGCAGCTTTTTTCACAGAATCCCATTTGAACTGAAAGAGCAACTGACAGACAAACCAGGACTATTCAGACCTAAGTACTTAGCAAATAGTTAAGTGAGAGAAACGAGCCTGCCATTTCAAGGAAAACAACTATACAATACTGTGCTCCAGAGGTAAAGTTTAAGCTTTTATTAGAATTTTGGGACTTGTATCTACCACGATAAGCTTGATACTGACTGTTGCTCTTAAGGGCTAAAGTTTAGGACAAATCTTACAGTCATAGCTTTCTCCTGAGGTATGTTGCCTTCCTCCTGGTATATTCCCCAGATGAATGGCAGGGTTTGACTATGTTCAGGAAAGTTTAATTATAGATACAGGCAACTAAATAGTAGAGATATACCAATCCCTACTGTTACTACTATTCTGTATAAATACTCACTATTATGTTACTTAACATGAATTTAGTGATGAATTTGGATATCATAAAAGAATATCTTGGCAGTTTAAAAAGTCTAAAAATTAAGCCTGATAATTAGGATATAAACTAACAAATGAAATTTCCACAACAAAATGCCTAATATTTATTCACTCAAACTCTATGTGAATATTTATTAATAATTACTATATTAAAAACGTATTGAGTCATTATTGTGAGCAAAATACTCTGCTTCCCACCTGATATAACTTTATTTTCTCACTTCAGTGCCAAACCAATTTGTGTTACACCCATTTTATCATGCACTTGTACAATTACATCAGCACAGCTAGGATGTGAACCCAGCTCTCTAGATTCTGTACACTTCACCGCACCACACTGGTCACTGTGATTAATGTGACTATGCTGCCTTGCTAGCCACAGATGAGGCAAAGGTTTCAATATTCTTTAATTACAAATGGATACCTTTAGGAGATGTGTCTAGCCCTTGATTGACAGTCCCAATTAATCCACAACAGACCAAGGTAGGCCCCAGGAAGCCATGTGGTTTAATGGGACTGCCCCCAAATCCATGTTGCAGGAACAGACACACAGCTCAAGCTGGGCCAATGAAATTATCTCAATGGAACGTTGGAACATGAACTGGGTGACCTATGGTCTGCATGTGGCCCTACTTCCCACTAATCCCCCCANCCAGGAAGCCATGTGGTTTAATGGGACTGCCCCCAAATCCATGTTGCAGGAACAGACACACAGCTCAAGCTGGGCCAATGAAATTATCTCAATGGAACGTTGGAACATGAACTGGGTGACCTATGGTCTGCATGTGGCCCTACTTCCCACTAATCCCCCCAAAGCCTCATTATTCAATTCTCACTTGGAATCTGTAAGATGCTTCTGTGTGCTTTCACAGAATTCCTTCTGCTTGTCTGTTTTGTATTTGTTGTTTGCTGATGATTCTTTTAGCTAGTCAATGCAGTTTCTATACCTTGAAACTTCCCCCAAACTTACTTGAGATCACAGGTGAAAAAAGGCATTAGTAGTGATTCTGGGTAGTGTACTGTGCTTTCAGTACTTAGTGAGTGCGAAACTACAATTATAACCTGCAGATTGTAAAGTATCCCTTCTATCCATATACTCATCCAAACCCCAAGATACCAACGCAGACTATGTTATGAATGGGTTGTCGATTCTTAGAGTGCAACTCAAGAGTCTATTCATAATGGTTAATTGAGTGAATCCTTTCACCCAGGCTCCCTGTACAAGCCAGGTCCTTCTGCAAACATTACAGACCAAGATCTCTTTATGTGGTCTGCATCTCTTTGCGTGAATCCTCCAAACAGTCACAGGAATGAATCTGGCAGTTTTCTGAAAGAACCTGTGCCTTCCTTCTTTAGGCTGCCTGCACACCACTGATATTTACCACCTGCCTTTCTCACTGACAGCTACTTCCACCTTGATGTCTCTGTACTCCCCAGGGAACACACCTGATCCATCCTGGCATAATAATAGAATCCCAAAGAAAACAGAATACTTGCCAGCCCACAACTCACCCAGGTTTCCAGTACATTTTTTATAATGGGAACGATAGCAAAGCCTAAAACAACTCCACCATTCTAAAGGCATCCATTCAATTGCTTGTAAATCTCTCAAATTTCTTTTCGTACTGCAATTTCTCATGTCTGGGGACCAGCCCGGAAGCAAATTGCTTTTGGAAGGTTTCACAAAGATCTATTCAGCTCTTTTAGAGAGTTATCTAAACGTGGGGAGGGGGAAGGCATTTTCAACTGGGAAGGCATGGGATGTTTTTCGTATGCTTGAACAACTCAAAAAGGACTTTGTTTTCAAACTTGGCATGTACGAGTTCCTGGATGAAGACCAGGGCCTTTGACAAGTTTGAAGAAATGGATTTGGAAATAACAAAATAAAATGAGGGCAGCTAACCGCCTCCCCCACCTTTGCCCCCTACACAGGCCATTTTCCTTAAATGGAGAATGAGTTCTCAATAAATCACTCCTTGTATTGGCAGGTTCCCTTCTAACAAAGGCACACACTAGTTAATCTTCCACTAATACATTTTCCTTTGATCTGAGACACAGAACTTCTCTGTCCATTAACCACAGTTGTGACCATAATTATTCCTCGAATAAGTAAAACAGAATCCACTGAAATCTGTGAAATGCTGCTGCCCGAGAAAACAGCTCAACATTTCCCCAGCAAGGAGTAGCATGCCCTCACAACTAACAAGCCGTCATTCAACTGGAGGCAGGAAACAGCCATGAACTGGGGATGGGAAACGACAGCTCTGCATTCTGATTGACAATAACCCAGACATGTTGCAGCGCCTCGCCTCTCCCTCTGAGTCCCCCAAATGCCCAAAGCCCAGCAGAGAAAAACAGCAGAAGAAAGACGACCCGTTAAAGACAGTGTGTTAGTTGCTCAGTCATGTCCGACTCTGTGACCCCATGGACTATAGCCTGCCAGGCTCCTCTGTCCATGGAATTCTCCAGGCAAGAATATTGGAGTGGGTTGCCGTTTCCTTCTCCATTAAAGATACTGGACTCTAAAAGGGAGGAAAAACTACTGGAAGAACGGGAGGGATGGAGAGGGAAGGACCAACTTCATTAATCTGAGAAAGATGGAAGTTAAAAAAGACAATCCACAGTTGAGCCACAAAAGTAAGAAGGTTTTCTATTTTCAATAATAATTTCAATTTTTTGAAGTGGTATGTCTCCTTTTGATTAAAAAAACACATACACAGAATCATCACCTCTGTGAAGCTATTGTCTCTGACTTCCCTACTGGCTAGAGCTATCTGCCCCTGAGATGTTTCTGGCTGTGCTTTGGCTGTGCTTCTCAGAAGAAGAAGTGAAGTGAAGTGAAGTTGCTCAGTCGTGTCCGATTCTTTGCGACCCCATGGACTGTAGCCTACTAGGCTCTTCTGTCCATGGGATTTTCCAGGCAATAGTCCTGGAGTGGATTGCCATTTCCTTCTCCAGGGGATCTTCCCAACCCAGGGATCGAACCCGGGTCTCCTGCATTGTAGACAGATGCTTTATATTTTTGGTACCTAAGCATGTGCTGAGAAAGTCTGAGACATCGGTGCAAACTGCTTTAGAGAAACGGTGAAAACTCCGAAGGCAGTGAAGAGTGGGCTTACCTGACGTGCCTGGCTGGCAGTTGCACTGGTAGCCGTTCACCAGGTCGATGCAGCGACCCTCATTCAGGCAAGGGCTGCTGTAGCACTCATCTATCTGGTCACTGCAGATGGCGCCCAGGTAGCCCGGATTGCAGATGCAGGTGTAGGAGTCAATGCCATCCTGACACTGGCCGTGGTGGCAAGGATCAGGGTCACAGTTGTCAATGTTCTCCTCACACAACACACCAGTGAATCCTTAGAAGGAATTGTACCCAAGAGACTTAAAACCCAAGGGGCACATTCCACACCTGAGCATACACGCAGCTCCAGCACCCCCGTAATCCTACACATCCCATATCATAAACAATTCATACTGTGGGCCATAAGCAACTGGAACTGACTATCTGCACTATTTATAAGGCAAGCCTAGAGAGTTTTGTTTAAAACTAAGTTGTTCAAGTCAGATCTGTAGAATTCAAACAGCTTTTTCTAAATGATCAATAATTTCACTGCAGAGACATTTTAACTGCATCTTAATTGCATATTGGACTTCAGTGAGGAATAGCTCTCTATAATTTTCCTTAATATATTTATCTCTATATGCCTTTCCTCCCAAACCAGTCTGCATATATAGGCACTAAATTAATGACTTCATGTACCTTATCTTTCCAATTCTGACCTGAGAGGTCAGAGAACTTTTCTTTATTCCTCCCAACCTCCCAGGAATCTATGCAAATATAGTAAGTTTTTAACCAATACTTGTTAAATGAAATGACCAAGTTAAGACAGTTAAAAGGGGCAAATAAGAGTTCCTTTATCCAACCTTAAATCTTTTTAAGAGACTTTGGAAGGACTCTCTTTCCTTTTAAACATGAGTTCAAAGTTTAAATTCTCTCCAGTGAAGGTTATACTCCATAAGCATAATCTTAGCCAGAAGAAGACCTAACCTGAAACTTTTCCAACAGAGACCAGAGTTTGTGAAAAGAAAAGGAAGCTGAGGGGATCTTTTCCAACAGAGACCAGAGTTTGTGAAAAGAAAAGGAAGCTGAGGGGATCATCTGACAGGGCCTACTCTGAGAAGGCCTGCTGCTGCTGCTGCTGCTGAGTCACTTCAGTCGTGTCCGACTCTGTGCGACCCCATGGACTGCATCCCACCAGGCTCCGTCGTCCCTGGGATTCTCCAGGCAAGAACACTGGAGTGGGTTGCCATTTCCTTCTCCAATACATGAAAATGAAAAGTGAAAGTGAAGTCACTCAGTCGTGTCCAACTCCTAGGGACCCCATGGACTACAGCCCACCAGGCTCCTCCGCCCATGGGATTTGCCAGGCAAGAGCACTGGAGTGGGGTGCCATTGCAATAAGTGGTAATATTCTAATACTACTGAAATAGTAATTCTCTGTTTATTTTTATGAGTTAGTTTGCTTTTCTGTGATCACAAAAAAAAGCATGCACATGATGCTTAAAATCTTTTTAAGAATCCATTTTTTAAAATAGGAAAAAAATGTCCTGAATTATAGCCATAACTTCTTTCTTAAACAGTCAGATAAAAAAGAAACTGGGAAATTATCTTTTCTAATAATTTCTAATCCTTCTCTATACAATAATGGTCTGTGCAGAAGCAAATGTGTAACAAGAAATGTCTGGCTTACTCAAATCCACTCCCAAATTAGAAATGTCGCCACAGATCAGAAATGTAGAATATTTGTAAACATTCTTTTTGATTCTAGTAGCAGGAGTCAGTAAAAGAGGACTCAAACTTTCCCAGATAGAGCTCTCTCCCCTGTCCAGATACACATTTTACTCTCAAAGCATCAATCATATTTATGCAGAAAATCCCTGCACTTGCCCACCATTGCATTTCTGAGCCTTTGTTCGATCCCTTGCCTCAAGAAACACAGAGACAGGCCTCCTGCTGAGATGCCCCAATGACAAATAGTTTTCAGCTGGAATTCTTCCCTTTTGCAGAGGAATAAGGCAAAGCCAGCTGGAAACTGGCCATTGCCAAAATCTGCCCTAGAAAGACGGGGACACCAAATGGAAATGTCCAGGCCAGGCCATCACTGTGGTGAAGGAAGCAGGTGTTGTAGAAGGAAACAGGAAGAGCAGCAAGAAAGAGGCTGGAAGAAGCCCCTTCCAGACATAGAGCAGCCCATTAGCAGACTGGCCTGGCAGGGCAGCGAGAAGAGGACAGTCTCCTATTTAGTGCAGATGGACGTATCAGGGGAATAAGAAGTGAAAAAGTCTTACCTGTGGCACACTGGCACTCATAGCCATTCGGGTGGTCTATACACTTTGCCCCATTCAGACACGGAGTACTAGAACAGTCGTCAATATCGATCTGGCAAACTGGCCCTGTGAATCCTTAAAAGGGCACATGATGACACACGTCAAAGGATTATCTTATGTTTTCCTCACTATCAGAGCGATGCCCAGGAAGAGCTGGGCTGTTATTGGCAGGCTTATACCCCTGGATCAGCACATGGAGAATTTTTCTCCTGAACAGGTTCCTGGGATAACAGGTGAGGCTCAGGGCATCAGAGGCACCGGGGTGTCTCTCTCACCTCTTTTTCTTCCCAGTATAGATTCCACTTCAACTTAAAGTAGAACTGAATGCATACAGACAGTACCCCCTAAGAAGTGAATGTAGCTGCACAGGAACTGGGACCTTCTCTCTGAAGAAAGAACAAGAGAGGCTATAGCCTAAGGCAGAAAATTTAGCATGTCTTCCTTCCACAATGGCTGAGAGGGGCAAAAGGAGAGACACAGCATTCTTTAGAAAGCACTGACTTGTGCTATTAATGTACCTATGGGTGAAATGTCTAAAAATAATCTCAGAGAAAGGTTTCAAGAATATGACTCACAGGAAAAAATAAAATCCTGAATAACCTAGAACTAAGGGCTTCCATGAGGTATGAACTTTCTGAAATGTACACACAGACGGCGAGGTCATGGGCCATTCAGAACAGACTTGGACTTCTGGCCACAAAGGATTTGGAAGATATACTAGCTGAAGCAAATCCCCCACTTCTGTATACACACACTCCTATCCCAAAGCGCTCACTTTAATGACTTCCTCATGTAGCGCCCACACACATTCTCTCCCTCCTCTCTTCCCTGCAGTCAGTCGGCTTCGTGCTCTCAAAGGAAACAGGGGCAGGTGGTGGGCACCTACCAGGCGGACACAGACACTGGAAGCGATTGACTTTATCCACACACTGTCCATTGTTCACACAAGGGTTGCTCTGACATTCATTTATCTCCAGCTCACAATGCACACCTTTGAAACCTGAACGAAATGGACCACACAAGTGGCTTAGAGAAAGACAAAGGCATATTCTAGCCAAGAAAGCACAAATTCATAAAGCTGACTACATCCTCTATGTGTATGAACATTTCTGCAGAGGCAAAAGAGGACTATGCCGTGACTGAAAACAGTCACTGGGAGCATCAGTCAGACACGGGCATATTCTGGGATATCCATGTCACTGTGGAGACGGAGAAGAGGTTACCTCCAAGGACCTTGGTAAGACCTAGCATGCCAACAAAGACTGAACTACATTCTCAGATCAGTCCAGGCACTGCTTTCAGGACAGTGCCAGGCCCACAGGGTCCCCGGTGCTAAGGACCAGATGAATGAACCGGAGGTGCTGTTGTGCTCGGGGTGTAAGTCAAAGGCAGGACGGCCTGCCAAGGCTAGAGCGGTTAGCACCCGTAATCAGGCCAAGCAGCCCCTGACAGCTGTCATTTTAAGCTGAAGTTCAGCTGTGCTCTCTAAGGATTCAAGCAGAGGTCTCTGCAGAAGAGTTCCAAGACATAACACAGCATGTGTATCTCACCATGAGATAAACAGCATGTTCCTATACAATTATGGGTAATGTTATTTTCTATAAATGGAATGGTATGCTATTTGTAATATATCAGGGGATAAGGAAACCTTGCTATTTAAAGCATTTTTATGATAAATATTAAATCAAAGTATACTTGCATTTTAAAAATCTTCTGAATTTTTCTCTCACAAGTATCTAGGTTTTGACATGATGGGACTGTTTTCCATAGTTCTAAGAATTTTAACATGGGCCTTAGTCCTTAAGGGTCCCCTTGCATGTGTACACGCTAAGTCACTTCAGTCGTGTTCGACTCTTTGCAGCCCAATGGATTATAACCCAACAAGCTCCTCTGTCCATGGGATTCTCCAGGCAAGAATACTGGAGTGGGTTGCCATGCCCGCCTCCAGGGGATCTTTCCAACCCAGGGATCAAACTGAGGTCTCCAGCGACTCCTGTACTGCAGGCAGATTCTCTACCACTGAGCCACCAGGGAAGCCCTCAGGGCCCCGTGGCTAGGGATTAAATGCCAACAGAGCGTACGGAAATGCCACACGGTACTGAGTGCTCTGCCTAAGAGAAGCACGGTGCAAGGTCTCTGGGCTAGACCCCACACACCGACGGCCCATGTACCTGGCATGCACAGACACGTGAAGCCTCCGATCTTATCCAAACAGGTGGCATCATTCTTGCAGGGGTCTGAGTGGCACTCATTGATGTCCATCTCACAACGAGGTCCTGCATAGCCCTTCAGACACTCACAGTGGAAGGCACCATCTGTGTTCACACATTTTCCTGCATGCTCACAAGGGTTGCTGTTGGCTGGAAGACACAAGCACCCATAACCAGGATCAAAGCACTCGACGGAGCTTCCACCAGTGTGGACTGCAGAAGTGGGTCAGATTAGTAGCATTAAGGCCAGTCCTTTAATAATCTGATTCTCAATTTCTTACATCATTCTAATCAATCAATCAGAAAGCAAATAAATAAATAATTAAATGAAGAAGGAAGGAAGGAAATAGAGAAAGAAAGACAAACCAGGGCAATCTCAACTCTCGTGTGTCTCTGCTGTTCTTATGCCCACTCACTAAGGTAGGGATCCATGTTAAGAGTCAAGCACAAACCTTCTATATATTTAAATTCCTAGGATAGACTATATGGTTACACTGAAAGGTCAGTTGTAAACAGAGGGCACATAACAGGTCTGAGGTTTGGACGAAACATGCACGCAGAGTGAAACGTGCTTCAGCTGAAATGTCTGCTGAGCTTGACTGACAGGAATGGGAAGGGTTCTGTGTACTCACCCATGGCACACTCATCCACATCTTCGGTACAGTCACTTCCTTTGTAGCCTTGCGGGCAGGTGCAAATATACTGTCCATTCAGAGGGTTGGTGTCACACAGCGCCCCCTTGTGGCAGGGGTTGCTGATGCACGCGTCATCCAGATGACATAAGAGACCTGTCACAGGGGTGGGGAAAGGAGAAGAAAGAGAAAATGTCCCTTACCTGGGGAATGAGTTTCTCTTTCATGGAGGATTGAACACCTTAGGACTAGCACGTCAGAATCCAATGTGAAGATTTAGGGGCAATTTCTCCTTTACCTGATCCTGCCTTAGGGACAAGCTGCAGCTAACTGCAAAGCAAGAAGCTTCTGCAGACACCTCTCTCTATACTCTGAATCTGAGCCTTCAGCTAGACCCCTCCTCAAGGGTAGATAATGTGAGGGATTTGTGAGATGGTTAGATGCTGGAGTCAGGAAAAGGGAGATATCCTTCCGACTGGGCTGTCATGTCTAACACATAAAAACGGAGGCTGCTCAGTTCAATCTGAATTCCAGATAAACAACAAATAATTATTTACTCTATGTCCCCAATATTACATCCATCCTATATTTTAACTGGCAACCCATTTTCCCAAGGCCATGCTACCTGATGATCTTGGGGCCACCTGCATTTCATTAGCCTCGGAAAAAAAACAAACAAACAGCTGACCATCATCAGCCTATACTTGGGCAGCTTTTTAATAGTGTCAACATTCCTGGCTCAAGTGCCCTCAGGACTCTGAAGACATGACTAGCCCCCATGTTCTGCATAGTTCACATGGGAACTGGATTTTCCAGTCTGCAATTAGCTTAAGAAGAGGTGACTAAGGCTTCTTCTACAAAGCTGGAGGCGGGGCTTTTGAAAAGGCATAGATATAGGAACATTTCAAAACTGCTGGGCACTAAGTTCCATCACTAAGCAATCTCCTTCTGTAACATTCCTCCTCTCACTGCTCTATTTCTAGACCCAGAACTGTTCAACTGAGAGGCTAGAGCAATGTTACCTTTGCAGTTGGTGAAAATCTTCCCCTACAGGGCAATACTGAGAGCTGGAATACGCTTCATTGTTTCCCTCTTGCTAACCTTTTCTGAGTAAATGGATTATTTCTTCTTAAAATTAAGTACCTACCTCCATTTGTGAGTAATTTTGTCTTAATTTCTGAGAAATTTATCTGAATTTCTGAGCTGTCTTTTAGCTTAAAATCTTAAGGAGGTAACAAATGTTTCCAAGGCAAGAGTTACTTTCATTTTGGGGGTATGGAACACTGAGGTATGTGGAGTTGAGAGCTAAAAGTCCTAAGGAAGAAGACTGACCTCACAGCACTTTGGCTACCAATTACATTTCCAGAAGAACAGCTTTGGGTGCCATGTTCCAAAAGATGAAACTTAAAAGGACATACCCGAAAAGGGAAGAAAGAGACACAGGCAGAAGTGCTGAATGCTCACCAGCCCTTTCACCCTTTCCAGCTCTGCTCTTCTGCCAGCCTTACCTGCCTTTCCTTCTGGGCACATACAAGAGAAGGAAGCCACACGATCGATGCAGGTGGAGCCCGGGGTGCAGGAGGCGAAGGCACAGTCATCGATATTCTCACTGCAGTCGTCCCCACTCCAGCCATTCACACATACACAGCCGTAGCCCCCGTTGCGGTTGGTACAGGTGCCCCCGTTCTGACAGGCATTGGGTTGCAGCAGGCACTCATCCACATCCTCTGTGCAGAACTGTCCTTTGGGGGGAAAAGTGTCTTTGTTTAGGGCTCTGAGTCTCAGAGGATTAGTACCATACCAACCTCCACACGTTCTTCGCCCTTATGTGACCTGCGTGAACTTATGGCAAAATTAACTCACAGACAAACCCGGTTCTCACATGACTTTTAAGGCCACCTAGAGACATCCAACGGAGAAAGTGATGGCACCCCACTCCAGTACTCTTGCCTGGAAAATTCCATGGACAGAGGAGCCCGGTAGGCTGCAGTCCATGGGGTTGCGAAGAGTCGGACACGACTGAGTGACTTCCCTTTCACTTTTCACTTTCATGCACTGGAGAAGGAAATGGCAACCCAGTCCAGTGTTCTTGCCTGGAGAATCCCAGGGACGGGGGAGCCTGGTGGGCTGCCGTCTATGGGGTCACACAGAGTCGGACATGACTGAAGTGACTTAGCAGAGCAGAGAGAGACATCCAAATTCTAGGCAGATAATTTAGGGAAGGCAAGTTCTATCCCTAGAAACTCTGACAGCATGAAGTCTAGCCAGCCTACCAGAGAGAAAATTGAGTCTTGTAAGAGCTTTAAATCAGATTTGGTTAAATCCCCGGGACAATGAATGTGAAAAGAGCAAGGAGACAAGGGTCTAAGAGATGAGTAAGGAAGAGAAGCAACCTTAAAAATCAAAATGTTAAGGCTACCATTATGTATCTTGACTATATCATTGTCAATATTCTGATTATGATATTAGATAGTAGTCTTGCAAGGTGATGATGTTACCACTGGGGAAGACTTCGTTAAAGGTAAACAGTATTTCTCTGTAATACTTATAACTTTCTGCAAAACTACAATTATCCCAAAATAGAAGGTTTAATTAAAAAATACATGCAAGAGCAAGAAAGGGCAGAGAGAAAAATCAAGCAGTTAAGGACAATAAAAGCCTTGGTAAAATATAAATGTGAAACACAAAGCCAAGATGAAGAGACTGAAGCCAAAGATGGAGCAGTGGAATAAAACGTAGAAAGCTGACCTCACGCAGCAGAAGATGGAAAAGGATCAGTTTGTTCTGCCTGAGGAGGCAAACTAAAGGATGATAAACATGAGACCACCAATGGATATACCACAGGTCACCGCAAGAGCAAAGGATAGGGACTATGGCAAACACTCTCGGGCCTCACCACAGGGAATAGGAGTTATTTATAAGCTACTTAAAAGCAAGGGATTTGTAATTGGCCAGCAGTTAAGTGCCAGATTACCTGAGTTGTAAAACAAGTTGATGAATCTGTCTTATAATAAGTTGTCTTTTAATAGGTTTAAGAAGCTACCAAAGGGAATGAATATTCAGATCATATGAACTCTCTAAAACAGAACATGACAAAACCCTCAAGATTTCCTTAATTCTTTCTTTGTAAAAAACTCACTGAATAATTCAAAGAGGCACTCTGATGCAGAGGCCTCTTAACGACAAAGCACAAGACATTCATACTGAGAAAACGCCAGGGCTACACCTAGTCCCAGATAATAAGTCAGCTGGCTCAAGGACTTTCAGAGTCTGCAAAGTGCCTGATTGTGCAGCCATCATCGCCAACAGGGGCTTCTGTGTCTAAGCCAGCCTAACTGGCCACCTATTCTTTACTCCTATTTAACCAATGCATCCATTATTACAGAACCAACACCATTCTACTGCACTTTGATTGTACATCCATCTCCCATCACTGGGCTGCAAGCACATTCGGTTCAGGAGCATTTTTCGCATTCCCAGCTAAGATGCCACTGCCTGAGACGGCAGTGTGCGGGCGACTCCAGAACTCTGTGCTCGGGGCCCCTCCTCCTGTGCTGCTCTTCTCACTCCGCTTCATCCACAGAATAGCTGAAGGAGCCGTCACGCATTTACATGACCACACCTTCCTGATCCAGGATGGGCATCTGATACAAGCTATGTCACTGTGTCTCTCTTCCAAACTTTTGGACTAGGGACCCTTTGCCACATGGACTAAAAGAAAAATGTGACCAGTCTACACATGGTGTGATACTAGTGAATCAGAAGTGCACAGAAAAGAAAAACAGAATCTGGGGACATTCAAGTTACTAGCTTCAGCTGTTCACAAAGACTGGCTGTTTCTAAGCTTATTTATGAGCACAGCCAGTCTGAGAGATGTCCCTTCCAGCAGGTTCCCTTAATTTGAGATGGGGATCTCTCTGTTGCATCCGACAGCATTTATCAGTACAGAGGGTGGGAGGAAGTGCAGCAGCAATCATTTCCCCCAGGGTAGATGATGGCAGTATAGAAAGCTTTGCTCCCTTACTTTTCTGGCAGAAATGCTACCTCAGAGTAATGGCAGATGTGTCGTTAAGATGCAGGTGGGATACAGAAAGGAAAGCATAACCAAGAAGCAGGTGAAGAGTTTCTGCAATCTGGGAATTCCTCAGAGTCTTGTCTCTCACACTAGTGCTAACTCAAAATACCTATGCTACCATCAAACTTAACTGACTTGCTGCTTGTGAGAAATTTGGAAGTTGTTTTTCTTATTGGTTCCATGACAATTCTGAGTACAAGACACTGTGTATTTTTTAAATCTCATATATATTTCATATACATTATATAACACCCAGACACTTAAATATTATAGTGAGACAGACTAGGTTAACGAAATAATGTTTGGAATAAAAATTTTGCATTCTTGGGAAAGGAAATCAAGAGTCACTAATGGCTTACTGTGAACCACGTATTGGGCTTGAGGTGTTGTGATCACTGTCTCATTGAGGAAACGTGCTCAGAGAGGTGACATAACTCACCTGTCATGAGGCAGGGGGTACAGGAGGGCTGGGATTTGAACTAGAGTGCTGACTCTGGAATCCTTGACACAGACTTAAGGTGTGACTCTCACCACATCCAAACAACCTCTCTGTGTCTCAGCCTTCCCATGCACAGAGAGGCATGGGGAAGGAGGCAGGATGGGGGAGGGGAAGATTAAAATCATGACTCACATGACCGGATTACTGGAAAAATTTATGACTTCAAATTACTATCCAAAAGTCAAATGTATTTTTTGAGTACAGCTATTTTTCCAATGAGATTGATTTTTGAAGGTCAAACACCTAAGGCGTTTTGTGTTTGGTGTCAGATACTGTTAGAGAAGTCAAATCTGGAGAGTCAAAAGAATCCTGGCTTATACATAATCTTTCATAGAATGGATCATTTTCCTCTAAGGTTCGGGCATATTTCTCCAGAACAAAACAAAACCCCTCCCAGGCATATTTATGTCAGAATTTTTTCCTCATTCCAATTTCAGCAACCAGTTATTACATCTGGAATGTTAGAACAGTGACCAGGGTACCACAAAATTGCTTGTTCCAAAATTCCCAATGGAAAGTCCACTAACATACTGCACTTCTTTCATGTCACCTCCCTCTTGGCAAAGGAGAAAACCAATGCAAAAGCCTAAAAATAAGAAACATGAGGCTCAGAAAGGTTAAGTAACCACCGACCCTACCAGCCCTGCCCAGAGTCATAAACTGGTAAGTCAGAGGCTCTGTCATTCAAACCCAGATCAGTTTGACTCTAAAACTACTGTTCTTTCCACTACAGCAGGGTTAATTGTCCAACTCTGGGTCTGATCAATAAGTCCTACATACTAAGTCCCTGATTCTAGGGTCTTAAAGCACACCTAAAAGGGATGGAAGCATGAGTCAAGGAAAGAAGACGGTTGGTAGAAACTGACAGAGAAAAAAAGTCACTAAATATTGAAACAGTGAAGTTTCTTGGTGATATTCTAGAGAGGCTGGGTGCGTTCAGCTTTTCCCACTACTCCATGGCAAAAAAGCATCAGCCTGGGCTGGAGGAAGAAGGTTCACTCAGGTTTGTGGGGTTAGATCTTGAACATATCAAAGGGACTAGGGTATATTCTTGAGATGGGTTTAAAAAACAAGAAAAGGCTGGAGATCATTTGAGGCTCTGAATTCTTATATGAATTTTGAACTTGATATGGCAAAGGAGAACTATGGCCGGCTCACAGGTGAGGGAAGATATGATCAAATCTGCATATGAACATTAGTCTGCCAGTAGAATATAGAGTGAACTAAAACCAAATGACTTTGTGTTAGTTGGGAGAAAAGGAGAAAGCACTAAGTTAGGAGCTAGCTACCTAGCATATAAAAGTCCCTGGTGAAAAGACAGAGCTGGGTTCTTTCCATGCCCTACCTAGCTACTACACCTTCAATCCAAACAAGTCTCGGCATGTACCATCATTGTGCCAGCACACAAACCTTGCTGGTGAACTCCCCAAATATGCTGCACAAAGCTCGGTTGGGCAAGTTTGTGAGGGCATCAATTATCCCTCTTACTAATTTCACCTGCCAGTTATTGCAGGCTACTGGTATCTAACATTGGGATTAAGGCAGGTTTTAACCATCTCCTACTAGAAAGGAAATAACTTGTTTCTAGAAACTACTTTCTCTACTGCCATATAAACCTGGACTAACTTGGTATGAAGGCTGACACCTTAAACACTTAGCATGCTAAGTTGCTCAGTCGTATCCAACTCTTCGCGACTTCATGGACTGCAGCCCACCAGACTCCTCTGTCCATGGGATTTTTCCAGGCAAGGAATGCTGGAGCGAGCTGCCCTTTCCTCCTCCAGGGGACATTCCTGACCCAGATTGAACCTGTGTCCCTTAAACCCACATCTCTTATGTCTTCTGAGTTTGTAGGTGGGTTCTTCACTGTTAGCGCCACCTTAAACACTCAGAGCCACTAGTATATACTGATTACTCTTTGGGTGACAGCTTCTGCCTCCTAAATGTATCTCAAGTCTCTATCTTTCCTTCATATATTTTATTCTAGCCACATGGCTTACTGTTGGTTCCTTAAACAAGTTCTTTCCTACCTCAGAGCCTCTGCATAGCCTGTCCTCTCCACCTTAAATATTCTTCTTCCTCTTACTGATACGGTTAATTAACTTCTCATACCTTGACCTTCAGCCTTCCCTCATAGCTCAGGGAAGCTGACAACTCGTCTGTCTGCAACGCAGGAGACCCAGGTTCAATTCTTGGGGCGGGAATACCCCCTGGAAAAGGCAATGGCAACCCACTCCCGTATACTGGCCTGGAGAATCCACGGAGAGAGAAGCCTAGCAGGCTGCAGTCCACGGCGCTGCAAGAGGCAGACACGGCTTCGTGACTAAGCCACCACGACCCTGACCTTCTCCATAACCTAGGCAGGTCTTCAGGCTCACATTTCCTCTTTTCTCTCCCTCACTGCATCTACTCCATTCAGTCCGTCTCGTCATTTATCAAATGGTGACATTTTATATTCACTTATATTTTACAGTCTGTTAGACTAAAAGTTCCACGAAAGCACAAATTCTGTTGGTCATTCACCTCAGTTTACGTATCAGCCACTGTACCAGACACTTGGCATCAGTGATAAAACCCACCTTGGATTCAATCTAATGTGCTCATTTTACAAACAAAACCAGGACCAGTGAGGTATAGTGACTTATCCACATTTACACAGCTAGTTAGAAAAAGAATTAGAAATGGACAAACTTGGGCTTCCCTGATGGCTCACTGGTAAAGAAACCGCCTGCCGATGTAGAAGACAGAGGTTCAACCTCTGGTCCAGGAGGCTCTCACGTGCTGTACAGCAACTAAGCCTGTGTACCGCAACTACAGAACACGTGCTCTAGAGACTGGGAACCGCAACTACTGAGTCCACCGGCCACAACTACCGAAGCCCAGGTGCCCTAGAATCTGTGCTCGGAACAAGAGAAGCCAGGACAACGAGAAGCCCGCACGCTGCAACCAGAGAAAAGCCAGCGCTGCAACAAGGACCAAGCACAGTCAAAAATAAATAAATAACTCTTTATAAAAAGAAACAGACAAACTTAAAAGTGGAAATCAAGTGCTGAAAAGGAACACTGGGGTATGTGATCACAACATTTCAAGTTAGCCTTCAAAACTATCTTGAGGGAAGAACAGGATTAAGAAATGTACAGGAAGAGCAAAACACCTAAGCAGTACTTCAACTACAGACACTACTACTAACCCACCATTAGAAAAACAAGCATGCTACTTTGTATATAGGAGTGTGTGCATGTTAATGCCAACCTGCTAATTTATGTCTCCCCCATCCCCCTTTCCCCTTTGGCAACCATACGTTCGTTTTCTACGTCTGTTTTACAAATAAGTTCATTCATACTTTTTTAGAGTCTACATATAATTGATATATATGATATTTGCCTTTCTCTGGCCACCTGACGTGAAGAGCCAACTTACTGGAAAAGACCCTGATGCTGGGAAAGATTGAGGGGAGGAGGAGAAGGGGCAACAGAGGATGAGACAATTGGATGGCATCACCAGCTCCATGGACATGAGTTTGAGCAAGCTCCGGGAGACGGTGAGGGACAGGGAAGCCCAGCGTGCGGCAGTCCATGGAGTCGCAAAGACTCAGACATGACCGAGCAACTGAACAACAACTGTCTGGCTGACTATGCTCATCCCTAGGTCCACCTGTGTTGCTGCACATGGCATTATTTCATTCTTCCTTAAGGCTGAGTAACAGCCCACTGGATACACGTGCCACGTCTTCTTTATCCATTCCTCTGCTGATGGACATTTAAGCTGCTTCCATGTCTTGGGTATAGTAAATAGTACTGCAATGAGCACTGGGGTGCAGGTATCTTTTCAAATTATGGTTTCTCTAAATATGTGGCCAGGAGTGGGACTGCTGGATCATATGGTAGCTCTAGTTTCAGTTCTTTAAGGAACCTCCACACTCTCCTCCACAGCGGCTGTACCAATTTACATTCCTACCAACAGTACAGCAGGTTCCTTTTCCTCCATACCCTCCCCAGCATTTACTATTTGTGGACTTTTTATGATGACTATTTTGACTGGTGCGAAGTGGTACCTCACTATAGTCCTGACTTGCATTTCTCTAATAGTTAGTGATGTCAAGGACCTACTGTATAGCACAAAGAACTGCACTCAATACTTTGCAATAACCTATAAAGGAAGAGAATCTGAAGAGGAATATGTACATATGTGTGTGTGTATGTGTGTATATATATACACACACACACATATATAACTGAATTGCTGTGCTCTACACCTGAAACCAAAATGATATTGTAGGTCAACTACACTTCAATTATAAATAAGACACAAATCAATTTACCTACAAAACAGAAAAAGACTCGCAGACACAGAGAACAGACTTGTGATTGGCAAAGGAAAGGCGGGTGGGGAAGGGAGTCTGGGGTTAACAGATGCAAACTATTATACACAGGATGGATAAAAAATAAGGTTCTACTATAATATAGGGACTGTATTCAATTATCTTATGATAAACCATAATGAGAAAGAATTTAGAAAAGAATGTATACATATGTACAACTGTAACACTTTGCTGTACAGCAGAAATTAACACAAAACTGTAAATGTACTATACTTCAATCAAAAAATAAATTTATATTATAAAAGGAAAACAAGAAAAAAGAGTACACTATATTGATTTTGTAGGAGTGGGGTCACTTTCATAATGATCTTTTCTTATTGCCGCCATCTATGGTCTTAAAAGCAAAGGATGAATGAGTAAGACTACAAGCAGCACGTGTGGCAGAAAATACAGTGAACCCCACAGGGCCGCGCTGAAGTGGAAACTGGCCTGAGCCTCACTAGCATCAAGTTCCGGCCGTGTGAACTGAGAACCACTGCACAAGACACCGTTTTATGAGCGGCAACACGTGAGGATACAGACAGCTCACTATGGTTTTCTCAAGACACCACAAACAAAACATCAATCTGACTTGAGTTACAAGTGACTGGGAAACAAGAGGAGGAAGGGCGGAAAGGAAAGAAAAGAAATGGTCACTGAGCCTTAGCACTTCTGGAAGAAGCCCTGGCCCTTCCTAGTCATCTCTCAAGTGTGAAGTGTGTGGGAAAAACTTTTACCACATCAGTGGCCCTGCTAAGGGTCAGTTCTCATTTGCAACAGTCACCATATGAACAACTTGTAAAAAATGAGCTTGGCTGACCCTTGCCCTGACCCTCTACCTCCTCTTCTTTGGTTAAATCAAGAGAGTCTGGTCTCCAATATATCCTCCCAGCCAGCAGTCACCCAGGCTCCTGAGGTGTGGAGTTTCATCTCTTCCTATCATAGCAGGGCATTCTTTTAACCTCTGTCCTACAAACCTCCTGCCCTACACACAGGAGATTTTCTATTCCTCTCCTGAACTGAAAGGGCAGAGGACAAGCTTGACTATTCTTCCACCTCCCAGGGCTAAAGATGGTTGAAACATTTTGTACAAACACTGGACTCTGTAGGGTCTGCCTGATGAGAGAATGTGTGCATACACTAATGTGCAAGCACACAAATGTGCCTATGAGGCTGGGGTTACAAGTGTCTAACAAGATCCTGTAGGTATGGTAGGCATAGGAGATATACATGCAGATAAATGCAAGAATCTCGGTGAAATGTTCCTGCTAATCCTAGACACCATCATCTTTGTCAGACTCCTCAAAAGCCTGGTTTCCCTGCATCATGATCAATACAGTATCTAAAGATCACCAGCTTGACCTCACCTTGGATAATGGATTGTGCTATTTGCCTTTTCAAACCCTCTGAGGCAAGCCATTACTCTTAGGATAAAATTCTAAATCTTTTCTACATTTTCTTCCTACCACTCCAGTCCTTCCCCTTGAAATACAACTAGTGCTGGGCACTCTGGCTTTTTCATCATTTCTCAACATGATCACAATCTTTACCCACTATGGGTCTTTGCCCAGGACCCTGCACCCAGAGCATTTTAGGCTCAATGATCCCCTAATAACTCATACCCACTGTCCACAGCTGAAAAACAGTACATGCTGACTCCAAACTCAGATAGTTCTGCATGTTAATATGTTCTCCAAATAACCTCTACTTTTCCCACTAGATATTCATTACAGTTCAAAATCTTATAGATAATTACATACTTTATGCCTGTGTTCCTCACTAAACATATGCTAGACACATGCTCCAAGTTCCATGGAGGAATGGGTGGTACCATTTACTTCATCAGTGAACCCTTAGCACTTAGCATAGTGCCTTGCTAATAGTATTTCTTGGGAAGTAATCAAAATATTTGTTTAAACAAATTTTATTTGCTCTTTTCCCCCTCACTCAGATCATTCTGAACTCAATAGTCATCTTTCGACTCCTATTCCTGGGAGAACAGGGTGTCTCTATTCTACTCATACTGCCAAAGCTTTCATCATCCTCTTATCTACATCCCCCTATCAATATACAGGTCTCTCATTCCACTCTCTTCCTTAGCTGCTTAAACTCCATCTCATTTATACCACACCAAATTTATCTGGCCTTTTGACCTTAATCCCTCAGCTATGTCTCGAGGTGACTCTACATTGTTGGAGTACCTTACTTCTTCAATTGGAACCTAAGATTTCCCTAAAGACTCCATCCCAGTAGGCAAGCAACCCTCCTCTTATTTCCTAGTGGTGCTACTGACTTCAAATAGTAAAAATAGACTTATTCAGCTATTTCTAGGTACTAGACACTGTGATGAGTGCTTACAATGATAGTCAAATGTAATCCTCTCATACAAAATTAGTCCAGATTTACAGACAGCACAGACCTGGTCCACGATGAAGAAAGATACTAATATATCTCAGGGAAGTAAGGAGAAGAGACCCTGACAGGACCCAGTGGTAGCCCTGAATTTGGAGGCGTGATGTTGGGCCAGAACAATGAGAAAATTTAATGCTTCATTCATTCATTCAACAAATATGTATAAATTATGTGCCAGGCCTGACCTATACAAACTGGTAAACAAGCAGTTGTGGATTCTACCCAGAATATACAGACAAAAGAGGGTTTTACAACCAATCAAATAATTATAATAGAGGGTGAGGCGTGCAGTAATACACACATGTTGCCTCAGGACCACAGAGCAAGAGCACACAGAAGAGCTATGTCCTGCAGGTCAAGTGGGGCATGGTTAAGCCAAGGTTATGGCCTAATGGCAGCCTGCGTCGAGGCAGTACTTTTGTGTGTGTATTTTGAAAATTCATATTCCTACAGATTCCACCTTCAAACCACCTAAAAGTTGCATTTACAAGAGTTTATCATCCAAATATTAACAGTCATAGCAGCATATGTATTGATATTCTAAGATCACAATGTCCTCCTGCTTCAACTGTTTCTGAAGTTCTTTTTTTATCCATTGGTTCAATGCTGTCTTCCAAACCCAGATGACTCCTGAGTGCCAGGGACTGCACAAATCTATAAAACGACAGAGATAAATAAACAGTGATCTCAGGAATCTCTGGAATGGATCCAAAAGTATGCCATGTGATGCCACCTTAAAGTCAGAATAAGTACATTACAGCTGAATAAATCCTAAATTACTGTTGAAAGAGAGAGAGACAAAGACTCTACATGTTAACCAGTTTGTGTAGGAACGTAGGAGAATGGTGTGGGGTACTTCAGGCAGAAGGAAGTGTATGTGTACAAGTTTGAATAGAAGGTAAAATATGGCTCACCTGAGGCAATGAAAAAACCCACTGTGGTTTAATTATAAGGCACGTATCAGTGGAGATAAGGTTGGACAGGTAGTTATGTGCAGAGCCTTGGAACTCTATCCAAAGACAAGGGGGACCCACTGAATCATTTCAAGCAAAGAAATAACATGAGCCAGTTTGTGTTTCAGAAAGCCCGCCCTGCTGTGGGAAGAACAGACTGAACTCCATCCCACCATTCCAGGTCAATAGCAATTTAAAGCACTGAGGAGTCCCAGGGCTCCTGTGGTCTTTATAGCATCAAAAACGTCTGTGGTGCTTTTGGAGCAAATTCCAGATGCAACAGCACCAAAGAGCAATCAGGCTCAGCTACTGTATGGAGAACTGACACCTGGCACAGAAGCTTCTCTACCCAGAGAAAAAAGTGGTACTAGGCTTCTGCATACACTCTGGCTCTCTCCCACCTCTTTGGGCTGCTGGGTTATTAACAGTTTACAGAAAGAGCCTCTCACCTCCCTGGAAGCAAAAACTAACTATACCAGGGATTCCAAAGAGAATCAGACTACTCTATTTATGGCAAGGCATTACTGATGAGCAGAATGAGTAAGCCAAACAAACAAGCAACCACCTGGTGTTCATTAGAATATTTGCAATATAAAAGATGTAGATATACCATGTGAAATGTAGATGAAAAGCATACAAATGAAAAATACACACTTCCTGAAATGAGTACATTATAGAAAGAATTGGTTCTATATTCTCAAAAATTTTATACACATGCAGTGTATGTGTACAATTTATACAATCTTTCAAAAGAAATTAAGATACTCTGATAAAATGGGGCAGGCTGAGAGAAAGGCAGAAATAGAGAGGAGCTAGACAGAATGATTAAATATTATCAGAAAATAAGAATGCAGTTCAAATACAAATCAGAATTGGCAACTATAAACAATAGAGCTGACAAAGAAGAAAAACAAATCAGTTATGCAAAAAAAAAAAAAAGCTTAAGAAGCTCTTATGAAATGCAAAGGAAAAAAGATTAAAATATCGAGAGAAAAGATTTTAGCTCTGGGGAAGAATGAAGACCTAGTGTAAAGGTATTCCTAAAGACACAAAAAAATAAATGAGAAACCATCTTTTCTGAGATGAGACTGAACCTAAGTTTGCAGAGCCAAAGAACTCAAAAAAAGACTAGAAAAAAAATGACAGGAAACATGCCTATACTAATATTAGTTAAAGTTCTGATTTTAAAGGAGGAGGAGAGATAGAAAGAGAGGGAGACAGAATAACTCAGAAGACACTGGGCTTCTCTGTAATACTCACTACAAGAAGCAAAGGAATAATGTCTAGGAACTTCATAAGAATATAATTTGTGACCCAAGAGTTCAATATCTATACATGATGCCATTTGTGTATGAAGGTAACTAAGTTAAAAAATATTTTTCAAATATTCATGAGCTCTGTAAGAAGGTTGTGATATAAATGTACTACCAGTTAATACAGAACAAATTACACATATAACTATGTCTAAAGTCTTATAAACTGAATTTTAAAACAGTATGAATATCAGTAATGTTAAAGAACATGAGTAAGACTTTAAGTTTGAGTAATAATAATACCATAATATAAATTTTAAAATCCCAGATCCTATAACAAAATCTGGAGAGTTAAGAGAAGATTAAAAGGAGTAAAAGTATGCTCATTCCTTACTCTGCAAAAGAGGATATACTTTCATTTTGGATAGAGAAAAGCAGAAAGATGGATTCAAATCCAAATTATTCTAAACATGTATACCTTTTAAAATCTAAAAAGCACTAAACATTATATGGGCTTCCCAGGGAGCTCAGTGGGTCAAGAAGCCATCTGCAATGCAGGGGACGCAGAAGGTGCATCGTGAGTTCACTCCCCGGGTTGGGAAGATCCCCTGGAAGGGGCATGGCAACCCATTCCAGTATTCTTCCCGGAGAACCCACGGACAGAGGAGCCTGGTCGGCTACAGTCCACAGGGTCACAAGACTGAAGCAACTGAGTAAACATGATATATAATTCAAATCATTTCACCTCTACTGTCTTCATGGACTAATTTCTACTTCCTTGAATTACTTAAACACATGGTTTATCTTCTCATTCTTTGCTCTCCCATCTCCTATGAAATAAACATCTGGGTTGAGGACCAATAAGGTCACCTAAGCCAAGAGTTCTCTCTTTCCTCAACGCTACAGACCTCCACATCTACTCATTATCACAAACAGACTCATGTTCCAGATCTTGTTAGAAGAGCCGCATTGTTCCAACTGCAAGATCCCAAATCGGTACTTCCCCTCTCTGACTATAACTTTCAATCACCCTTCTTTCCCATTCCCAGCAACCAGGTCACCTAATTTTTCCCACTAAAACTCGAAAGAGTAAAATGAAAAGTGGAAGAGCTAGCTCCTCAGTCACGTCTGCCTCTTTGTGGCCCCATGGACTGCAGCCCACCAGGCTCCTCTGTCAGCGGGATTCTCCAGGCAGGAACACTGGAGTGGGTAGCCAACCCCTTCTCCAGCGCTCTTCCTGACCCAGGGATTGAACCCAGGGTCTCCTGCATTGCAAGTGGATTCTTTACTGTCTGAGCCACTAGGAAAGGCCTGGGAAGAGTAAAGCACTCCTAAATAACTCACTTCGTTAACCAACCCCTCCTAGCTGCCTCAACTCTTAGTCTAGCCAAGGGTCTAGGGTTGGTCACATGAATGGAGTTTCTGGCTCCTGAAGCTACTGCCCAGTACCCCTCTCTTCTGTGGGAAGAACAGACTGAACTCCATCCCACCATTCCAGGTCAATAGCAATTTAAAGCACTGAGGAGTCCCAGGGCTCCTGTGGTCTTTATAGCATCAAAAACGTCTGTGGTGCTTTTGGAGCAAATTCCAGATGCAACAGCACCAAAGAGCAATCAGGCTCAGCTACTGTATGGAGAACTGACACCTGGCACAGAAGCTTCTCTACCCAGAGAAAAAAGTGGTACTAGGCTTCTGCATACACTCTGGCTCTCTCCCACCTCTTTGGGCTGCTGGGTTATTAACAGTTTACAGAAAGAGCCTCTCACCTCCCTGGAAGCAAAAACTAACTATACCAGGGATTCCAAAGAGAATCAGACTACTCTATTTATGGCAAGGCATTACTGATGAGCAGAATGAGTAAGCCAAACAAACAAACAACCACCTGGTGTTCATTAGAATATTTGCAATATAAAAGATGTAGATATACCATGTGAAATGTAGATGAAAAGCATACAAATGAAAAATACACACTTCCTGAAATGAGTACATTATAGAAAGAATTGGTTCTATATTCTCAAAAATTTTATACACATGCAGTGTATGTGTACAATTTATACAATCTTTCAAAAGAAATTAAGATACTCTGATAAAATGGGGCAGGCTGAGAGAAAGGCAGAAATAGAGAGGAGCTAGACAGAATGATTAAATATTATCAGAAAATAAGAATGCAGTTCAAATACAAATCAGAATTGGCAACTATAAACAATAGAGCTGACAAAGAAGAAAAACAAATCAGTTATGCAAAAAAAAAAAAAAGCTTAAGAAGCTCTTATGAAATGCAAAGGAAAAAAGATTAAAATATCGAGAGAAAAGATTTTAGCTCTGGGGAAGAATGAAGACCTAGTGTAAAGGTATTCCTAAAGACACAAAAAAATAAATGAGAAACCATCTTTTCTGAGATGAGACTGAACCTAAGTTTGCAGAGCCAAAGAACTCAAAAAAAGACTAGAAAAAAAATGACAGGAAACATGCCTATACTAATATTAGTTAAAGTTCTGATTTTAAAGGAGGAGGAGAGATAGAAAGAGAGGGAGACAGAATAACTCAGAAGACACTGGGCTTCTCTGTAATACTCACTACAAGAAGCAAAGGAATAATGTCTAGGAACTTCATAAGAATATAATTTGTGACCCAAGAGTTCAATATCTATACATGATGCCATTTGTGTATGAAGGTAACTAAGTTAAAAAATATTTTTCAAATATTCATGAGCTCTGTAAGAAGGTTGTGATATAAATGTACTACCAGTTAATACAGAACAAATTACACATATAACTATGTCTAAAGTCTTATAAACTGAATTTTAAAACAGTATGAATATCAGTAATGTTAAAGAACATGAGTAAGACTTTAAGTTTGAGTAATAATAATACCATAATATAAATTTTAAAATCCCAGATCCTATAACAAAATCTGGAGAGTTAAGAGAAGATTAAAAGGAGTAAAAGTATGCTCATTCCTTACTCTGCAAAAGAGGATATACTTTCATTTTGGATAGAGAAAAGCAGAAAGATGGATTCAAATCCAAATTATTCTAAACATGTATACCTTTTAAAATCTAAAAAGCACTAAACATTATATGGGCTTCCCAGGGAGCTCAGTGGGTCAAGAAGCCATCTGCAATGCAGGGGACGCAGAAGGTGCATCGTGAGTTCACTCCCCGGGTTGGGAAGATCCCCTGGAAGGGGCATGGCAACCCATTCCAGTATTCTTCCCGGAGAACCCACGGACAGAGGAGCCTGGTCGGCTACAGTCCACAGGGTCACAAGACTGAAGCAACTGAGTAAACATGATATATAATTCAAATCATTTCACCTCTACTGTCTTCATGGACTAATTTCTACTTCCTTGAATTACTTAAACACATGGTTTATCTTCTCATTCTTTGCTCTCCCATCTCCTATGAAATAAACATCTGGGTTGAGGACCAATAAGGTCACCTAAGCCAAGAGTTCTCTCTTTCCTCAACGCTACAGACCTCCACATCTACTCATTATCACAAACAGACTCATGTTCCAGATCTTGTTAGAAGAGCCGCATTGTTCCAACTGCAAGATCCCAAATCGGTACTTCCCCTCTCTGACTATAACTTTCAATCACCCTTCTTTCCCATTCCCAGCAACCAGGTCACCTAATTTTTCCCACTAAAACTCGAAAGAGTAAAATGAAAAGTGGAAGAGCTAGCTCCTCAGTCACGTCTGCCTCTTTGTGGCCCCATGGACTGCAGCCCACCAGGCTCCTCTGTCAGCGGGATTCTCCAGGCAGGAACACTGGAGTGGGTAGCCAACCCCTTCTCCAGCGCTCTTCCTGACCCAGGGATTGAACCCAGGGTCTCCTGCATTGCAAGTGGATTCTTTACTGTCTGAGCCACTAGGAAAGGCCTGGGAAGAGTAAAGCACTCCTAAATAACTCACTTCGTTAACCAACCCCTCCTAGCTGCCTCAACTCTTAGTCTAGCCAAGGGTCTAGGGTTGGTCACATGAATGGAGTTTCTGGCTCCTGAAGCTACTGCCCAGTACCCCTCTCTCTCTTTCTCCCTCCCCCTCCCCTTTCTTACCTCTACAAAATCTTGAATAAGTGATCTATTCCACTTCTCCCTTTAATCCTCCCTCAACACCCACGTTTCTCTCTAACCTCTTGCAATCTGGCTTTCTTCTCTCCTTTACAGAGAAACTCCATTTTAGAAGATTTCTAAAGACCTCAGAAATTCTGACTAACTCTCTGCAATTAACATTAATATTTGAGTCTCCTGGTTGCCCTTCTTTCCATTATCATCATTTGTTAAAACTGGTCTTGGAAATACCAAAATAAGTAAGACAGGTTCCTAATTCTCTAGAGGCTAAGAGTGTATTATGTGAGGTAAGTATATAAACAAGTAAGATCAGTATAACACTGCAGGTGCTATAACAGAGGCATATAGAGTTGAGTCAAAGGCAAAGTCTTAAAATGCACTCCTGACTCAGTGATGCTATAATGACAGAGCTTCTTCTGAACTCTCAGTCCTCCCTCCTCTCACCTTCATTCTTTAGGTCCTTTTCCTCATTTCTGAAGTGTAGACTTAAGATCCAATCAGGTCGAAACCCTCTGGCCTTCTCAGCCCAAACACTTTCCTTACAGACTTCCCAGGCAACCAAAAATAAGACTCAAAGTCTGAATCGCTAACCCCTACCTCTGTTTTGATTGCCTAGGTCTTACTGCTGAACATTTTCACTTGGAAAACTCACCTCAAACTCATCATCATCTCTAGCCTATTTCCTTATCTCTGTCAAAGGTCTCCATATTCTCCCATTACTCACATTTAAAAACAGATGTTAACTCTTCTCAAGCTTCCCCGTAACCCAACCAAGTACTCAGATGGTCCACAAATGCTATCCATGCTTCTTTCAAACTCATGATCACTCCTACTTATTAACTTCTCTTGTGGCTATGTGTAGACCTTCTTATTTCTTCCTAGTGAATGTGACCATTCATCAAAGAGAGGAATTGATTTATTTCTTCTTTGTGTCTCTTTTAGCATCTAGCATAGTGACTGGATATAACTGTTAGTTATTCAACAAATATCTGTCATTGAAGCTACCTTACAACCAAGGGTCTGAAAGTCATGAAGTAAAAACTGGATCTTTTCTGGGATAGAGCAAAAGTCAGACAGTGAGTCATGGACATGAAGACAGAAAAGATCCCTCAATCTTACCCCCTGTATTTTGTGTTGGGTCATAGTAACTACTCAGCCCTGTTCCCACTAACATGACTATTAATCAGCTCTGAGACCTCTGGGATGAAAGTGCCTCAGGTTAGCACTCTTGGCAGTCTGCCCAACTGATAGCACACTGAAATTGGGAGGGGAAGCAGAATTCCAAAAACCAGGCTTAATTTCAAGTCCCCACAATCAAGTTGACAGCAGATAAATTGTAATGGGAGATGCATTTTTCCATTCCTCCATGCAGAATACAAATGAAAAAAATGTCTGCAATCCCCAATATACTTAGTTTCCACTCTCAACCAAAAAGCTCCATTTCTATAGTATTAAAAACACAGAAAACTAGTTTGGAGAAAAGCCTTATTCTGGAGAACAGCTTTGGAGCTCTGATTTCTAAATAAAAATATACCATGAAAAGACTCCATTCCCAGAGACCATCTCTGGCAGTATGTATACTTTCTGATTCATGCCAACATTTTTTTGCTGAAATTGGAGCAACTGTCAGCAAAGGGAATCTTAGCTGACACTTTAGGCTCATCATGCCGTAAAGGAGAGCCGAAAGAAAATGTGCTCGGCTTTACTTGACTCGTGTCCACCTAACTTCCACTGTTCACTTCTGCTTAGCGTCCCAAAGCACGATTCCAAGCCCAAGTTGAAATTGCATTTCTGGGTTAATAGCAAGCACAGGAAAATAAATCACGTCTGCCCTAGGAGTGAACCCAACACCAAAAGCTGCCAGAGAGGAATTCGTGAGTTGAGTTTAGAGTCAACTTTAATTCTGAAGGAAATGAACCTTTAAAGGAAAATTCAAATAACAACCTATGTAGACAAAACATTAGTCTACATTGCTTCGATTAATTTTGGGGCCTTTTATATTTTCTTAAATGGATATCTGCCAGAGCAGAATTGCTCTCGTAAGATGGCTTGGAGCCAGATACGGTAACAGTATAGATATTGGTGCTCAGGCTTCATCAAACTCTTAGGTAAACTTCTACTTCCTAAAGAAACATCTAACTACTGACTTACCTCTATAACAAGATGCCTATTTTAAAAAGTAAACCATTTGCCCAACTCCCAACATCAATTTCTTTCTTCCACCTGGACTTTAGTTTGTCTGGAACAGTGGTAACCTTTGTAGGTACAAATTAGCACTATTCTAGACAACATGTCAGGTAAAAGCGCTTTGGACAGAGCTTGGACACCACACCTGACATGGAAACCAACATACTTTCCCCATAGTGAGGCCAATACAAGGGCCCCTTGAGGATAGTTTCATGTCCATTCCTCTGCCATTCAGGATCAAAGAGGATGCTTCTACATAGCACCTCTCTGCATCAAAGGAATGCTGTCAAATAGAACTATCCCTAGAAATACAGATGTCATTCAAAATTTTCTGGCAGAACTTAAACAAAGGAAAACAAGGTAAAATTAATTTAAATATGATATTTTATCTAACTCAATGTATTTGAAACATTATCATTTTAGCATCTAATCAATATTTAAAACATTATTAGTGAGACATTTTACTTTTCATACTGAGTCTTCAAAATCAAGCGTTTTATAGTTGAGGTCTTCTCAGTCTGGACCAGTCACGTTTCAGATACTCAATGCCGATATGTGGCTAGTGGCTACCATATCAAACAGCATGGACCTCAAATGACTTACATGATAACTGCTAAATAAATGAAAAGCTCGAAACGCTTTTTAACTGCACCATTTATTTTCCCAATACCTCAATAAGAAACTAAGAGATAGCAGTTCTGTGAACAGTAAATAAAAGCTTCTGAAGAAAGGCAACATGACTCATTTATTCCAAACCAAACCATGAGTCGACTTGGAAAAAATTTCTGGTCATCTTGAAGTCTAGAACTTGCTACAAAAGATCAAAGCTGCCTTTGTAGGTGAACTTATGAAAATAACATGGTACCTATCAGGCTCTTCTCATTAAAAATGTGGCCAATTCCCAAATCTCCATTTACTTCAAACTGATACCTAAGTTTTTTAAACTACACAATTCCATCCTTTTTTTTTTTTTTTCCAGATAGCTGGCAACTAAATTTCCTCTCTTAGCTGGCTCCAACCCTTCCTTCTCAATTTTGTCAAAAGCCAGACAAACAGTTCATACCTCAACTCTGCAGCTGAAAACTGTAAAAGGAATTCTGAACAAAGTTGCAATAAGCCTTTGAAATATAATGAAAAAAAACCACCAGATTGAATATAAAACATTTACTTAATATTAACTTCGAATCTCTAAGTAACCAGAAACATACACAGAGAAAGAACAATTCAGAATATCCTACCTAGAATAATAAAACTATAAATTAAATGTTCAATCCATTAAAAAAGACTCAAAGCCCTTAATAAAAATATTGTTAAAGATAACTCATAGAGTCAGTCAATCTGTAGTAAAAAAAAAAAAAAAAAGACCACAGATTTGAGCACAGACTTGGGAGTTCAACAAGCCTAGATTCAAACCCTAATTGAACCACTATGAGCCATGAGTAAATTGTTTAACCCTTCTGAATATCTATTATCATCTGTAAAAAGAATAGCTAAAACTCTACCCTTCATACAGTTATTGCAAAGATTACACAAAATAAAATACTGTAATCAGCACATTGCTGCTACTGCTACTGCTAAGTCGCTTCAGTCATGTCCAACTCTGTGCAACCCCAGAGACGGCAGCCCACCAGGCTCTCCCGTCCCTGGGATTTTCCAGGCAAGAACACTGGAGTGGGTTGCCATTTCCTTCTCCAATGCATGAAAGTGAAAAGTGTAAGTGAAGTCACTCAATCATGTCCGACCCTTAGTGACCCCATGGACTGCAGCCTACCAGGCTCCTCCATCCATAGATTTTCCAGGCAAGAGGAATGGAGTGGGGTGCCATCGCCTTCTCCAAATCAGCACATTATTTAGGTGCTAATTAGCATCAGTTAACTCTCAGCCTCCAGCCACATTAATTTCTTTAATTTTGACAAAGCAGAAAATACTTAAGTGAATTTATTTATAGCTCTAATACCAATATAAATAGGAACCCTACAATCCCCAATTTTTCTGCTCTTCTCAGAATGATGTTGGGGCTGGGATAATGAGGAGCTCAGCTATATGCTACTGACAGCAAAGATCTGTAAAGAGCTCTAGTATCTGCTGTCATCAACAGTTCAATGACCCCATTCCATTACCTCAAGCCTAGAATAATGCCAATATTAATGCAGTGAGCATTATCACAGAGAAATGTATGGGGTAGTAAGAGAGCCCAGGAGGTAACACTTCGCTTAGCCTAGAGATAGGGCATGGGGGGCTTCCTGAAGAAGGTAACCATTTGATCTGCTCCTGGCAGGCAAAACTGGTGAGGACTGTAGGGAAAGGAGTGGAGAAGGAAATCTAGAGACAAGAAGTGGTGTGGGGCTTCCCTGGCGGCTCACTGGTAAAGAATCTGTTTGCCAATGCGGGAGACACAGTTCGACCCCTGGTCCGGGAAGATCCCACACGCCACAGAGCAACTAAGCCCGTGTGCCACAGCTATTGAGCCAGTGCTCCGGAGCCTGGGTGCAACTACTGCACCCACATGCCCTAGAGTCCGTGCTCCATAACAAGAGAGGCCGCTGCAACGAAAAGCCCGTGCACCGTAACTAAGGAGCAGGTCCGGCTCGTCGCAGCCAGAGAAAAGCCCACGCAGCAACGGAGGCCCAGCCCAGGCAAAAGTGATACTAGAAAGGAGATGGCACGAACGAAGACACAGGATGTGGTCCAAACAGAAAACAAGGCTGTCAACTGGAAGTCAAAGATCGGCATCAGTGAAAAGAGGAAGGAAACTGGCAGGAAACCAGAGACTAAGCGTACCTTATACGACAGCAGGTCAAAAGAAATAAATACTGACACACCAAACATATTTATCATTTCTGCCATCCCCTCTAGAAAAACAATACAAAAATACATGAAACAAGAAACATCTTTTAAGGACTTTCATAGGGAAAAAAGGTATCTATTAAACAACCTGGGGGAAGAAATTCTGGTAAAATATAATTTCACTGGGAAAACTTTCCCCAAGATTGAGCTTTCCTAATTAATATCAAAGCAAGAACTCAAAGGGTATTTGTGGTATCAAAGAAAATCAACAATGAAATCACAATTATCATTTGATCTTCATTGGCATCAGGAGCCTTGGTACCACACAGAGCAACTCTCTCCCACAGGGCAAGGGAGAGACTTAGAATGAGGTCAAGTTCCTAACATGTATCTCATCCTGCCTAACACTTCTGGGAGGATCATTAAAAAGAGAAAAATTAAATATTTCCAGTTACTATTTGTCATATAATTAACTTTACAGTAATCTTTTCTATTTATTTTTTAAATAATTTTTATTGGAGTATAGTATATTCGTTTCTGCCCTACAGCAAAGTGAATCAGATATATATATATATATAAATCCCTCTCTTTTGGATTTCCCTCCCATTAAGTCATCACAGGGTAATCTTTTTAAGTTGAAAAAAAAATGGCCTATGGGGAAAAAAAAAAGAAACACCACAGAAATGGCAAAATCTGAAGAGAAGAGAGAATATGACAGCAAGACCAGAGCATTGGGAGTGAAGTTCTAGGATCAAGCTACCAAAAAGAAATTCTAGGGGAAGTCCAACTTTAGGGAAACCGAGTGGGAAAGTATTTTTTTAAACAGACAGTTTGGGGATTAAAAGGAGAAAAGCCCTTCCAGGAAATCATGTTACTGGAGTTCTAAATCCTTTTAGTCTTTTTCTATTCATAGGCTACAGCTCTAAAGAGTACTCTAAATAATTAGCTGGTGCAGATGAGGGAAGGCAATTTGGAGATGCTGAAGAATATCAGCTAGTAACAAGACCAATACAAGATCTGGACTTCTTCGCTGGACACAATCCTTTGCTGGTACTATAGCTTCTTCCTAATAACATTAGTTTGTTCTTGGGTTTCCATATTAAATCAAACACCTTCTCTCCAAAAGGCCCAGTTCTTAATTGCTTAATCAGTTCTTACTTGTCTCCATTTTCAGTTAGATAAATAAATACAAATAGAAATTGGAACTAAATGTCTATACAGACTCAATTTCAAAAATAAGAAAAGAAGACAACATTATAAACTTCCAGATGATTGTCAGTTTAAGCAAATCTACTCTTCTAATGTCAGAGGCAGAAGAATCTATGTGCAAAAAAGGATACAAAAAAAGGAAAATACAGAAATGTAGACAGGTGTCATAAAAATAATGTCTTCAAGAGGACCTGCCCAACCTTCTGCATAATTATGTCATAACAATAAGATGAGATAGATTTCTGTGTACAGAAAATAAGCTGTGAACTCTCCCAGTCTGTACAACTTATTTTCAGGGTTTTTTTAGCTTGATAACAGAAGAGCAGAAGGAAGAATATTCTAATAATCTTTTCATATAATTTAGAATATTCATTGATACTACACTGAAACTTGACGAGTTGTAGTTTCTTTTCCTTTTCCAGCCTTATTGAGCTATATTTAACATATAACATATGTGTAAGTTTAAGCAGTATATACATGATGATTTGATAGACATATTTAATATGAAATGATTACCAAAATAAGATCAGTTAACCCATCTATTATCTCACACAGTTAACCTTTTTTTGTTTGTATATGGTAAGAATATTTATATTTTTGCATTTAACTATGTTCTTTTCCTCTCAGATATTTAATAAGCATCTACTATGTTCCAGGCAATGTGTTGCTTTGCCAGATAATAACTTCAGAGTCTTTCAGTAATGCTCTTTCTCCTATTTTCTACAGTAGGGTCCCCAACCTCCAAGATCTAATGTCTGAAAATGTGAGGTGGAGTTGATGTAATAACAGCAGAAATAAAGTGCACAATAAATGTAATATGCTTGAATCATCCCCAAACCAACCTTCTCCCACTTCTGGTTCATGGAATAAACTTCCACCAGAGATCTTCCAGTCTCTGGTGCCAGAAAGGTTAGAGACAGCTGTCCTACAGCACTTAGCATGGTACTGAGTTCAGAACATCTGCCCAATAAATGTCCATGAGAATACTTCTTTAAGTGAACATAGGGGGACATACGCGGTTAGCACTGTACCCACTGACGTGGCACAGACACTCTTGTAAAAGGGGCCCGCTTCAATAACAACCTGCCTCTGCTTACTGACCCATGCCCCATTCTGAATGGTCTGTCACACCATACATACCTGTCCACTGAGGGGGACAGCGGCAGTTGTAGGTATTGACCCCATCCACACAAACCCCTCCATTCTGACACTTGTGGTTAGGACAGTCATCTATATTCCGCTCACAGGTGACTCCTTCAAAACCTAGTAAGAGAAGGATTAAAAGAAATGATAAATTCTCATAGAGATGATGCGATCTGTTCTTCTCCACAGGACATGGTCATCAGAACAGACTGACTTCATTATTACAGTTCAACAGACAGCAGATGGTCAACCCAAGACTCACCATATAAAAATCCCCCAATCTTCTGTCCTTTCTTGCCTCAGGCATAGACTGTTAAAACGAATCATTATGCCAGTGACATGCCTTCATAGTTACCTCACAAGGATTTCAAAGTGTTTTCATGAAATAAAATCCCAGTGAAGATAAATGTCTACTCAGGACAGCTGGTTCTAAAAAAAAGGGTATTCGATTTTCCCCAGCTCCATGCTAGATTAATGGGAAGAAGAAATAAAAGATCACCTAATTAAATTTAAATTCCTTTTGTTTTTTTCTTGGGAAAATCATGGGGGAGAACAGGGAGACATAAAAAAAATACTGAACTGAAACTCTGAAGATAAGGGTCAAGTTCTAACCTCACTGCTTATAAGCCATTTAATACTTGGTAATTACAAGCTCTAAAGTAGCTTCCTCATCTGTAAAATAAGTCTGGCTGCACCTGCCCAGCCTGTCTTTCGAGGTTGCTGTAAGTGCCACATCGTAAGGACAACACAATATAAATATAAAAAGCCATCCGAATGTGGGGTGGCATTATTACTAACCAGACTTGCCAGCTCTTATTGTTCATCCTCCTTTTCACACTTCTAGCACTGCTTCCTTCCTTTTGATTTTTCCCGTTTATGAAAAATGAAACTAGCACATCAAACTTCACCCTAATTGCCCATAGCATGTTCCCCTATATAATTTATGAGTGAGTGAAGTCATTTAGTTGTGTCCGACTCTTTGTGACCCCATGGACTGTAGCCTCTCTGTCCGTGGGATTTTCCGGGCAAGAATACTGGAGTGGGTTGCCACATCCTTCTCCAAGAGATCTTCCCGACCCAGCGATTGAACCTGGGTCTCCCGCATTGTAGGCAGATGCTTTACCGTCTGAGCCACGAGGGAAGTCCTATATAATTTATATACTGGGCTTTTTTTTTCTTTCTCTTTCCTGGCTACCAAATCTCCTAACTATTAAAATGGAAGACTATCAGCTTTAAGACGAGAGGAAGTTTACTGAACATTCCCTTATTTGAAATACATATGACTAAGTATTTGGGCTCTTCAGAATGTCCCCTAAGTTTCTCTCTTTTATTCAAAACACATATTGGGTCTTATGTTGGCACTGGTATAGTTAAGTAAAAGTAGAGTTCTTGCTTTCAGGACACTGCAGTCTGGTGAGTGGGCAGACATCAGTCACACCTTGCTTTCTTCACTCCTTAGTACAAGCTACTGTGGTGTTCTACATCTGCTCTGTTACACTGGAACATAGCTGGTTTCTGTGAATATAGTCACAGTCATGTACATGAGTATGAACCAAGTAACCAAAAAAATTACCCACAGACCAAAGGAAATCACTTTGTAGAAGATGGAGATAATTGGACGCTTGACTGAAGAGAATTCTATTTCTCTAGGTATTTGGTAAGAAGTCCACGCAAGCAGGTGAGTCATTAAGTAAGCTTGAGAAAGACTATGAAAAAATTTATAGACTCAGATTTTTAAAAAATTGATCATATTGCTCAAATATCTTCTGGGCTTCCCAGGTGGTGTTACTGGTAAAGTACCCGCCTGCCAGTGCAGGAGACGTAAGAGATGAGGATTTGATCCCTGGGTTGCAAAGATCCCCTGGAGAAGGAAATGGCAATCCACTCCAGTATTCCTGCCCAGAAAGTCCCATGGACAGAGACGCCTTGCTGGTTACAGTCAACAGGGTCACAAAGAGTCGGACATGAATAAAGTGACTTAGCATGCACTCATATCTGTTTAATCATATGACAGTCTTACAAACGGATTGAGTCAGTAAACGCTGAACTGCTTAAGCCCACCCAAAATTATGATAAAGTGAGAGCAAAGTACCGTCCCTGAACAACAACTGAAGTTCCTGTTTCTAGTCTAGTGCCCTTAAATGGAAACATTCTTTGGAAAAGTCGGATACTCTCAGAATGTGGTATAGAAATAAGGGGTCCTGGCCCACCACTGTTAGAAACCCGTGTGGTTTGGTGGTGTCCTAGAACTGATACTGGCCATCCCAACTTGATCTCCCTGGTGAGCAAGGCTAAATATGGTTGGCTCAGGTGTCAAGGAGGTGATGAAGTCTATGTAGCCAAACTATTTGAATTTATATTAGCCAGTGTTACAATGAACAGAATTCATCAACCACAGACAAATTAAGAAAGCAGAAACATTTCAACATAGCCATAACATATAAGAAATAAAATGTTTTCTTTTCATCACTATTTTTGAGATAGTTCTTACCTGTCACTATGTAGTTATTTAGGCAGAAAGGCAAATAGGTGAAAGAGTTAATTCATGGCTGAAGTATGGCCTCTGGGTTAAACTGCCTAGATTCAATTCTCACACTTTCCATGCAGTAGCTGAGTGAACATGGGCAAGATATTATATATGCTTAATAGTTAAACTTTCTTTCCTCTCTGGACTAATTAACAGGACCTACCTGAAAGGTTGTTTTAACGATTAAATGAGTTAGACAGGAAAAAAAAAAAAATTTAATAAATTGTGCTGGAACAACTGAATATCTAGATGCAAAAGAATAAAGTTGGATTCCTTCCTCATCCCATAAACAAAAATGAACTAAAAAATGTATGAGTTAAAATGATAAGATTCTTAGGATAAAACATAGGAGGAAACGAGACTTGGGCTAGATAGAGATGTCTTAGACATGACCAAAAGCACAAGTCACAAAAGAAAAAACTGACAGTTTGGAATTAATCAAAACTGAAACCATCTGGGTTTCAAAGAACACCAATCAAGAAAGTAAAAAGACAGTCCACAGAAAGGGAGAAAATATTTGCAAATCATATATCTAGGAGATACAAAGAATTCTTACAACAAAATTAAAATACAATATACATAATATAATAATACAAATAATACAGTTATAAAATGGGTAAAGGAGCTAAATAGACATTTCTCCAAGGAAGATATACAAAAGGCCAATAAGCACATGAAAAGATGCTCAGCATCAGCCATCAGGAAAATGCAAATCATGACCACAATAAGCTATCACTTCACACCCATTAGAATGGCTATAATTTAAAACACAGATAGCAACAAGTGCTGGTGAGGTAATAGAGAAATTGGGAATCCTTATACACTGCTCGGAGAAGGCAATGGCACCCCACTCCAGTACTCTTGCGTGGAAAATCTCATGGATGGAGGAGCCTGGTGGGCTGCAGTCCATGGGGTCACTAAGAGTCAGATATGACTGAGCGACTTCACTTTCACTTTTCACTTTCATGCACTGGAGAAGGAAATGGCAACCCACTCCAGTGTTCTTGCCTGGAGAATCCCAGGGATGAGGAAGCCTGGTGGGCTGCCGTCTATGGGGTCTCACAGAGTCGGACATGACTGAAGTGACTTAGCATAGCATGGCATATACACTGCTGGTTGGAATATATTAATAAAATAGTGCAGCCACTATGGGATATAGTCTGGCAGTCCTGAAAAGATTAAATAGGGTTACCATACCACCCAGCAATTCCTCTCCTAAGTAAAACCAAAAAGAAATGAAAATGTATGCCCATTCAAAAACTTGTACACGAATGTTCAGAGCAACATTGTTCTTAATTGTCAAAAAAAGCAGAAGCAGCCCAAATGTCTATTTCGTGATGAATGAGTAAATACAAAGTGGAAATCCATATGATGGAATATAGTGCATAAACAAGAAGCACACTATGTGTTCCCGTTTATATGAAATGTCCAGAACAGACAGCGCTATGGAGAGAGTAGATGAGTAACTGCCTAGTGCTGGGAGGGAGCTGGTGCGGGCTGGGGAACAGGTTAGGGAGTGACTGCTAATGGGAACAAAGTTTCTTTTGAAGTCATATAAAAATGAGCTAAAATTTATTGTGGTAATGGTTACAAATATCTGTAAATATACTCAAAACCACTGAATAGTGTGCTTTAAAAGGAAATTACATGGTATGAAAGTTGTGTCTCAATAAAACTGTTATATTAGAAGGAAAAGCACTTAAAACAATGCCTGATGCACTGTGTTTTATGCATATTAGCTAATACTATTATATATCAATGGGATCAAAGCATCTCTTAGAGATTATCTACTCTAATCTTTTTACGTTACAGATGAAGAAGGGCCACATGGCTGACTTACTGTACATGGCTAGGAGGCAGGAGTCAGTCCTAAACCAGACACTTTACCTAGATTTGGTCAGTATGGTCTCTGGGACCCCAAAGTTCTCTACCAAAAATCTGAAAAACTGACCTTGGGTCAAAAGTTCCCATATCTGAGAAAACTCTGGCCAAGTCAGTTCTCCTTGAAAATTAAGACAGGATTTATGCTTTAAAAATAGAGATACAGGGCTCTTTTTGGAAATAACTAGCAAATTCTTATAAAAAGTCTACCCAACGTAGGGGTAAGGGGGTGCAGAGGATGGATGTGGCTTAAATGAATGTTACAGTGCAATCACTTCTTTAAAATGTTTTAAGGTTTTAAGGGAAAGGGAAGCAGACAAGTCTCCAGACCTGTGGGTGGGATGGGTGTAGCCGACTTATGGAAAGGCTCACATGACTGTACTAAAAGGAGTTTGCTGCTCGAAGCCAACTCACATCCTTAAAAGGCCAAAAAGAAAGAAATTAAACTCAGAAGGAACATTTTTAAGACTGTGCTGTTATAAAACCATGGGCCACGTAACTGATAAACAATGACAGGGAGGGTGGGGAGCAGAAAAGTGTCTTTTGAACTTGTCATCCCACACAGATACCAGCATCTCTCAAGAGTGCTTCCATATCTTTTCATTTTTAGTCCCTAGGAGGTGTGATGGTGGAAAGACTTGGTGCAGAGACTCAAAGAGGAGAGCAGAAAGGGGGAAGCTGATGACACTACTGGGATTCTCCCAGGCCAGGCTGAAGGTCCTTAGGAAGAGCTTCTGTGCACAGGGATAAGTGAGTGAAGAAAACCCAGGGATACCTGAAACTGGACAAAGGCACCAAAGGTAAACAGCTACAGGCTACCTTCTCTCCCTGCTCTCTGGAAAGAAGCCTGTTAACAGAGCAAATTGGTCCCAATTCTATCCCACTGGTTTCCTTGGCACACTTCATCCATCCTCTGAATGGGCCCCAGTGAGGTCACTGACCCCATGGGTGGCCCACGAATTTTAGCCCCATCACCCACCCAGGCTGCTGTTCCTACCCACCTCCCTCTGTATCTCCCAAATGAGCTCTACTTTCCGTTCTAACTTTACCTCCTAAGAAGTCAGAGAAATGAGTAAAGGGATTCAAAAGAAATAACTTCTAAACTTTTTTTTTTTAATTACAGAATATAGGAATGCTCTTCTCTATCACATCCAATTCATTCATTTGTCAAATATTCACTGAGTCTCAATTTGTGCCAGGCACGAGGTTGGATACTGGGGGCGGGTAGTTAAGATGAGAATGTCTACTAGAAAGGATGAACAGGCAGTTTAATAAGTGTTGTGCTAGAGGTACATAGGTTGTGAAAGATCTTAAGAGAGTCTCTAGTCCCCCAGGGGTGGGGAATACAGAAGGCATTTCAGTGAAATAAATGCCTTTGGCACATCACAAGGAATAAATTCTGTACAAAAAGGCAGGGTGGGAGGGGGAGGTAAGTGATAGAAGGCTTAGGAGATAGCAGGGGCTGCATGGGAGGATAGGAAAAACTTGAAGGAACATCAAGAAAAACTGGACTCAGGGCCTAAAATAAAGGGGCTAAAAGAATGCGCCCTGCAAAACGGTATGATAATTTCTGCATCTGCTCCAGAGAAATCTGCCAGAATATGATTAGTATAATACCCCAGAGATCGTCACATGCTTGTGCATATGAGAATGCAAGAGGGAATTATTTCTAAGAGTTTTTAAGCTCAGCAACTGCAGAGCAGACACAAAAGCCACAGAATGTGGCTAAGCTTTATTTTAATAATATAGGGATATTACATATAATCAAGCCTGTAAAGTATAGGGGTGATTTACAAAGGATAAACCTTCTTTGTTTGGAGAGAACAGATTGGACAGCTTTTTTATGAAGTTTAAAAATCATAAAGGAATAAGGAGGTACAGGAGAGAAAGAAAAAGGGAAAGCCCATCAGGGATTGTCCAGTCCAACTGTGAACTCGCAGGCAAAGCCAGGAGATGCAAACAGCACACTGCTACTTCTTAATATATCCACAGGCATACAACCAGCTTAACTCATAAACCCCAAAATATTGGGAGTCAGTGATTCAAGTATGTATCTTCTATTTTGTTCTTTAGCTAAAATTATTCTAGCTGAGTACTCCTCCTTACAGTTTCTGCTAAAAGCTTTGCCTAATGGAAGGATCTGGGTTATTAACAGTTGCTGAACCAAGGAAAAGATGAAATACAGTTCCTTGGTTTCATTCTATCAGCTCCCTCTTGAATATATTCCTTTTTTCTTCCCTCTATTGAGAAACATTTCTTTATTACTCAGGATGAGTCATATTTACAGTTTTAATTCCCCCATCAATCTTAATACTAAAATCATCTCAGTAACTATAGTGCCCTTTGCAGGAAAAGAACTATATCATAACCATTCAAATATAATCACTAACTTATATGGGGTTCACTGAGTTTTGGAGTTGAAAAGAATTCCACTTCTTTTTACTCAGAACTAGTGTAAACCAGTACAGAAGGAGAAGCTAGACTGAGTCTAGCAGGTACGTTACCAGGAAGAAAAGGAGACCAAAGTTACGCTCGCGGTACTACCGTACTATACTAAACTCGGGCTGTGACGTCGGAAGGCAGGTGCCTGTTGCATACCTGCCACGGTTTCCAGGTGCTTGGGACACATCACCAAACAAAAACAGAGATCCTAGCTTTTACTCTGGAGGGGAGAAGAGGCAGAAGCATTTGGAAAGACAGACAATAAACAAGAGACATAATGAGGTAAATTATACGGTGAAAATTACACAGTATGATGACGACAAGTGTTACCAAAACAGAGAAGAAAAGGTGCACCAAGGCCGGAGATGAAGGCGGAAGGGAAAGGGTACAATCTGACATAGGGTGATCAGGGCGGGCCTCAGTTAAAACTGCCAAGACTGGAAATGTGGTGGGAAGCAGCCCTCTCAGAATTGCAGAACCTGGACTAAAGTGACTTTACCTGTCACTTGCTTGGTGTCCCCATCTTTAGAATGGAAATAATGATTCTCTTCAAATAAGGGTGCTGTTTACACTGAGATAGTGATTGCTATTTTAAGTAACATTTTAGTCTCTTGACTAGTGTTGGGGGCAATGCAGGAGGGACAGGAGAATAGTATTTCATTATAAAAAGGACTCTGTAAAAGAAAATCATCTCCAGACATTATTTCCCTATGTGGAAATAAAGTTAATACTTTGCAAACTCCACCTGGGACATAAAAACAATGAGCATAAAATCTTACACATTGTATAAATATATATTTATTCACAGTGTTATTGCATCATCTATTGTTAATTCTTTTTAAATTTCCTTCTATATATTGTCCAAGCTGACATCATCTGTTTCAGATCATGAGACCCTGAAAGGCAGCAACTAGCCTACTTGACTATTTTTAGATATCTGCATAATGCCATATGCAGCCTGTAGGCATGTGCTCAGTCACTCAGTCATATCCGACTCTCTGCAACCTCATAGACTGTAGTCCACTAGGCTCCCTTGTCCATGGAATTTTCCAGGCAAGAATGCTGGAGCAGGTTGCCATTTCCTATTCCAGGGGATCAAACCTGCATCTCTTGTGTCTTCTTTATCGGCAGGCAAATTCTGTACTACTGTGCTACCTGGGAAGCCCATACACAGGCTGGTATATAACAAATACTATCAATCATAATTAGAAGTATCTCCTTTTTATTTTATCATGAACCTACTTTTTTTAACCCATACATCCCTAAACATTTAACAAAAAGTCTTAAGACATTTCAAAGCACCTTCAAGGGGCAGACAAGCAGTTAACATTTGGAAATAACCTGCCTGGATTTCAGGACTCAGCCTAACCACATGTCATCTGTACAACTTTGGGTAAATTGCTTCACATCTCGAAACTTGAGTTGTTTCACCTGGGAAAACTTGAACAATAATACCTGTCCTCAAGGATTTTGTGTACTAGAGCTAATGGCTGCAGAAGTACCTGGCACAGTGCCTGACTTATAAAAGGCATTAAATAAATGTTAGCTTGCTCTTTGCCAAATCTTCTGCCCCCAGCCTTGCACCCCCATCCCAATCCCAAACACACACACATAACACACTTCATTAGTATATTAAAGGAAAAAAAAAGTCTTGCTTTAAACTATAAGTAGAGTATAAGAGACAGCCAAGACGTCCTTACTCCATCCCACCAGCCCTGGCAGCCTCTAGCTGTGGAATCCCTGGTTATTTCCTTTCTCAAGGAGGAGATACTATTCTGGTTTGACAGATCCTTTCCTGGACACACTCTCAGAATTCCCTAAGGTTCTTATCGTGGCTAATGGATAACAATGCAGAGGCTATGGGAGTGAATAATCACTCTCTCCCAGCTAAACACTTCCTTTATTGACTTCTCTAACTTCCCATTAGTACTTTGCTGCCAAATCAACCTCCTGTCCTAGGCAACTATTAAAACTAATTTTCTTGAAACTAAAAGACACGTTTAGTGGTCAGCAATAAATTGCACTAACCTCAATTACTAGCCACTTAGGCTATTAGAATACCAGACTATTAGAATATTCACAAAATTAAATTGTTTACATTTCTGTTTCCTTCTTTTAACCCTTAAAATGCAAACAAAAGCAGGAGTGAAGAAAGATACCTTTTAGTTATTCCTTCTACAAGATAATGTGGATGACAGTAATATCAGGTAAGTAAATATTTCGTGTCTAAAATGACAGAAGTATCTACTCTTCACTGAGAGAGTAACTGAAAGCAAGGCAATTAAACAGCTTGTTTTTGTGGCTTATAGTTAAGTGGTATCTTTTTCTATTATGTGGCAGTGTCTTGTATTGTGTATTCCAAGTACACAGGATGGTGCCTAGAACATAGTTGGCAGCCAAAAAATTTTAACTGAATGAAATGAATAAATTACCATTTGCTTTTATCCTGAAGACCAACGTATGACCTTTAATCCCCAAAAGAGAAAACACACGATCCCATTACATGTAACCCATATCCACAACACCAGAATCTAAGACTCCTATTCAAAGAGAGTGGCTAGAACAGCTTTCTGAGGCAATTCTGCTTACTCAGCACGTTATTCCCCCCTACGGTTTTTCATTCTTTTGTTTTTGCACTAAGGATATTTGTATAAAAACAGAATCTTTGTTGCTTAGTAATTCATCTGCTCCAGCCTCTTGTGCTCTGTTCTCAATCAAAATTCTCAGTTTTCGGCCTCCTCATCAGTTTTATAAGGAGTTCAGTGAACTGGCCAGCCTTGCTCCTTTTTCCATCCTACGGCACAGCGGGTCCCAAGTCCCCACACATCACTCCTCTTTTGCTTCTATCTTGGGTTATGTGTCATTGTGCCGTACATAATCTATCAGCGCTCATCAAAGAGTGCTCACTCGTCAACCGAGCACGACCACCACACCAGCTGCAAGAGTCTTCAGCTTCAAGTCTCGGTAGCTGCTGCTGCTGCCAAGTTGCTTCAGTCGCATCCGACTCTGCGACCCCACAGACAGCAGCCCACCAGGCTCCTCCGTCCCTGGGAGTCTCCAGGCAAGAACACTGGAGTGGGTTGCCATTTCCTTCTCCAATGCATGAAAGTGAAAAGTGAAAGTGAAATCGCTCAGTCGTATCCAACTCTTAGCGACCCCATGGACTGCAGCCCACCAGGCTCCTCCATTCACGGGATTTTCTAGGCAACAGTACTGGAGTGGGGTGCCATTGTCTTCTCCAAAGTGTCACCAGGATTACCCCAAAGTTAGAGAGGGTTCTAAAGACCAGAATTTCAAGGAAAATTATAAAAGAGTAAGGGGGTGCAATCAGGTAACTAGTAAAATAATCCATCATTCCATCAGAGGTAAAAGTATATAAGAAAGTTGACCATCTATTATTACTATCAATTCAGTTTGAAGCATTTTATTAATCACACATATAAATTTTTCAATGTCTAATTATCCTTATGTTCCTTTCCATTCTATAGACTTATCAATCCTTTCTCAGAGTTCTGTTTCTTATTTCTCACTGTTCCTCCAAAAAGGACAATAAACAATTTCCAAGTCACTCATCATCATAAACTCTGACATGTTAAATTACCCCCTGCTCAGTTTATGGACCACACTGGGCCCATAAAACTCCTCTCTCACCAGCAAACCACCCCACACAACATTCTCACTTCCCCTTTTCCCTGTGGGGAAGGACACTTTCTCAAGGAACACTGAAGCACACCCCATCCCCTTCCATCCCACTGGAGGTACATCCCCCAAGCCAGGACACTAGGGGGACTCCTTACCTGGAAGGCAGCTGCACTCAAAGGTAAAGTCACCAGCCTGCCGGCAGGTACCTCCATTGACACAGGGGGAGGGTGCACAGGGCACATAGGGGCTGTCGCAGTGCTGGCCTGTGAAGCCCTGGGTGCATTGGCACTGATAGGAGCCCGGGAGGTTGAGGCAGGTGCCGCCGTGCTGGCACTGTCCTGGAATGTCACACTCATTGACATCAGTCTCACATTTCTGCCCTGTGAAGCCTGCGAGGCATGTGCAGGAGAACTGGTTGGCCACAGTGGTACAGGTACTTCCATTTGCACAGGGGTGGGACAGGCAGGCATCAGTCCACTGACACAGTTTACCTACAGGAAAGATAACAGAAGTAAGCACTGCCCACAGAAATGAGTGCTGGCCCCATCCCACCCCACATCTCCCACCCAACAGGTGACATAAGGAGTCCATTGTGTGGAGAATCCCTCAGTTCAGTTCAGTTCAGTCGCTCAGTCGTGTCCGACTCTTTGCGACCCCATGAATCGCAGCACGCCAGGCCTCCCTGTTCATTACCATCTCTCGGAGTTCACTCAGACTCACATCCATTGAGTCCGTGATGCCATCCAGCCATCTCATCCTCGGTCGTCCCCTTCTCCTCCTGCCCCCAATCCCTCTCAGCATCAGAGTCTTTTCCAATGAGTCAACTCTTCTCATGAGGTAGCCAAAATACTGGAGTTTCAGCTTTAGCATCATTCCTTCCAAAGAAATCCCAGGGTTGATCTCCTTCAGAATGGACTGGTTGGATCTCTTTGCAGTCCAAGGGACTCTCAAGAGTCTTCTCCAACACCGCAGTTCAAAAGCACCAATTCTTCGGCGCTCAGCCTTCTTCACAGTCCAACTCTCACATCCATACATGACCACAGGAAAAACCATAGCCTTGACTAGACGGACCTTAGTCGGCAAAGTAATGTCTCTGCTTTTGAATATACTATCTAGGTTGGTCATAACTTTTCTTCCAAGGAGTAAGCGGTCTTTTAATTTCATGGCTGCAGTCACCATCTGCAGTGATTTTGGAACCCAAAAAAATAAAATCTGACAGTTTCCACTGTTTCCCCATCAATTTCCCATGAAGTGATGGGACCGGATGCCATGATCTTTGTTTTCTGAATGTTGAGCTTTAAGCCAACTTTTTCGCTCTCCTCCTTCACTTTCATCAAGAGGCTTTTTAGCTCCTCTTCACTTTCTGTCATAAGGGTGGTGTCATCTGCATATCTGAGGTTATTGATATTTCTCTGGGCAATCCTGACTCCAGCTTATGCTTCTTCCAGCCCAGCGTTTCTCACGATGTACTCTGCATATAAGTTAAACAAGCAGGGTGACAATATACANAATAAGGAGTTCATGATCTGAGCCACAGTCAGCTCCTGGTCTTGTTTTTGTTGACTGTATAGAGCTTCTCCATCTTTGGCTGCAAAGAATATAATCAATCTGATTTCGGTGTTGACCATCTGGTGATGTCCATGTGTAGAGTCTTCTCTTGTGTTGCTGGAAGAGGGTGTTTGCTATGATCAGTGAATTTTCTTGGCAAAACTCTATTAGTCTTTGCCCTGCTTCATTCTGCATTCCGAGGCCAAATTTGCCTGTTAGTCCAGGTGTTTGCTGACTTCCTACTTTAGCATTCCAGTCCCCTAAAATGAAAAGGACATCTTTTTTGGGTGTTAGTTCTAAAAAGTCTTGTAGGTCTTCATATAACCGTTCAACTTCAGCTTCTTCAGCATTACTGGTTGGGGCACAGACTTGGATAACTGTGATATGGAATGGTTTGCCTTGGAGACGAACAGAGATCAAGCTGTCGTTTTTGAGACTGCATCCAAGCACTGCATTTCAGACTCTTTTGTTGACCATGATGGCTACTCCATTTCTTCTGAGGGATTCCTGCCTACAGTAGTAGATATAATGGTCATCTGAGTTAAATTCACCCATTCCAGTCCATTTTAGTTCGCTGATTCCTAGAATGTCGACGTTCACCCTTGCCATCTCCTGTTTGACCACTTCCAATTTGCCTTGATTCATGGACCTGACATTCCAGGTTGCTATGCAATATTGCTCTTTACAGCATCGGATCTTGTTTCTATCACCAGTCACATGCACAGCTGGGTATTGTTTTTGCTTTGGCTCCATCCCTTCGTTCTTTCTGGAGTTATTTCTCCACTGATCTCCAGTAGCGTACTGGGCACCTAATGACCTGGGGAGATTCTCATTTGGTATCCTATCATTTTGCCTTTTCAGACTGTTCATGACAGGAGCCCATATTGGAGCCTCCCCAAGTTCATCTGACAGGAGCACTCTCCAGGGCCCTTAGCTGAGACACAAAGACTCAGTGGAGCACAGGAGTGACTGTAGGTGAATCACAGGAAGCTGCAAGAATCCCTGCAGCACAGAAGGGCCTGGACCCACCCAGTGTCTCACACCTCTTTGTTTCTGATTAAGATACTCCTCTGTTTGGAAGGCCGTCTTCCTTGTTGTTCACCCAGAGGGCTCCACTGTCTTGACAACCCTATTCATAAGTCACCACTGCCATAAAGTCATCCTTAATGCTCCACTCAGGTACCCAAACCCCCACCCGCTCCCTTTCCCTCACACACACACCCCTACACATGCAAACACATACCCCAAGTTTGCTGTTTTCTTTTATTGTCACCTGTCACACGAGCAGGGTTCCGATCCCTAGAGTAGGCTCTCAAACCATGTCTTTTGAATGAAAATAAAGTGTACTGATATCTTCCACAATACACTGTGACTAAACAGGCCTCTTAGATGATAAAAACAAGTCAATATGACTTCTGCTTCCCTTAAACACAACACACACGCACACATATTCTGGGAAACATTTTGTTAATTGTGGTCTTGACAAAAATAGTGCTGGATGTGTTTGAAGAAGATGAAGAATCTCTGGCTTCTTAAACATGAAAAAACTAGAGCTGTCATAAGAATAAAGATCTAGAAAGGCAATTCTTGTGGACTCTCTCAGGTAGGAAAGTGCTAGAAAGAATCAGGAAGACAGTATTCGATCTCAAGGAATCAAAACAGGTTCTCTGAGGTAGAGAGAGAGCATTTATTATGCTACTAATAAATTCAGTATTCTCGTGGCATTCTATTTTCATGAGTTCGAGGTTTTTCAAAACTAAAGATCTGAGAATCCCCTGAATGTGTTAATACTCCAATTGGTTATCTAGGTAAACATCCAAATCTTTGACCCCACCTCCCCATGGAAAAGCAAGGAAGAGTCATGACAGGTTCTCTAAAAGGGAGAGAGGTGACACATGAGTACACAAAAGAACTCTCTGTCTACCAGGAATATCAAATCAAAGGGAAAAGGTTAAAGAAAATCCAGGTTCAGCACATATACCTCAGGGAAGACAGAGTGAAGGAACCTTCATTTTTCTCTCTATTTTCCTTCATTCTACTGAGAGTACTTACCTACGGAGGAGAACAGATAAAAACGGTTACTTCTGCCAACAGTGTATTTCAGAGTATTTGCCTACAACTGAAACAAGACGGTTGCTGACCTTGGTTTCCCATATATGTTTTGTACAAGCACTAACCTTCTGCCCCTGTTTTTTTCATCTATGAGTGAGGTGAGCTCATAAGGTCTGATGAGGTAGGGTAGTGAGCTATCCCAAAACTAAAATGGGGAGCTTGACCTGCGGTGGTTCCTAAAGTGGTAGATGAAAGTGGCAGATGTATACAGATGATTAGCACCCTGAGGACCATCAAGAAGAGATCTTTTTAACAGCAAGGAATCCACTTTAATTTGAGGGTTATTTCAGAGTAACATTTTAATTATGAAGAAGGTATCACTGCCATTTCCACTAGTCAGGATTAAAATCTTTTAAGTGGATATGCCCTCCCTTGCCTTGTGGAGCAAAACAACTTCAAACTGACAATCAGGAAAAACTATTTTCTCAACCACCAAATGTCTTCAGTGACTCACAGTATCAATGCTGTCAGTCATGATGGAGATATAACTGTAACACCTTTTAATGGAAAACCAATAGAACAAGCATTCCAAACTGAATGAATCAGTCTAGTTTTCTGAGTGTGTTTTTCATTTTCTAATTAGATTTACAGAATTGTTGATATACTGGAGGACAAAACAGTGAATAGTTCTCCTTTTCACAACTAAGTTAATAAACACTTATGGTTCATTTTGAATAAAGCTCAGACCCACCTTTGAAGAACTCATAATACAGTCAGATGAGAAATATGTAAAAATTAATTACAACAAACTATGACACATAAAATAATGGAACACAGAGACTAACTGTGCAAAGGAATCATGAGAGGGTCACTGAGAGGTTACAATAACATTAGGCAATCTCCAAATGTAGAAAAGGGCATTCCAGCAAAGGGGTATGCAATAGCATGGAGGCAACAGGAAGTATGACATTTTCAGGAAATGATGAGAACGCTGGCGTCACTAAAGTGAGATGCTTGTGGGGAGGTGAGGCTATAAAAAGACGCAAAGCCTAGACTGTGAAGGGCTGTGAAAGCCAAGTAAGAGAGCCTGCAGTTTACTCTGCAGGTGATGAAAAGTCCCTAGGCATGGTAAGCAGGTTGAGTCTGTGAGAAGATCTGCATGTATAATCAAAGATGTGGCACTGTGACAGGTAAACAAGACGCGGAGAGAGTAACGGTGAGGAAACCAATTAGGAAACAACTTGGAGCCGAGGTGAGAAAGGACATGAATGTCAACTACAGAGCAGAAGAGGGAATGGAGGGGAGTAGACAGGTGAGAAGTAACTCAGATTAACATGCATGCCTGAGTCCAAGTGGGCTACAGATAAAGGAGAGGGAGTTTCTAGCTTGGGGTATTTGGAGGGTACACTGGTGTCACTATCTATATCAACATGTTGAGTTTCCGGTACCTGCTGAATTTCCAAGGATAATATGCAATAGATAGTTGGAAATACGAGCCTGAATGTCAGCGTCAGTGTGAAGCAAAACGGATGATCATGAGAGTCATCAGCAGGGGATGAAGATGATGACAGCTGAAGAAACTGGAGAGAGCGAGATTCCCTGGGAAAAGCTGTCACATGGCTCAAAACTCAAAACAGAGTTCCAAAGAACAAAAATTAAATGCATGAGGACAAGGGAAAGACAACGGAGAAGCGAAAGAAACAATCGGTTTAGAAAACCAGAAAAGCCAGTGCCCTGAATGTCTGGGGAGAGAAGTTTTTAAGAAATAAGTTAACAACACTAACAACTTTTCTTCCAGTGACAGGGAAGCGATTATGACCCCCAGTCCTGATATATACACTTCAGGCAGTCAACCACTGTGCAGTATTTGACCCTTTTGCTTTCTCTTTCTCCCCTTTCAAAAGGAAGTTAAGGATAGTTGACTGGAACATTCCAGTTCCTTCCCATAATGATAAACATGTACTATAGAGGGGGACTCTAAAGAACCAGATGATAGTATTTAAGACACTAAATGGAAGTACCTGCTGAGAATAGGAAAGTGTGGGCCTGAGTCCCACTGGTTACCTGTAAAACCGACTTGGCAGGTGCACTCATAGGTGTCCCGGCTAAGCACGTGGCAGGTGCCTCCATTCAGGCAGGGGTGAGACACAAAGCAGGGGTGAGTAGTCGAGTGCTGGCAGTCCTCGCCCGTGAAGCCCAGGGCACATCGGCACGTGGCTTTCCCCAACATAGCCTGGGCCACACACGTCCCACCATTCTGGCAACGGTTCTTCTCACAGGGGTCTCGATGCTGACAATATTCTCCCAAGAAGCCCTCTGGACATCTGTATGGAAAAGAGAAGAGTCCATGAAAACATTTGACTTCTTATAAGTCCACAAACTTACAAGATAATGCAGTTCATTCAAGAAAATACTAGACTGTGAATTGAGAAACCTGAAGGCACAATCTATAAGACTATCTCACTTTAGGCGAAGTGTTTAGTACTTAAAACCACATACTCTCATGTATTTTTGACCATGATCCTTATTCAGAGGCAAAATACAACCATAGCCTTTTTCATGCAGGCACAGGCTGGTAGGCAGTAACAGCACTGTTTTGTGCAGCATTGTGGAGACTTGTCTTCAGATTCAGTAATTTTCTCCTTTTGACTAAGTCAATTGACAGAATTAAGACACACATGATAATGCATAGACTGATCCCCTTACCCTCTCAAATTTAAAATCTGTGAAATATCGGGTGGCTTCAATTAGGCACTGAGGAATAATAAGTTTTTCTTATTTCCACTGAGACATCAGTTGGCCCATATCTAGATTTCTGGATCATGTTCAAGGGGTTGAGACTGTGACAAAGGAAAAGGAGGTACAGGAATGGGGAAGAATTCAAGAGACTTTTCAGAAACTTAAATCTGCAAAGATATTAGTAGCAAGCAGCTTTCCTAACCAAAAAAGCACAGTATAACATTAAAATAACATTAAAAATATGTAAGGTACCATACAAACACCAAAGTGAAGAAGGGAAAACAATTCAAGAACAATAGTCTACAACATTTCCCACATATTATGTTGAGAAATCTTTTTACATGCCACCACTGATTCGTAAGATGCACAATCATCCCAAAATGTGTGTAATATTTATAACAATTTTCTCCAAACACCATTAAAAAGGCATAGAAAGTCGCTATTTTCATAATGAAGAGGTTGTTTAAACAGGATCTCTAAGAAGCGTTTAAAAGGAACAAAAAGTCTTTGATTCTAACTATAAATTTTGCCATTTGGCTGTTTCCCCTGATACTTGGTTCAATCTATTTCTCCATTTGACTTTTTGGAGGAAAGAAAACTAACTACAAGGCTGTTCCACCATTACCTTGAAGATAATACATTTAAACCAAACTAAATTCTCCCCCTCAAAACCAGCTCCTATTGCATCCTCCAAAGCTCAGTCACTGTGTCTTGACTCTCCCAACCACTCAGACTTTAAGCCCTGGGGTTCTGTTTCATTCCTTCTTGTCTTTGCCAACCTGTCCACGATGTTTAGTAGCCACTGGTTGACCACATAAGGTCTTTAGAGGTCATAGTTTTGAGGAAAGGAGGAGGACCAGATATGTGGGGACTAAGACAGAATGGAAGAGGGAACAGACTAGTAAGTAGCTTCAGTGGCAGTGATGGAGCTAGTCCCAACCTCCTCAATCTTTTCTCAGAGCACTGTACAGTAAGCACAGCAGAACCAGGAGCAGCTAGAGCTCTGAGCACCCTTGTGAACAGGTAAAGCTAGAGAATGACAGGCAGTGAGGAAAGGGCAAAGCACTGAAACCAAAGACTGGCTGAAGTTTCCAATGAGGAGTATCCACCTCCTATCATCAGAAGGCCTATCTGGAGTCCTGGTGGTGTGACCTTGAATAAATAACTTTCACTATCAGCTCTTTCACATTCTAAATAGTTAATAAAGCTACCTCCATCATGAGGCTCTTGTAAGAATTGAACAAAGTATGTGAAAAACTTTATAAATTTTTTTAAGTTTTGCAAATGAAAAACATTTTTTTCTCTCTTTGCACTTACTGAGGAAAATATAATGTTTTATTCAAATCACAGCTTGATTTTATAATACAATAGATTATTTTCTAATTATTTTTTAAGTAAAGCAGCAAAAATTGCCAATGTAGTATAGCTAAAATTAACCATATTATTAAAAGCATTTGCAACTTCGAGAAATCTGTTATGGATGATGTTAAAACTGCAACACAATTCTCATTCACGGTAACAGTCCTCTGGGCATTAAGCTCGGCTGACAACTTCTGATTCTCCCATATGGGAGTTATTTACCTTATAAATAATGACAAACTTTTAAGCCTGGGTGGGCTTTGCCCAAGCTTTGCTACCATCATCACCACCTCCCCAACACTATCATGTGGCATCTGCTCAGAGAACACAAATTCACTTAAATATTAGCTTCATAAACATAATGAAAGCATAAGGTTCCCAGGAAAACAAAAATGAAGCAATATGGAAGATTCTAAAGTAAAGTGAAGTCGCTCAGTTGTGTCCGACTCTTTGCGACCCCATGGACTGTAGCCTGCCAGGCTCCTCCATCCATGGGATTTTCCAGGCAAGAATACTGGAATGGGTTGCCATTTCCTCCTCTAGGGATCTTCCTGACCCAGGGATCGAACCTGGGTCTCCCACACTGCAGGTAGTCTTTTTACCATCTGAGCCACCAGACAAGATTCTGGAGCCAAACAAAAGTATTCCCAAATTATCTGTTACTAAGGTTTAATCTACATTGTTGCTTCCTACCACTAAAGGAAAAATGTTTCAACTAAGATATGTTTAAGAAACCAGTAAAAATAGAGGTGACAACTACAGCCTGTGAGTCCGCTTTGGTCCACTGCTTGTTCTTTTTTATGGCCTGAGAGCTATAAATGATTTTTACATTTTTTAATAGTTGGGGATTAAAAGAAAATAATACTTTATGATGCTTGAAAAGTATGCGATATTCAGATTTCAGTGTCCACACATGGACTCTTATTGGAACACAATCATACTCACTCATACAGGGATTGTCTATGGCTACTTTTGCATTATAATAACAGGGTGTAGTAGCTGTGATGAAACCATATGGCTCCAAAAAGTATTATATCTGATGCTTAACAGAAAAAGTTTGCCAACTCCTGAATAACAGAATATATGAAGCCTAATTCTATATATTGGAGAAGGAAATGGCAACCCACTCCAGTATTCTTGCCTGGAGAATCCCATGGGCAGAGGAGCCTGGTGGGCTGCTGTCCATGGGGTCACACAGAGTTGGACAGGACTGAAGTGACTTAGCAGGCATGCATGCATTGGAGAAGGAAACTGCAACCCACTCCAGTATTCTTGCCGGGAGAATCCCAGGGACAGAAGAGCCTGGTGGGCTGCCGTCTATGGCGTCGCACAGAGTTGGACACAACTGAAGCAACTTATCTTGTAAAAACATCAAAACTTTAAAACAGTAATTAGGAAGAGTTCCAGTTTTTTAAACGGCAACCCACTCCAGTACTCCTGTCTGGAAAATCCCACGGATGGGGGAGCCTGGTGGGCTGCCATCTATGGGGTCACACAGAGTCAGACACGACTGAAGCAACTTAGCAGCAGCAGCAGCAGAAGCAACTTAGCAGCAGCAGAATTCTATACATAGCATCCAAAATGCTTATTAATAATGATGTTGATAATGAAGAAGAACATATTTTCATATCAGCTTCCACAAAGAATATTATACTCGTTCATTCATGCAACAGTTACTAAGTGCCTATTAAGTATCAGGCATTGTTCTAGAGCTAGGAAAATTCTTGAACTCACAGAGTTTAAATTCTAGTAGGAGAAGACAAAAAGCAAAATTAATAAATGAAATCTATAATTTGCTACGTGGAGTTAAATGCTATGAAAAACAATAAAACAAGAAAGAGGCATAGGAAGGGAATGAATTGGGGATAACGGAGGTAGATAAATGAGGTGTTTCAGTTAGAAATAGGAAAAGCAGAGAGAGTCTCACTGAGAGGCACATTTGAGTCAAGAGCTAAACAAGGGAAAACTAGCTATGGAGGTATCTAGGAAAAGCATGTCAAAGGCAGAGAGAACAGTAAATGCAAAGGCCCTTAAATAGGGAACAGTTCTAGCATGGCTGAGGAATAGCCAGAAGATCTCTGTGGTTCCACCAAAGGGATTTAAGAAAGAGTAGCAGAAAAGAGATTACAGTTACAAGTAGAAGGCAGATCATGAGGAGACTTAAGGCCACTGCAAAGAAGGAGTCAGGGTCTTACTCTAAATGAGATAATACTAAGATAGGATGTACAACTGACTTAGTCTCCTGAAATCCATCTATAGAAACACAACTTATTTTTATGGGAAACTATACTCACTGCTGATATAATAATAAAGACTTTCTTATTTAAAATGTTCTAGATAGCTAGACATCAGCCTATTCCTTTACCTTAAAACATGTACAAGTCTCTTTTAATCTACATTTTTCACTAAGCCTCATTTCCCTTTCTAAACACTTCCTTCACAAACAAACTTCTATAACTATAGCCTAATTTCACAGCTATTTTCCCTTTCTTTTCCATCCTATTTGTTCCTTTGCAGTAAAACCTGCATTCTTCATATTGCCCAGGAAACATGTCCTAAGAGCAACGACTTTTCCCTTGTCAAGTTCAGTGGCCTCACCTGAGATTTCCTCCTACGGAAGCTCTTAGAGGAGGCATTGCTGGCCATACCGCCGCCACTCTAACCAGTTTACATCGGCTTCTATGACTCCCTCCGTATTTCAAAGCCGGGCAAATTCTTAATCTAGAGTCTGGAATCCTCTTCTTCTTCCTCCCCATCAATTTATGGCCACCTGAAGTTTAAGTCTGGGTTGGACTGCTCTTTCCTCCCTTATGCATTTGTTATTTTGCTTGTTGTTCATTTAGTTTAAAGCAACTACCTTCGTGTATCAAGTGCCAGTTTCATATGGTCAGTTTACTAAAAGTCATCTACTTACCCTGACATATCCTGCCAATATCTGAAACTATACATTTCAAAAGTACAGTCATATTTTCATGAAACTTTAATTTCTCCATTTTTCTAAGGTTTCCATTCACCATCTCAAAAGTTACTTTTGGTTAATCCTTTTACATTATACATAAGTTATGACTACGTTCTGAAGTCTTGTTAAACTGAATTCCTATAGTACTTATCACAGACACTCACAGTCTCCTTTCTGATAAAAATTCTGATCAATTAAAAAGCCTCAGGTCAGACACCTTGTTGATAACTTTTCCCCCCAGTTCCATCTATCACTGTATAATAATAAGAGAACAATGGGATTCAAGACATCCTAATGTAATTTCTACCCAAAGAGATAATTCTTTCTAAAATATCCCTGAAAGATGATCAGAGCCTCTATGTGAATAAAAGCAATTAAGTATGATATCTAAGAAACAGAATTTAATAAATACTTGAAGTTATCTTCTTTCTACTATTAAAAGCACAGACACTAGAATTAGATCACCTGGATTTCAATCCCATTTACTCTGAGAGTGATCCTGAGCAAGTTATTAAACTTCCTTGCTGTAAAATAAAGTTAATAACAGTGCCTACCTTGTAGGGTTTAAAATAATTGTAATGCACTTAGAACAGTTATCTAGTGCATAGTAAATGCCATGCATTTGTTAAGTAAGATAAAATATTGGCTCACTACTTCAACAACAGAATTGTCTTCAGTGTGGGTAGATCTCATTGTCTGGCAGCCTTTCTTTCTGATGTCTTCAAATTCTGCCTTTCTTCCTAGGTATGTATATACCAAGAAGGATAAAATGTAAATCAATGCAAAAATTTGTAAAGAATGTTCACAGTAGCATTATTTATAATAACAAAAGTGGAAACAACCCAAACAACCCATAGCTGATGAATGGGTAAATAAAATGTGGTATATCCATACAATGCAATATTATTTGCCATAGAAAGGAATGAAGATTTCACACACGCTGTGATATGTATCAAACCTTGAAAATATCATGCTAAGTGAAAGAAGCTAGACACTAAAGGCCACATATTGTATAATTTCATTTCTGTGAAAGATCAGAACAGGCAAATCTATAGAGATAGAAAGCAGAGTAGTGTTAGCAGGAGATGGGAAGAGGGGAACTGGAGAGGGGCTGCTAAAGAATAGGGAGAGTCTCTGGAAGATAATGAAAATGTTTTGAAATTATATAATGCTGATAGTTACACTTAACTGTGGATATACTAAAAACCACTGAATTGTATATTTCAAAAGGGCCAATTTAATAGTATATGAATTACTGTTGGTGGCAATGTAAATTGGCGCAACCATTATGGAAAACAGTATGGAGGTTCCTTAAAACACTAACAGTAGAGCAATATGATGAGCAGTATGATCCAGCAATCCTACTCCTTGGCATATATCCAGACAAAACTGTAATTTGAAAAGATTTATGTTCCTCTGTGTTCATCAGTTCAGTTCAGTTCAGTCGCTCAGTCGTGTCCAACTCTTTGCGACCCCATGAATCGCAGCACGCCAGGCCTCCCTATCCATCACCATCTCCCGGAGTTCACTCAGACTCACGTCCATCAAGTCCGTGATGCCATCCAGCCATCTCATCCTCGGTCGTCCCCTTCTCCTCCTGCCCCCAATCCCTCCCAGCATCAGTCATCTATTGCTATGATTATGTAAGTTTTCTTTTTCAGTCTATTGATGGGATGGATTACTTTAATTGACTTTTGAATATTAAAATGGCCTTGAATACTTGGGATAAAGCCCACTGGGTTTTGGTGTATAATTTTTTTATACTTTTTTGGATTTAATTTGTTTATATTTTGTAGAGAATTTTTATGTTTATGTTCATGAAAGATATTTGTTGGCAGTTTTCTTTTCTTATAATATCTTTGTCTGGTTTTGAGTTTAGGGTAGTCTTAGTATTATAAAACAAGTTAGGAAGAGTTCCCTTTGCATCTATTCTTTGAAGAAGATTGTGGAGAATTTGTATAATTTCATTCTTGAAAGTTTGGTAGAATTCACCAGTGAACTCATGACTCATCAGTGACTTGATGCTTTGCCTTTTGGAAGGCTATTATTTAGACCTATTTAGGATGTTTACTTCTGTGAGTTTTGGAAATTGTGTCTTTCAAGAGGTTGGTCCATTTAAACTGGGTTATTGAAGTTGTGACCATGGAGTTGTTCATAATATTCCTTTATTATTCTTTTCATGTCCATCTTTTGATGACATCTTTTGATGTCACCTCTTTCATTTCTGATATTAGTAATTTGTGTATCAACTCTATTTCATCATGGCTAGAGGTTTATCAATTTTGTTGATCTTTTTAAAGAACCAGCTTTTAATCAGTTTTTCATTTCACTGACTTTCTCTATTGATTGCCTGTTTTGAATCTCCTTGATTTCTGCATTCATTCTTATTATTTCTTTCCTTCTGCTTAGTTTGGATTTAATTTGCTCTTCTTTTTCTTGTTTCCTTATGTGGAGACCTAGATGATTAACTTTCTATTTTTTCTTCTGTTCTAACATATGTGTTCAATGCTATAAACATCCTTTTAAGTGTTGCTTTCAATTTCTCCCATAAATTTTGATGTTTCATTTTCATTTAGTTAAAAAATATTGTTTGATTTTTCCTGATATTTCTTCATTGTCCCATTATTTAGAAATGTATTTTTCAATCTCCACTATTTTGTAAGAAATCTCTGTTGTTGATTTCCAGTTCAATTCCATTGTAGTCTAAACAAAGGCATTGTATAATTTCTATCCTGATTTTCTGACTTCTGGTTTTGTCCATTTCTGAGATAGGAGTGTTGAAGTCACCAACCATAATAATGAATTCATTTATTCCTCCTTGTAGTTCTATCATTTTTTGTCTCATATAATTTCTTATTTTGTCATTAAAAATTATGTCTTTTGTAGAACTGACTCCGGTATCATTATGTAACATCCTTCTTTATCCTTGATAACTTTCCTTGCTTTGGATTCTGGTCTGACTGAAATTAACATGGTTGTGCTATGTTACTTCAGTTCAGTTCAGTTGCTCAGTCGTGTCCGACTCTTTGTGACCCCATGAATCGCAGTATGCCAGGCCTCACTGTCCATCACCAACTCCTGGAGTTCACTCAGACTCATGTCCATCGAGTCATTGATGCCATCCAGCCAT
>SJYX01004758.1:0-11552 GCA_006410675.1 Oreotragus oreotragus
CTAAATTCTGTTTCATTTTATTGTTAAGTGTTCTTGATTGTATCCTGAGCCTCAAGATGTTGGCAATGCACAAAGATTCTATGTGGTGACTTTCTCTTAACCAGAATGTTTAAGTTTACTAGACCTACACTTCTCAAGCCACTCAGGAAAAATGATAGATGTAAATGAAAATACCCTTGCATGCTTCTTTACTGGCCTAGTGATGTGTGGGTCATTATGACCTTGTAATGCAACTTTTTAAAAAGGTCTTGTCTTACACGTATCTCAGAGTTTAAACCAGTGGTCATCTGAATTCTCATCTGTTTCAATTAAGCAAGATTCTTTTGATTCTCTCAGCATTCAAATTATCTGTAGCTCCCGATGTTCATCAAGCGGCTAATGGCAGTAGTCTCTAGCAGATTTTTCAGTTAATCTTGTTGAAGTAGTGACTTTTCACCTAATGAGTTACTTATGTAACAGATGGCTACTGCTTTCCCTGGAGGCTGTGAGTTCATCAGAGTTCTGTCACCCTTAGCAAGACAATAAAGTGTGCTCGTGTTTATATAGTTGTTCCCAAAGCTAATTGTTGATGTCTTAATACTTTTTGACAACATAAAATTTCCCAATGTAGATAGCTAATAAGCTATTAGGTTGAAAGTAGAAATGTTGATGTGCGTAGTCTCCTACTAGTATTAATCNAAGCTAATTGTTGATGTCTTAATACTTTTTGACAACATAAAATTTCCCAATGTAGATAGCTAATAAGCTATTAGGTTGAAAGTAGAAATGTTGATGTGCGTAGTCTCCTACTAGTATTAATCTTAGTTAGCATTAATTGAGCATCTACTATGCTCAAATTCTTTTTAGGATCATTATCTGTATAATTGCCAGTCCTTTCAACCACTTTACAAAGCAGGCAAGATAAGGAAAGAGCCTTTCTGTAAATCACACCACGCTTGCTATACTTGTAAATGGTGAGTCTTCAAGAGTCTTCCCAGGTTTATTTATAAATAAAGTTTTATTTGGGGGACGAATTTGGGGGATGAATTAGGAAACATCTGGCAATGCTGCTGCTGCTGCTGCTAAGTCGTTAGAGTCCTCCCCCGTCCCTGGGATTCTCCAGGCAAGAACACTGGAGTGAGCTGCCATTTCCTTCTCCAATGCATAAAAGTGAAAAGTGAAAGTGAAGTCGCTCAGTCATGTCCGACCCTTAGCGACCCCATGGACTGTAGCCCACCAGGTTCCTCCATCCATGGGAGTTTCCAGGCAAGAGTACTGGAGTGGGGTGTCATTGCCTTCTCTGTCTGGCAATGCTAGACTCCTTTAAAAGTGAAAGTGAAGTCACTCAGTCATGCCCAACTCTTTGGGACCTTGTGGACTGTAGCCTACCAGGCTCCTCCGTCCATGGGGTTTTCCAGGCAAGAGTACTGGAGTGGGTAGCTATTTCCTTCTTCAGGGGATCTTCCCGACCCAAGGATCAAATCCACGTCTCCCACATTGTAGGCAGATGCTTCACCATCTGAATCACCAGGGGAAAAATAGGAAGCTGCAGTTTGGACTGCTGCTGCTGCTGCTGCTAAGTCACTTCAGTCCTGTCCGACTCTGTGCGACCCCAGAGACGGCAGCCCACCAGGCTCCCCCGTCCCTGGGATTCTCCAGACAAGAACACTGGAGTGGGTTGCCATTTCCTTCTCCAATGCATGAAAGTGAAAAGTGAAAGTGACGTTGTTCAGTCGTGTCCGACTCTTAGTGACCCCAAGGACTGCAGCCCACCAGGCTCCTTCACCCATGGGATTTTCCAGGCAAGAGTACTGGAGTGGGGTGCCATTGCCTTCTCCGGCAATTTGGACTAGTTGTATCTAAATAGAGTATAGATGCGAAATGCTGGGAGCTACTTGAGTTGAAGCTCTTCTAGACCATCCTGTGGTGGCATCAGCATTGTTTTAATGGCATTGATCTGCACTAGTTGTATTTGATGTGATTCTGCATTTCTTGCTGTTTGCCTTTCTCTGATCATTTCCTGGGTGATGTCTGAGCCTGGCACTTTGAGCTTGAAAACCAGTACATTAGTTTCTGATGTGTGTGTGTGAGGTTTGCCTCTGGAGGAGCCCTCTGTTCTGCTGGCATCTGAGCTCCAGCTCACAGCCTACCCTTCCCTTTGTAGGAGATAAACATCCCTGGGTTCCTGGAACTCATTATTGTCAGCTGACTCTGTCTACAGACCCATACAGAATGACACATGTCAAGGTTAAAAGCCTGCATTTACCGGCACCGTGCTTCGTAAAACAGGCTGAAGTCTTTGTGCCTCAACAAGAGAGGGGCTCAGCTATCATGGGTGTCTAGTTAAGAACAAATCTTTGAGTGAATGGAAAAATGCAGGCGGGTTATGGCCTAATTGCTCTGGCTTGAAAGCGGCTGCCACCTGCAGATTTGGAAACAGTGTTTTGGAAAGGACAGAGAGCACAGAAAGTCCTGACTGCCAGGGAATGTGATCAGATTGCTGCAGGGTAGAGGTGTGTGTGCCTGTGTGGGGGGATGGAGTGAGGGGGAGTGTGGGAAGGTGGTAAGCACTGATATCAGAAGAGAATGAGGACTTTTTAAAACTGAGCTCCTAATAAATTCTGGGCACTGGGCTAAGCTCATTTCTACATTCAGTTTTTAGTTTCTCTTTTAATCCCCTGAGCCCTGGTAGTTTTATTCCCATTTGGCAGGTGAAGAAACTGAGGCTCAGGCAGATGAGCCATTTGCTTTCTCTAAAGTAGCTGGTAAGAGGGGGTTCAGGATATCTGCTCACCTCTGTCTGACCACACAGGCCATGCTCTCTACTCTGACCTGCTTCAGCTTGGCTGCCCTTGCCACAGGTACAAAGACCAGGTTGCTTTCATCCCTGGATGCGTAGTAACTCTGTTGCCTGGAGCTTTCTGCCCATTACTGTTAGAGGATTATCAGTTTCTTGGAGGAGGAGAGGAATGTTAGATCCTCCTTTCCTAATTGATTTACCAGTGAAAAGGATAATTACTTCCAGGCTACCCTGCAGAAATACAGTGGGAATCACCACTCAGATTTCTCTGATGCTCCGGCTGTCTCTGTCAAGCTGTTAAGAGGCATTGTGTGTCTGATCAGATGCTGGTTATTTCCACGTCAGCCTCTCAATACAGCAGCATAACTCTGAGCTCTCTTTGACACAATGGGAAACCTCTAAACAAAACACAGAATCTTAAAATCTTGGGCCCCCTGCTTTCCCTGACCATATCTCCTGAGATTGCTGGAGGGTCAGGGAAAATCAGTTCTAAGGTAGTATGCTTTCAATTCACAGATATTAAAATCTCTTACACTAAAGCAAAGCAAAAGAGGAATATGAAAAAAAGGATAATTTTAGGCTATTAAACCATCTGTTAAGTGTCTTGCTCTGAGCAAAGTATTTTGGATGGAAGCTTCCTGCTTTCAGAAATATGGAGTCTACTCAGCCAGACAGGATGCACACAGGAAGCAGCTGCATGCATCGACTTAGGGTCTCAAATGTGAATGCAGACAAGGGCCAGACAGATAGTGCCCATGAGAGGTGTGGGCCAGGGCGGGGCTGCCGCGGCCACTTGGTAATCTAGGCTCCTGGTGACTGTCCTCATGTGAGGAGAAAGGCTTAGAGCAGCCACACCATCATTGTCACTGTTTCCTGATTTCCTTAAGAGATTTGTCTCTGCCTATTTGCTTATAAATTTATTTATTTTGAAATGTTTTAGATAGGCTAAGATGTGGAGTTCAGTGTGTGGGACCTGGCAGGCTGTCCCGAATTTGCTTGAATCCTTTGGACCCAATTGGCCTCATGTGTCATATTCTGAGTAGTAAGTCTCCAGATAAAAAGCTGGTATTTAGTGTGGTCCTTGGGGCAACAGGATAAGGATGGGGCCCTACGGTGCTGCTTTTATGATCTGTGTGAGAGAGAAACTAAGCTGAGCAATGCCCACAGGGCCCTCCCTTTGACTCAAAGGACTCGCACAGTAGGTTCGGCAGTGCAGAGGGACTTTCACATCAGGTAAGGGTAAGACCATTAGAACAGACGGAGGAGGCAGACATCTTCTTTATGGTCCTGGTTCTCCACTTGGGTTACAGAGTGTTCTTGAATAAGTGAGCTTCCTCGCAGAGCATCCATTTCCTTATTTGTATAGTGGCTAGGGTGGGTCCTAAACTTTCTGAGGTTCCTTCCTGCTTAGATGATCTGGCTGGCCACCAATTGGACTATGCCTCTCAGAGGGCTACATGGTGATATGTGACGATCTGTGGACTTTGGGTTTGGTGGCAATCAGGTGGGTAGTCCTTGGAAGGTGTGATCCCCATAACTCTTGGATTTATGGCCGTGTATTCAGGAAGATGCCCTAGAGAAGGGAATGGCTACCCACTCCTGTATTCTTGCCTGAAAAGTTCCATGGACAGAGGAGCATGGTGGGCTACATAGTCTGTGGGCTCACAAAAAGTCAGACACGACTGAGCGACTAACACTTTCACTTCATTGGCCAGCTAAGCCCTGTCATTCAGGCCAGGTCTTCTGAAGTCAGAGTTCCTTGTTCAGAAGGTGGCTGATTCCCTGCAACCTACTGTCTCTGCGGGTGGAACTCAAAACAGCAGCATCTTCCGTGGCACAGTTGAGGAACTCCATCAGCATGAGCTGATGCAGTTCCCCTGAGCATCACTTCCTCAGCTAGGCATGCACAGCCCTGCTCCAGCAGGAAAGGGAGCTGGAGAAGCTGTCTGCATCTGTTCTGGCAACCCAAGGGCGAGGACACTACATATCAAAATAGTAGGCAAGGGACGAGCTCCTCTGTGTCATACTTCTTCCTTCATAGCCACCTACTTCCTGCAGTCTCAACCAGGCATCTTATCTCTGTTGACCCTGCTTTCTTCCTTCAGAAGAAGCATAATAAGCTATATTTTAAAAGCAAATAAGAGAAATCCCTCTTAGAGCTAATATTTGTTACTGTTTCCAAAGAATCTAAAAAAGAATGGATATATGTAACTGAATCACTTTGCTATACACCTCAAACTAAAAACACATTGCAAATCAATTATACTTCAAAATAAAATAAAAATTTAACAACAATAATAACTTGAAAAACAAAAGTAACACGTGTTTATGATTGTAATAAAATGGCAATAATGATGACGTTGATGATGATGATGATAAGAAGGTGAAATAGCAGCCAGCAGCTTTTGAGAAGTTTCACTATGTGCCAAAATTATTCTAAGTGCTTTATATAAATTAACCCATTTAATACTTCACCATCAACTGTATGATGTTGGTCCTATCATTGGTCCATTTACAAACGATGAAAGTTTGACACCAAGAGGTCAGTGACCTACTCAGATTTGATTGCTGATGGTCACTTACCTTGGTCTAATGTGCTCATGTAACTCACTTTTACTCACGCTTAATTCTTAGACTCACTGTGTATCAGGGGTAAAAAGGCCCTCAGAGACTGTCTAGGAAGGCTGTCACTAAACAGAAGAGACCACTCGGGGACTTGCCCAAGGTCATGAAGTCATCTGCAGCAGAGCCATGTTCTCTGCCAAGCCCGGGAGCTCTTGACAGCTAGAGCTCACAGATCTGATGGGGAACCCTGACTGGGTTCCACGGTGGGTGCAGGTGGGGAGCAGTTGCAAATATGTACTTCCTACCCATCTCAGTCAGTGTGTGTTACAAACTACAGGCTTCATCCAAATATCTATAGCTTGTCACGTCTCTGATCTTGAAGCCTGAGGGATATCTCAGCTGGAATTCTGTCTCAAATGAACCTGAATGAGAAATCAAGGGTCTGGAATCCAGGCCGCCTCTAGCATGTTGGAAGCACAGAATGGTTGATAAGTATGCCCAAGGCAAACAGTTATCAGAAAAATTAGACTGGGTCCTTCGGGGCAGAGTGTCAGGAAAAAAAAAAACAGATGGGATTTCTGGTTTAGGCCTCTCTCTGCAGTAGCTGGGGAACTTTGACCAAGTCACTTAAATTGCTTGAGCCTCTGTTTCTTAAGCTGTAAAATGGGGATAAAAGACTGTTTACTTGTCCCCTCCTGCTAGGACCATAATTAGAATAAAATGAGAAAGGTAGTATCGTTTTGGAGGAAACCAGCTGCAGAAAAGGAGCCCTCAGAAGAAGCTGCCCCCCAGGACCACACCCTGGAATCCAGGCGCCCAGTGAGGTGGCTGCAGGGCTCTTGGACCTCCACTGCTGGGCTGCCTGCTTCTTGGCTTTGGTGGGGAGAAAGCAAATCCCAGAATCCTGGTTTTTTGAAAGCCTCACATCCTGCCCTGTTCAGGAGGCACACCACTACCTGTATTTTTCCAATCATCTTCCCTGTTTTTTAAAACCAAATCTGCTGCCTGAGAGAGATTGATTATTCTGCTGATGGAAAGAAATGGTCCCACTCTTGTTAATTCACAACCAGCTCGTTTTTCTTGCCTCATAAATTAACAGTTACTGAGAGGCTAGAGCAGTGTTTCAGGAGATGAGTTTAGGGGAATATGTGTGAAAGGAAGGAGTGAAAAAAGGAGAAGAACGGAACTTGGACCAAACTGTCTTCATTTATAACTGATTCCAACTCAAAACCTTTCTTTTCTTGGTATGTTCAGGAAAAGAACCAGAAAGTAAAACCCCAAGAATGAAAGTGTCTAACTTCAGGGACTGAGAAATCAGAATAAAGGAAAGAAGAAATCAAAAAAGAGGTGAATCAATGAGGGGAAAGACACTGGTTTACAGGTTTCCATTTGCAAGTGTGACTCAACGATGGGGTGGATGTGAAGTGTGGTTCAATTCAAGCTAATCACTTAAAGGAATCGAGAGTGATTCTTGGAAATTCGCTCTTCAGTCACAAAGTCCCTTTCTCAGCAAATATATGCATGTGGTCCCCTGTATAAATTACTGCAGTGTGCTCTAGCCAAAAATTTATTTAAAGGGTCATTAAAATGATTACTAGTTTTTTTTCTTTTGCATTTTAGTTGAAAATGGGAAGAATATAAACCTATAGCCCGGCTTCTCTCCAAAGTGCCCTTTGAGGTTTGCATTGAGTATATCATATTTTTTAAAATAAAGATATGATTTGCACTAAGACTATTCATGCATTTAAGAGGAATAATAAAAATTAGCTCTTTACTGTACTTCATCATGATTTATGTTTGCCTAACCTGTTTTTTTGTGTGTGTAATTTTATTTTTATTGGTTTTGGGTTTCTTTAGATGCATATATGCATCTATGTGTGTATAGAAGATGTTCAACAAAGGACATTATGCAAACTTTAGAAATAACTGGAAGAATTAATACTGTGCCAGACTTGAAGAAAGATGCTATCCTGTGGCATAGTCTGAGCCAGTGAAAGATAGAGGTGCAAATCAGGCAGACTTTTGGAATAAAGCTTGGGATTTGAAGAGGAGAGAAAGGAAAATCTCATAGGGGAAAGAGGGTTTGGAGGTCTTTAGAGGCATATTGTGTTTAGTAGTGGCAAGTCTGGAGAGGGATGGATGGCGCTAGATGTTGTAGACCCGTCGAAGCTCAGGAATGGAGTTAGAACTCAGTGCAAAAGGGCATGGGGAACCATAGCGGGCTTTTGAGCTAGGGGCTGATAGCAAGAGAGCTGTGCATGAGCAAGGCTTACAGGAACCTCTTGGGCTGATGAAGTGCCCATGTCGGGCATCCTACTCCATCTCTTCTCCCTGCCCTGTCCTCCCCAGACCTTCTGGGTGTGTTTGCTGAGCATCACGGACAAGCGACAATTTTGCAGAGAGTCTGGGAAGCCAGGACGATCTATTCTTCCTAGTGTTCTGATGCACAGTTACATAGCAAACGGGTCTCACTGCCCCTAAGGTAGAGATGTCTGTGACAAAAACAGCCATCACCACAGTGAAAGAGATGACTATCGTTTTCTTTCTTGGTGAGCTCAGCCAAGCAGAGAGATTGCTCCTGGCACACATGCCTTGCCCCCAGCCTGTCCCCCCATTACCAGCCCAAGGTCAGAATGACAGACGTCAATGTTCAGCACACGCTCAGCTGGCAGGCATGTCCAGGCATGAGGGGCAAGCATCCTGGGATCCTCTGGCTGCCAAATAGCTCCAGGGCAAATTGGGAGGAAGCAAAGCCCGGCCCCTGAAGTTGGGGTCAGACCAGCCAGTGCATGTGAGACACTGACCTCAGTGACAAACGGGCACCCAACTTGTGCTGGCACCTCCATGTGAAGACCCCTGAGTGCAGGAGCAGACAGACAGGCTGTCCCTCCACAGCATGAGTGTAACCCTGAGGAATGGCCCAGGATGTCTTATGATGACCAAACTGAGGGAAGAAATGAACCAGAGAGGACAGAGGTGTGAGAAATTTACATGACGATCTCCCAGCTGTCAGAGTGCAGCTTGGTTTAGAAACTTACTCACTGTTCTTGTTCCTCCCTAGTGCCCATCAGGGAGCTCTGATATGGAGAAAAGGGCTTCAGAGTGCACTCCATGCCTGGCTGTGTGACCTTGGAAGCACTGTTTACTTTCTCTAAACCATAGCTTTCCCATCTGTAGGTGGGGCTCACAGTGGGGTTAAAAAGGCAAACCTCAGAATGAAATAATTTACATAGAGTGCAAAGAGTACATGTTCAACACTGCAACCCCCTTCCACCCCCCCCACCCCCACTTAAAGGAACCTCAGCTTGGCTTCCCCTCTGCTCAGCGATGCCTCCCAGTTTCCAGGTAGCCCATCTCTGATAGCTGATTTTTTCACGGGAAAAGGAATCTCTACCTCTCTCAAGCCAGCATTAGGCAAAGTCTGTTCAACTTCCAAAACAACAGTAAATGTTGTCCCCTCTGCACCCCTTCTATTTCTCCCTCTATCTAGCCACCTGTCTTGTGTACTTTCTCACTGATCCATTGATTGCTTCCATCTCTCTTAATGGAGTATAAATTAAAAGCGATGGTTGCCAGCCTTCGGCAGTATGTGCAGAGCAAGTTTCCACCCATTATTACCCAAGCCCCATTAGACACATAGAGCTGGTGAAACAGGGCTTTGCATCCAGGTCGGCCTGGCTCCAGAGCCCCAGAGAGCTCTCCAGCATTGTAACCCCACGGAAAGCCATCTCCATCTGTGCAGACGCGCACAGAGTCTCATTGCTCCCTCTTGGTGGTATGCAGATGATCTGTCTCAACACTGTGCGTCTGGGGAGCTCTTTGCTTTGTGGGGGCTCTGTGCCAGGCCCAGGGAGCACACAGGCACTTCAGGCCTGGACCCCACACAGGCAGAGATTGTATTTAAGTGGAACTTTCATTTAGGACTGAGATTTGGGAGAGAAGTGGGTGGTGTAAGACCTCAGGAACTGCAGTTATGGCAGCAACTGCTAGAATGGAAAATTATCCCCATTTTATGAGAAAGTTGGGAAGGCAGCAGAGTGAGAATGAATGTGGGTGTTCAAAGGGGGAGAAAGAGAGAACGAGAGAGAGAGAGAGAGTATTGAAACAAAAAGACAAAGGTCTCGCAGCTGTAGAAAGGCCAGTCCAGGCTTCAAACCCAGATTGTCCAAACTGGAAACATGAGCTCTATAATACAATGGCTTATTGGCCTCCCTTGGCTTAGATGGACACTCTGACCTTCCAGAATCATCTCTTTAACATATCTAAAATAGTGTTGATATGCAGTGCCATGGCCCTGTGCTAAGAAGTTATGGAAAACATTTCCTGTACTGGGGAGAAGTCAGAGGAGTACAGGGGTGCTGAGTTTCCTTCAAAGTCAGACAGACAATAGAGCAGGGAGAATGGAGCGGCGTGTCACCCGCAGAAGATGCCTGAGCATTCAGTAGTTCCCAGGAGTGAGCTGCAGGGCTCTGCTCTGGCATTCCCACGAGGAACCCCCATAGGGCGAGGCTGGCTGGTCCCCAGGGGGCTGTTTGGTCAAGAAGCCACTTTGTGCAATTCCTGGCTCTACGTCTCTAACCATTTCTAAGCTTTCTATTTCCTTATCTGTGTAATCTTGATAATGCAAGTACCTACCTCATAGGCTGAGAGGGGGAATAAATGAAAAATACTTGCAAATGCTTAGCCAGTGACTGACTCCAGGTGTCAAAGTTAGTAAATCTTACTACTTTTACTCTTATCATCACCCTGATGTCAGGACAACTGATGCCTATAAACAAGGGGTAATCCCATGCTGGGGCTGCCCATTGACAAATGGCCCTCATCCTAGCTGGGTACTGAGGGTCTTCTTGGGCATCATGTGATCAGTTTGGAGCAGTGCAGAGCTAGTAGGTGACTTGAAGGTTCAAACCTCTCATCAAACTGATGAAGAAACTAAGTCCCCATGAGAAGACTCTCATACTCAAGGCTACCCAGCTTCTTAATGGCAGAACTAAGGACTTCCCTGGTGGCTCAGACAGCAAAGCATCTGCCTGCAATGCAGAGATGAGGGTTTGATCCCTGCGTTGGGAATATCCCCTGGAGAAGGAAATGGCAACCCACTCCAGATTTCTTGCCTGGAGAATCCAATGGACAAAGGAGCCTGGTGGACTACAGTCTATGGGGTTGCAAAGAGTTGGACACAGCTGAGCAACTAATGCTTTCACTTGCACGGCTTTGGACATCAGAGTTCTGGCTGCAAGCCCNATGGCAACCCACTCCAGATTTCTTGCCTGGAGAATCCAATGGACAAAGGAGCCTGGTGGACTACAGTCTATGGGGTTGCAAAGAGTTGGACACAGCTGAGCAACTAATGCTTTCACTTGCACGGCTTTGGACATCAGAGTTCTGGCTGCAAGCCCAGTTCTCTTCTTGTGAAGTGGCATAGAAGACACTGCCCAAAGCTGACACATCTAGGTAGACGGGTGGCCAAGGAGGATGCAGACAAGTGGGAGCTCTGACGTTCTTGTGTGTCCAGTAAACTTAGAGCCTGCAGGGCACTGGGATCAGAAGGGGCCAAGCCAGTCTTTCAGACCAGGGTGACTCAGGTGGGGACTCTCTCAAGGGCATATGGCTATGGGTAAGGTCCCCAAGATCATCTTGGACCCAGAGCAAGCCAAGGCAGAAAAATCAGAGTCTAAGGCAAGGCTGAACCAAGAGGGAAAAGGTCCAAGTTGTAGAAAGAAGGTATGCTACAGTTCAGAGGGTGAGAAAAGACCCCTAATGGAGAGACCAGCCTGAAGGGAAGAGAGCTGGAGGACAGGGATGCAAGGCAAGCCTGGCCACAGGCTCCTGGGACTGTGAGGTTACCGGCAGCCTGTTTTCATGGGGGTCCTTATCCCTTGCTGGGGGATGGTAGCAGGAGAGGCACTTGACTGATTAAAACAGTCAAGCCAGGCCAGACAAGAAGGACGGACACAAAAGAAGAGTAGCAGAGAGATAGGATGCAATTATCCAAAGTGGTCTTTGGCCTGAACCTCCGATCTTTAATCATCCCTGGGGAGACAGTGACAGGAGACAGATGCATGGATGATTTCCTGACGCCACTCTGGACCTTTGGAGAGGAGTGAGTTGATGTCAGAGCAGACTCTTAGCACACAGGTTAGCTCCAGAAAGTCGGCTTGGAATGATAAAGCGTTGGCTTCCTGGTCTCAGCCGCCCTGCCTTGATC
>SJYX01004759.1:10975-257548 GCA_006410675.1 Oreotragus oreotragus
TGCTGCGATTCATGGGGTCGCAAAGAGTCGGACACGACTGAGCGACTGAACTGAACTGAACTGAACTGCAATTCCGTATGAATGTGAGAGTTAGCTTTTCTTCTTGCCAAAAAAAAGGCCATAAGAATTTTGATACAGTTTGCAACAAATCTATAGATTGTGTGATGTTTTCCAATCCATGAACACAGAAAGAATGTCCTTCCATTTATTTAGATCTTCTTTTATTTCTTTCAGCAATATTTTGTATTCAATGCAGAAGTGTTTCACCTCCCTTGTTAAATTTGTTGCTAGGATTTTATTCTTTTGGATGCTACTGTAAATGGAATTGTTTTCCTAATTTCCTTTTGGGATTTATATAAGCATTCTTTTTTAAAAAAGTTATTACTATTTATTTATTTGGCTGCACTAGGCCTTTGTTGTGGCACATGGGATCTTTGGTCTTCACTGTGGCATGCACTCTTAGTTGCAGAATGTGAGATCTAGTTCCTTGACCAGGGATCAAACCCAGACCCCTGCATTGGGAGTACAGAGTCTTAACCACTGGCCTGCCAGGGAAGTCCCTCCATGAGCATTCTTAAACAGTGTAGGTGGAAGACAGTCTGACACAACTTTTTGAAGTCTAGTTTGCTGATGTATCTAAAAATACATGTATGACCCTTATGACCCAAACTTTCTAAATTCAGGAATTTATCCTAAAAAGATAACAAGAAATGAAGATATTTATACAAAAATGTTCATTCACTTTGACTGTTTTGATTACTGAATTTGGAAACAACCTAAATGTCTATCAGCAAGAGACTGGTTAAATAATGATATACCCATACAACAGAATACTTTATAGCCATTTCTAAAATGATGATGCAGAATTGTTTTATTAAGACAGAAGGATGTTCACAGAATGTTATTGAGTTATCTTTGGTTTAGAAAACAGCATGTGCATCTCACAGAGATAAAATTATGTATTTATATCAATACATATGCCTCCAAAGATCTGATAAGATATCTGGCCAAATGTTAATGGTGTTTATCTTTGGGTGGTTATATTTGAGAATTTCTTAAAAAGACATTTTCAAAACTTGAAAGGAAAGCCATGTTGTGATTTTGAATGAGAGGACTCAATATGGTAAAGATTTATTTATTTTCAAGTCTATAAATTCCATGCACTTTAAATCAGAATAATGATGGTGTCTTTAAAGGTATTTGAGAAATAACTACTGTTTATACAGAAGAACAGATACAGAGTGATAGTCAGAAAGATTGTCTAGAGGAAAAAAATAAGAGAAGCTTAGACCTACCATTGGAGAAGGAAATGGCAACCCACTCCAGTGTTCTTGCCTGGAGAATCCCAGGGACGGGGGAGCCTGGTGGGCTGCCGTCTATGGGGTCACACAGAGTCGGACATGACTGAAGTGACTTAGCGGTAGCAGACCTACCATAGTCTAAATATAGTGTTGAACTATGATGTGGTGCTGACCCTAGAATATGTTCATTTTGTTAGCAACATGGGGCAGGCTGTGGATCAGCATCTGTAAAGTGAATCAACAACACTAGTTACGACTATCAATGGCAAAAACATAATATTAGTATATTGCATTGCTGTTGCTGCTGCTGCTAAGTGGCTTCAGTCGTGTCCAATTGAAGTGGGTGTAAAAAGATACTAAGCATTGTTGATGGATATATGAATAGGTAAAACCTTTTTGGTCAGGCAAACTAGTTACGTGTTTGCATACCACTGTCAGTTACAGTATATCTGATTACAAGACTTTGTCCAGCAACAAGAGATTAGTTAATCACTGTACAGCCATACAATGAAACACTATGATGCCATTAAAAATGATCATATGGTGACCTAGATGAATGGGAAGGCAGCAGGGGTGGGAGGGAGATCCGAGAGGGAGGGGATATCTGCATACATATGGCTGGCTCACTTCACTCCACAGCAGAAACTAACACAACATTGTGAAGCCACTATACCCCAATAAAAAATGATAAGAGTAATAATGAACAACTCCATATAGATGGATTAACAGAAAATGCTCATGTAGATGTACACTTCTTGATATGGAAAGATGCTAACGATATACTATTAAGTGATTTCTTAAAAAAAAAAAATGCAGAATTGTACCTTTCTACTTAACAAGCATTTACAAAGGGCTCCCTGATGGCCTGCCACTGATGGGAACTGGAGATGCAAGCTACTTAGTCCAGGTCCCTATCTTTGTGAGGCTTACTGTCTAGCAGTGGGGGAAGGATACTAAAGAGCCCTGGGTATCCTGGCAGGAAAATGCAGGCTGCTGAGGGATGCCTGACACGAGATGTAGAGGCATTCTGAGTAAGGACAGATGTGGCAGAGGTGTCCAGGCACAGTGGGGGTGGGGACATGGGGATAGGAGGGAGAATCAGTGAGGCTGGGCAGTATTCTCAGAGGAGGTGGGGGAAGAAAGGATGCAGAGGCAGGTCAAAAAGGCACACTGGGCAGAGAAGATTAAGGGTTCTGCCTCCTTTGACCAGGACACATCCTCAGCCCCACGACAGGGTCCATCTGCTAGAAAGATCCCAGGCACCAGGGGAGTTGCCTTGTGCCTCCAGACTCCTCCCCCGCCAGGCTGCTTAATGGAACCCCAGTGTTCCTAGAGAGAAGGTCCTCTAATGGCAGCCTGGCTCCCCCAGGGGACAGAGCAGCCCAGAGAGTCTCCGGAATGAATTAAGGTGCACTGCAGGGGCCCCCCCACCCCTCCCGCGGGGACAGCACAACTGTGAGCCAGGGAAGGGCTCTCCATGGAGACTGAGCCCAAGTCACAGGCTTAAACAGGGAGTTCAGGAGCCCCAGATCTAGAAGAGAGACCTGGACGCCCACTCTCCAAGCCCTTTGGAGAGCCAAGTTCTCGCTCTTAGGCTTACTAGTGGAGCCCAGAGGGTGCCTGACAGGTCCAGAGCAAGAAGGCAGCCCAGGGACAGCCCCAGTCCCGTTGGGTGCCTGGCAACCAGAAGCCCCAGGAAACAAAGAGATTCTGTCCAGGTCTGAGCAAAGCTGAATTTTATGCACATATTTATTGCCCTCCTGGCAATTTCCAAATGCACTGTCAGTAGGAAACAGTTTTCTGGACACTAAGACTAATCAAAAGCCTGTTCAAAAGCGCATTATGCAGGTATATAACATAACCATACACATTAGTTTCTTATGGTTTTATATTCAAATCAACAAAAATTTATTGAGCACAGGCTCCATGCAAGACACATACCAGGTGCCACGGGAGCACGCGGCAGATGAAACACCACCCCTATTTGGCCCCAGTCCTCAGCTGCTCGTGTTCTGGGTTGGGGTGGGGAGTGACTCACACACTGCATGACTTTAATAGAAGAACCGCCGTGCTAAGTGCTATAAGAGAGGTACAGACAGCAAGATAAGAAAATAGTAGGAAGTCATTACTTCTGGCTGGGGGAATCAGGGATGTATGACTATAGATTTAATTTTTCCTGAGTACTACCTCTAGTCTCTCATTTCACCCTCCAAGTGACCATATGGGATAAGCATTATTATTGTCCCCATTTTACAGATGAGAAAACTGAGGCTCAGAGCAGCTCTGCAGATTGCCCAGCATCACACAGGCCGTTGAGGCAGTTTGACTCCATCACTTGGGCCCTACAGATGATACAAGTGGTATGTGTATCATCAAAAATGAGATGCTTTTTCAAAATATACAAGCCCATGCTCCATGGCAAATCTATTCAGCTTCTTGGGGCAAGTCCTAGCAATGTGTGTTTTGAGAAAGCTCTCTGGGCGAATTTGCTATACATTTTGGTTTATGCATACTATGATAGCTTGAGTAGGATTTCAGCAGATGGGGTTAGGGGAGGGGAAAGCATTCCAGGTAGATGAAACTGGGCAATTAAAAGTGCAGAGCAAGGGAAAGGTAGGGCTTCTCTGGGAAAGAGTCAGTGGCCCCCATCAGAAGATCAAAGGAACAGAGAGGCGGGTGGACCAATGTGCTTGGGACACCTGCCATACCACCAATGCCCTTTCTGACTGCTCCAACCCCATTCAGGGCCCAGCCATGGCCTGTCAGCCTGCAGGGAGGAGGAATCGGATCCCCTGGCACCAACGGATGAAAGAATCCAGTCTCTGTTCAGACAGACAGGAAAGTCTGTCAGACATTATTGAGTACCTACTACTGAACTCTTTACATACGTTATCTCACTGATTCTTCCTGACAGTTCTGAAAGTGGTTATCATTACCTGCATTGTTTAAAAGACTCGTGAGGTCACCAGAGTAATTTGCCCAAGGTCACACCGTCCATAGGTGACCTAGCTAGGATTCGGCCTCACATCTGACTTCAATGCCTGTGCTCTTAACTCTGGGCTTCCCAGGTGGTGGTGGTGGTAAAGAACTCGCCTGCCAGTGCAGGAGACACAAGAGACTTGGGTTTGATCTCTGGGTCGTGAAGATCCCCTGGAGGACGTAGTGCCTACCCGCTTGCCTGGAGAATCCCATGGACAGAGGAACCTGGCAGGCTAGAGTCCATAGGGTCACAAAGTCAGACACGACTGAAGCGACTTAGCCTGCATGCACGCCTGCTCTTAACTCTGGGATTCAGTGCTTCTGATAGGTTGTCAAAAGGGACCTCAGATGAAAGGAAGGTGAGGCTGGGTCATATGATAAGCAAGAGAACAATGGAAACTGTTCCAGGGGAAAGACTTAAGGTGGTTGTGTAGCCTGGTGGTTTAGTCACTGAGTCATGTGACACCATGACTGTAGCCCGCCAACCATCCTCTGTTCATGGGATTCTCCACCAAGAATACTAGAGTGGGCTGTCATTTCCTTCTCCAAGAGATCTTTCTGACCCAGGGATTGAACCCAGGTCTCCTGCATTGCAGGCAGGACCTTTACTGACTGAGCCACCAGACGGTAGAGCAGAGCCTGAGACAAGATTTGGGTGCAAGAAGTTTATCTGGGAGGTGATCTCAGGAAGAGAAGAAATGGAAGCTGATAAAGGGAGTAGGTTACTACTGTGGGCAACAGGAGCTCAGTCCCACTGGGGACCCTCCAGATCCGAGTCCCACCAGTCAGACTGGCCCTACTGCATGGTGAACTTGTCTCAGCTTGGCATCCTCAAGCATCAAAGAATGTCTCCCTTGGACTGAAAGCAGATCCTTCCAGGACATTCTCATGTAAACCTGGCCCCAGAGAGAAAACTCCTATCCTGGTTTTAATGTCAGTATCCTAACCTCAGTTAAAGTGAGTCTTCATGAGGGATGGCCCTTCTCCTCACACTGGAGCAATCTGTATGATCCAAGTGCAAACTCGGAGTCAAGTTTATTCTGAGTGGCCTCACCAGACACCATCACCAGCCTTCCCCAGGTAACACCCCAAATTTGAACAATTCTAACAATGCTGGCTTCCCCCTTCCCATTTAGCATTCCACAGGAAGCTGTGTGAGGAGGCTTCATTCAAGGATAAGGTCGGGACTTCCCTGATGGTTCAGTGCCTGAGACTACACTCCCAGTGCAGGGGGTCCAGGTTTGACCCCTGGTCAGGGAACTGGATCCCATATGTGCAACTAAAGATCCCACATGCCGCAATGAAGATCAAAGATCCTGAGTGCCTCAGTTAAGACCCGGCACAGGCAAATAAATAATTAAAAGAAAAAGGTTAAGGAGGCTTGGAATCCAGACTCTTGTTCTCTTTAACAATCATAAGCCTCAGGACTTCCCTCATGCTCCAGTTGTTGAAATTCTGCCTTGCAATGCAGGGGACATGGGTTCAATCCTGGTCGAGGAACTAAGATACCACATGCTGCAGGGCAACCAGGCCCATGTCACAGCTAGAGAGCCCACGAGCTGCAACTAGAACCTGAGGCAACCAAGCAAATAAGTAAAGATAAAATAAATATTCTCAAAAAATCATAAGCCTCAGCCACTCATTCTTTGCCAAACATTCTCCCAACTGTATGTGTGTTTGTGTGTGTGTACCAGGGGACAGAGCAGCCCAGAGAGTCTCCGGAATGAATTAAGGTGCACTGCAGGGGCCCCCCCACCCCTCCCGCGGGGACAGCACAACTGTGAGCCAGGGAAGGGCTCTCCATGGAGACTGAGCCCAAGTCACAGGCTTAAACAGGGAGTTCAGGAGCCCCAGATCTAGAAGAGAGACCTGGACGCCCACTCTCCAAGCCCTTTGGAGAGCCAAGTTCTCGCTCTTAGGCTTACTAGTGGAGCCCAGAGGGTGCCTGACAGGTCCAGAGCAAGAAGGCAGCCCAGGGACAGCCCCAGTCCCGTTGGGTGCCTGGCAACCAGAAGCCCCAGGAAACAAAGAGATTCTGTCCAGGTCTGAGCAAAGCTGAATTTTGTGCACATATTTATTGCCCTCCTGGCAATTTCCAAATGCACTGTCAGTAGGAAACAGTTTTCTGGACACTAAGACTAATCAAAAGCCTGTTCAAAAGCGCATTATGCAGGTATATAACATAACCATACACATTAGTTTCTTATGGTTTTATATTCAAATCAACAAAAATTTATTGAGCACAGGCTCCATGCAAGACACATACCAGGTGCCACGGGAGCACGCGGCAGATGAAACACCACCCCTATTTGGCCCCAGTCCTCAGCTGCTCGTGTTCTGGGTGGGGGTGGGGAGTGACTCACACACTGCATGACTTTAATAGAAGAACCGCCGTGCTAAGTGCTATAAGAGAGGTACAGACAGCAAGATAAGAAAATAGTAGGAAGTCATTACTTCTGGCTGGGGGAATCAGGGATGTATGACTATAGATTTAATTTTTCCTGAGTACTACCTCTAGTCTCTCATTTCACCCTCCAAGTGACCATATGGGATAAGCATTATTATTGTCCCCATTTTACAGATGAGAAAACTGAGGCTCAGAGCAGCTCTGCAGATTGCCCAGCATCACACAGGCCGTTGAGGCAGTTTGACTCCATCACTTGGGCCCTACAGATGATACAAGTGGTATGTGTATCATCAAAAATGAGATGCTTTTTCAAAATATACAAGCCCATGCTCCATGGCAAATCTATTCAGCTTCTTGGGGCAAGTCCTAGCAATGTGTGTTTTGAGAAAGCTCTCTGGGCGAATTTGCTATACATTTTGGTTTATGCATACTATGATAGCTTGAGTAGGATTTCAGCAGATGGGGTTAGGGGAGGGGAAAGCATTCCAGGTAGATGAAACTGGGCAATTAAAAGTGCAGAGCAAGGGAAAGGTAGGGCTTCTCTGGGAAAGAGTCAGTGGCCCCCATCAGAAGATCAAAGGAACAGAGAGGCGGGTGGACCAATGTGCTTGGGACACCTGCCATACCACCAATGCCCTTTCTGACTGCTCCAACCCCATTCAGGGCCCAGCCATGGCCTGTCAGCCTGCAGGGAGGAGGAATCGGATCCCCTGGCACCAACGGATGAAAGAATCCAGTCTCTGTTCAGACAGACAGGAAAGTCTGTCAGACATTATTGAGTACCTACTACTGAACTCTTTACATACGTTATCTCACTGATTCTTCCTGACAGTTCTGAAAGTGGTTATCATTACCTGCATTGTTTAAAAGACTCGTGAGGTCACCAGAGTAATTTGCCCAAGGTCACACCGTCCATAGGTGACCTAGCTAGGATTCGGCCTCACATCTGACTTCAATGCCTGTGCTCTTAACTCTGGGCTTCCCAGGTGGTGGTGGTGGTAAAGAACTCGCCTGCCAGTGCAGGAGACACAAGAGACTTGGGTTTGATCTCTGGGTCGTGAAGATCCCCTGGAGGAGGTAGTGTCTACCCGCTTGCCTGGAGAATCCCATGGACAGAGGAACCTGGCAGGCTAGAGTCCATAGGGTCACAAAGTCAGACACGACTGAAGCGACTTAGCCTGCATGCACGCCTGCTCTTAACTCTGGGATTCAGTGCTTCTGATAGGTTGTCAAAAGGGACCTCAGATGAAAGGAAGGTGAGGCTGGGTCATATGATAAGCAAGAGAACAATGGAAACTGTTCCAGGGGAAAGACTTAAGGTGGTTGTGTAGCCTGGTGGTTTAGTCACTGAGTCATGTGACACCATGACTGTAGCCCGCCAACCATCCTCTGTTCATGGGATTCTCCACCAAGAATACTAGAGTGGGCTGTCATTTCCTTCTCCAAGAGATCTTTCTGACCCAGGGATTGAACCCAGGTCTCCTGCATTGCAGGCAGGACCTTTACTGACTGAGCCACCAGACGGTAGAGCAGAGCCTGAGACAAGATTTGGGTGCAAGAAGTTTATCTGGGAGGTGATCTCAGGAAGAGAAGAAATGGAAGCTGATAAAGGGAGTAGGTTACTACTGTGGGCAACAGGAGCTCAGTCCCACTGGGGACCCTCCAGATCCGAGTCCCACCAGTCAGACTGGCCCTACTGCATGGTGAACTTGTCTCAGCTTGGCATCCTCAAGCATCAAAGAATGTCTCCCTTGGACTGAAAGCAGATCCTTCCAGGACATTCTCATGTAAACCTGGCCCCAGAGAGAAAACTCCTATCCTGGTTTTAATGTCAGTATCCTAACCTCAGTTAAAGTGAGTCTTCATGAGGGATGGCCCTGCTCCTCACACTGGAGCAATCTGTATGATCCAAGTGCAGACTCGGAGTCAAGTTTATTCTGAGTGGCCTCACCAGACACCATCACCAGCCTTCCCCAGGTAACACCCCAAATTTGAACAATTCTAACAATGCTGGCTTCCCCCTTCCCATTTAGCATTCCACAGGAAGCTGTGTGAGGAGGCTTCATTCAAGGATAAGGTCGGGGTTTCCCTGATGGTTCAGTGCCTGAGACTACACTCCCAGTGCAGGGGGTCCAGGTTTGACCCCTGGTCAGGGAACTGGATCCCATATGTGCAACTAAAGATCCCACATGCCGCAATGAAGATCAAAGATCCTGAGTGCCTCAGTTAAGACCCGGCACAGGCAAATAAATAATTAAAAGAAAAAGGTTAAGGAGGCTTGGAATCCAGACTCTTGTTCTCTTTAACAATCATAAGCCTCAGGACTTCCCTCATGCTCCAGTTGTTGAAATTCTGCCTTGCAATGCAGGGGACATGGGTTCAATCCTGGTCGAGGAACTAAGATACCACATGCTGCAGGGCAACCAGGCCCATGTCACAGCTAGAGAGCCCACGAGCTGCAACTAGAACCTGAGGCAACCAAGCAAATAAGTAAAGATAAAATAAATATTCTCAAAAAATCATAAGCCTCAGCCACTCATTCTTTGCCAAACATTCTCCCAACTGTATGTGTGTTTGTGTGTGTGTTTATACATGTGGGTATCTGTATGTGAGTGAATTTGTGTAAATGAATGTTTATGTAAACATGGGCATGGAAACAGCAAACATGAGCTCCATACTCTTGCACCAGGCACTGCCACTTACTGGCTCTGTGATCTTGGGCAAGTCAGCGATGACCCACCCAAGGCTCAGCTTCCTCAGTTATAAAATGATTTTTACAGCTGATTTCACAGGATTATTTGAGGGTTAAAATGAGGTAATGCTTATAAGGCAGTTTAGCAGAAGCCTGAGTGAGTATTTAGTCAAGGCTAGCACTTGACATTTGAGTTACTATTTCGTAATTCTTGTGTATGTGTGAGCACCGAGGCCCCTTTAGGATTCTGCTGATATTGATCTGTTTATGACTTCTGCTCTATATCATGATGTGATCACCAATGGGAATGGCCAAGGCAAAGCTGAGCAAAAGACCACAAGCTAGCACGATACAATCAGAAGGGAGGTTTGCCAGACGCCAGCAGAAAGACAACACGAGAGGACCCGAAAGCCTGACAGTGGACAGTGGATGACCAAGCCGGAGAAAAGAGTGTCCCTGGACTCAGTACACAGGACAACATGAATCAGAGTGGGATCCCCAGAGAGACCGGAAAGCCTCGGGGCAGCAGGGTTCATGGGCACAAAATCCCAGCCTGTATCTCAGGCAAACACAGATGGATGCTTTTCACTGGACGGCAGTTTGAAAGCAACAGGCCTCTTACCCAGCCCAGCCCAAACAAAGCTAGGAAGAGAGACTTCAGAAAGATCTCTCTCCCTCTTACCACATCGTGGGGCTCCAGATTCGGCTGTTTATCTCCAGTCTCAGAGCTGAAGATGATTATTCTGATAAACTAGAATGAATTTCACAGCAGAAGGGGAGCGCGCAATAGCCCTGCTGATTTATCACCCTTTTCAACCCAGTTGGGTTCCTAGAGAATAAATCTTGCTTGCCTCTGGCTAGGTACCCGCAATCACGCCATGGACCATGACTTTCATATCCCATTAACTCTGAATTACTCAGTCTGGGGCTGAGCTGAGAGGTAATTTAAAATGGCAGAAGGGGAAAAATGTTCTGATTTAGATCTGATAGAGACTGGATTAAGTCCTCCCATTTTTCAGGGCTTAAATGTGAGCTTTGTGGAGGGAGTACCTTCGAGTTGGATTGGATTCCTGGGAAGGACCTGAGCCACAGATTAAATAAAATGACTCAAGCCAAACACATGTTCCAAAGGTCCAGAGGCTGCAAACTGGAGTTTCTCGGGGGAATCAGTCCATTAAAAAATCACCATTCTCCAGAGTGGAAATTATTACAACCCTTTAGGGTAGCAGTTGGGCAGTTCCTATCAAAATGAAAAAGGCTTATACCCTCTGACCCAGACATTTCTATACAGAAACATTTCAATGTGTTCAAGGGGATGTGTACAAGGATGTTTGCTGTGGCCTTATTTGTATCACTGAAAATCAGAGACAAACAACATGGTCCATCAATAATGAAATGCCTCAAGAAGAGATGACACACAATTCTATAAGAGAATAAGCATCCATTAAAGAGAATGAGGTGGAAGGAAGTCCATGCTATACTATAGAGTATTAATAAAAAAAAAAAAAAAAACAAAGTGCAGAATAGTTTTTCTATAGAGCATGCTCTTGGTTTGTGTTTTTGTTTTTTAGTGGAGATTAAATTAAAACCACTGCTTGCTCTGTTCAACTCATCCTCAGTGTTTTAGTATGTAAGGCATTCCTCTTTATCAGTAATCACACAGTCTCTGCAGTTCGAGCCACTTTCTGTATTCCCCAAATAAATTTCACATCCAGCCCGGCTTGATATTTTTGTCTCTCTGATCGGGCCTTCTTGCGAGGACCACTTCTGGTGCCCAACTAACATTCCTGGACAAAGACCACTGGGTCAGGGGAGAAGAAGAGAAAGCTTTTCTCAGCAGGAATCTGCCTGGTTCTCACCTTTAGATGGACCTAGAGTGCTACGCTCTCTTGGCATTAAATCACCTACAATTGCAGGCATGAGTTCTCTGGCTTCTGAGCACCTGTGGACCTAAGATGCATGTGTGGGAGGCCTGCTGAGTATGTAGGCAGCAACAGGCTTAAATGTGAGCTTTGTGGAGGGAACTTACTCTTTAAGAGCAGAAAGCCCTTATCCTGAAATTCAAGGCCTCTGGTCAGCTAATCCTACATTAGTCAGGACAGAGTAAGGTTTGCCACTGTATCAGATAAACCCCCCAGATCTCAGTGGCTTAATATAAAGATTTATTTGTCCCTCACAAAAAGTCTGGTCCTAGCTAGGTGGCCCTCTTCCAGATAGTGACTCAGGGATCTAGGCTGCTACATCCTGGCTTTGCCATCTTGGCTGGTGGTCTTCACTGCTGCTGAAACAGAAGGGAGAATGGGGGAAACATATGTGTCCTCACCAGCCTCAGCCAAGAAGTCACTCCCACTAGTCCATGGGTCAGGACTGTCACATGGCACCTACCTAAGCCCAGGGGAGCCTGAAAACCAGAATCTTCTGCATCCCAGGAAAAAGAAACCATGTTCCATCATTTTCTCTCCCCTCCAGGTCCTACCATCCTTTTCCCACTGTGTCTCTCGCACACACTCTCTCATTCACCTGAGATGCCCTGCATCCTCCACTCTGAGATCCCCACCAGGGACAAGAGACCAGACTCCAGACTCCAGAGGGATACAACACACATGCCCAATTTCCCGCCTTTGTGCTTTTGCTACTGCTACTCATTCACTCAACAAACATTTATTGTGCGTTGAGAGTTGGACTGTGAAGGAAGCTGAGCGCCGAAGAATTGATGCTTTTGAACTGTGGTGTTGAAGACCCTTGAGAGTCCCTTGGACTGCAAGGAGATCCAACCAGTCCATTCTGAAGGAGATCAACCCTGGGATTTCTTTGGAAGGAATGATGCTAAGGCTGAAACTCCAGTACTCTGGCCACCTCATGCGAAGAGTTGACTCATTGGAAAAGACTCTGATGCTGGGAGGGATTGGGGGCAGGAGGAGAAGGGGACGACCGAGGATGAGATGGCTGGATGGCATCATGGACTCGATGGACAAGAATCTGAGTGAACTCCGGGGGTTGGTGATGGACAGGGAGGCCTGGCGTGCTGCGATTCATGGGGCCACAAAGAGTCGGACACGACTGAGCAACCGAACTGAACTGAGAACACCCTCACAGACTGAGCAACCGAACTGTAATGAGGACAGGTTTTTAGTTCAGGGGCCCATTCCTACCACCTCTGCCTTCTAAGCCCTACTGGGCTCTGCTCAGCTGCTAGCCTGCCTCTCCTCACCTCTAGCAGGTGGGAAGGGCTCACTGAGCTAACACAAGGGAAAGGTCATAACCCATGCCTGGCACCAAGGCTCAACCAATGTGAGCTGTCAGGCATGGCAGCCACCTTATTTCAACAGGATCACATAGAGTGGCTCTTCATTCCAGAAGCTACTCTTACTTTTTTGCCACACTGTCCCCAAAAGCTGTCCTCAAAGTCCTCTTTCTCACTTACTTGAAGGAGAGGACCTTGTCTGTGTCTGTAAATACAGCATAAGAAAACCAAAAGATTTAACAGGCTGAAACACTTCCTGAAGTTCTTGAAATTTTTCTCTTTGGGGCCTTGAGAGAAAACTTGTCTCTTCTAATATGGGAAGACCTGAGGCTCTTTGAGAGAGTTCAGGGACTTTCTATACCAGATTCGTTGACACAGCAAACCAAGAATGAAGAATGAGGATCGTAAGACCTTCTGGAGTCACTTCCTGCCCGTGTCTACTCAGGTGTCACCCCCCAGAGAGACCTTTTCAGACCACCCTGCATAAAAACATCATTGCCATCATTCTGTAGTTCTTAACCCTGCCTTCTTTTTCCTCGAGCCATTTATCACAGCAATAAACAATAAGCTTGTTTAAGACTTCAGAGCCCATATCAGCCAGGGCACTGACTCAAATTTTGTACTAGGTCCCTGGAGGACAGATAAGGTGTGGCGTTATCCTTTGCACCATCCGCAGCATCTAGTTCAGAGTCTGAAAAAGCATACAAATTCCCTAAACATGCATGCTGAGTGAAGGAATTTTACTAAACAGGGTGCCAGGGAGATGGTTAAGAAGAATGCTTCTGCACCTCAACTTTTTTAATCGTGTTTTACTTCGGGATTTCTGTATGTGCTTGTTTATAAATAAAATTAGATTCATCCAAAATTGAGTTATTCTTCATGGTTGGTTAGTTATTATAGGAATTTAAAAGTGCTTATTTGAATAATAGCCAGGCCATTTGGAATCACTATCTTCTAAAAGTTGGACCCATTACAGATAAATACCCATGCTGGGCTCCAGGCACAAAAAGCAGAAATATGGTTCATTTCTTGGAGTATTTTGATGAAAGGATTTCATCCCGCATCCCCTAAATATAGCCTTTGTCTAAAAAAATATTCAGTACATAGCATGAGATTGCATTTGTGTCCCAACATGGATTTCTGTTAACATGCCTCATGCTGCTTTTAAAAATCAGATAAATTGGTTAAATCCTTTTAAAAAAATTAGGCAAGTAAAGATGCCTAATCATTAGTTCTAGAAACCCATCACATACATAATAGAAGCATAGTAATTATTTTTAAGGCCATTCTTTTTTTTTTTCTTTTTTTCATAATGCTTGTCATTTCTGGGTATTAACTCAAACATCCAGAGCTTGGAAACTCTTTAGGAGATGCTTTTAATATCAGAGATAATATTACTCATCACAAAATTTGCTGGTGGTTTTTAATCTTCCATTCCATTCTACTGTCAGTTATATATAGAATGACTGTATAATTTACCATCCAAAGAAGACACTTTGAGAGTGAAAAAGGTTCTATTAATATGAAAAATGATGCCAGCACAACAAAATGGGCATGCAGTCAACCTAGCTTTATATGTGATGAGCTTCCCTTATGAGCAAGGTACTGAATCAGACTCTGTAATATAACTGGACTCAAGTCGTGTGACTGAAGTATAGCGAGAAAAGCTGGGGCTGGATCAGGAATCAGTAGACTTTTTCTTAAAAGGCCAGATAATACTTAAGCTCTGCATACCAAGAGGCCAAAATGAAGCTATATTTTGGTAGTTATAGAATCATTTAAAATGTGATCATTTAAAAAATGTAAAAGCTGGGACTTCCCTCGTGGTCCAGTGGCTAAGACTCTGTGTCCCAATGCAGGGGTCTGGGTTCAATCCAGAGTCAGAAAACTAGATCCCACATTAAGAAACTAAGAGGCCACAAGCCATAATGAAGACTGATGATCCTGTGTGCCACGACTGATACCCAGCACAGCTAAATCAGTCAATAAAAATATTTCCAAAATCTTAAAAATACATAAATAAAAAGTGTAAAACTATTCCTAGCGGTCAACTGGATTTGGCCTGTGAGCTGATGTTGGCACTTCTCTGAGCTGGAGCATCACTGATACTAAACCCTGGGCTAAGAAGTTTGAATGCAATTCTGTGGCCAGTAGTTTCCAGGAACAGTTTTGTTTTAGGAATAGAAACAGATCTGCAAATCAAAGTTTACACAGAACTCCAATATACATGCAAAACAAAGAAAAATGAGAACTTGCTGTAGCAGAAACAGGGATGAGAGGCAGCCAACAACCTCACTCACCCCCAGAGAGACCCCGAGGGGCTGCTGATCATGATTTGAAAACCACAGCTACAGTCAGTGGGGTGGAGGCCATTAACGATGTCCAGGGAGAAGGGTGAAGTGGTCACAGATGGGTTTTACAACAATCACTCTGGACTGGACACTGGGTGATTGGAAGGCCAAATGCCCAGGGCAGACGGAAAGGAAACCAGAGACCTGGGATAGCATGGGCCAGGGATGTTTTTGAAGCAGACATCAGGGATGCGGTTCTTGAGGGAGATTCAGGCATCCCTTCAAAAGGCTTTTATAGGTTCTGTGCTTGAACATTCTGATCCTGTTGTTAAGTGGGGTCTTTAACTTTTATAACATGTAACATGACCCTCACCAACTGCTGGTGTGGTTGCAAACTAGCAGAGCCATTTTGGAAAACAACATGGAAAAAGGTAAGCCTAGAGTTACCACGTGACCAAGCAATTCCATTCCTAGGTGCTTGTGTGTGCATATATAAATGTATATCTCCAAGAAAACTGAAAACACAGGCACACACAAAAAATTACACATGAATGTTCAAGGAAGGATTAGTTATAATAGCCCTGAAGTGGACACAACCCAAACGTCTAACAACTAATGAATAAATAAACTGTGGTATATCCATATAGTGGATTATTTAGCAACAAAAAGGAATAAACTTCTGATACATGCTACAATGGGGTTCCCAGGAGGTGCTGGTGGTAAAGAATCCACCTGCCAATGCAACAGATATAAGAGACTCAGGATTGATCCCTGGATCGGGAAGATCCCCTGGAGTAGGAAATGGCAACCCACTCCAGTATTCTTGCCTGGGAAATCCCATGGGCAGAGGAGCCTGGTGGCTGTAGTCCATGGGACTGCAAAGAATCAGAAGTGACTGATGACTGAGCACGTGCTATAATACGGGTGAAGCTTGAAAATATTACACTAAATAAAAGAATCTAAAAGATCACATTTTGTAATACATATGTAATTCATATGAAATGTTCAGAGGAGATTAGTGGTTGCCTAGGGCTGGGGGTGGGCAGGGGGAGAGTGGTGAAGGGAATGAGGAATGACTGATAAAGTCTGAAGGTTTCTTTTGAGAGTGGTGAAAACATTTTAAAGTTGATTGTGGTAATGGTTCCATAATTTTAAAATCATACTGAGAAACACTGAGTTGTACACTTTCGGTACATGAATTGCACATTTTCAGTAAGTTAACTGTGTGCTATGTGACTTAGTTCTCAATAAGGCTGTTATTAAAAATATAGTCACGTATGGATGTGAGAGTTGAACCATAAAGAAGGCTGAGCACCAAAGAATTGATGCTTTGAAACCGTGGTGCTAGAAAAGACTCATGAGAGTCCCTTGGACTGCAAGGAGATCAAACCAGCCAATCCTAAAGGAAATCAGCCCTGAATATTCATTGGAAGGACTGATGCTGAAGCTGAAGCTCCAGTACTTTGGCCACCTGACGTGAAAAGCCAACTCATTGGGAAAGACCCTGATGCTGGGAAAGACTGAAGGCAAGAGGTGTATGGCATCAGCAACTCAATGTATATGAGTTTGAGCAAACTCCGGGAGATAGTGAAGGACAGGAAAGCCTGGAGCACTTCAATCCATGGGTTGCAAAGAGTCAGACACAACTGAGAGACTGAACAACAAAAACAAAACACAAAATTCTAATATCAATAAACAAATTGACAATCACCGTCCTCCTGGAGTTTTCATTCTAGTGAGGAGGGAGGACAATGAATTGGCAACGTTAGAATATACGGTATTTTGTTGTGCAGGATGATCAGTGCAAGAAACAAAGCAGAGTAAGGAGAGAAGACACCTGGGGTGATGGGGAGAGCCAGTTTTAAATACGGTAGTCAAGGCAGATATCACTGAGAAGGTGCCGCGGCAACACTAGGGCGAAGGCTTGAAGGAGCTGGCCCCAAGGACATCGGGGAAAGAGCGTCCCAGGTTGAAAGCATGCCCAGTGCAGAGGCCTGGAGGCAGGAATGTGGGGGTGTCACAGCTTCAGTCAAATCGGGGCAGCAGGAGAGAGGAGGGCACACGGACAGAGGGACGGTGATGAGGTCAGAGAGGAAACTGGGGTCCCTGAAGGCTTCTCATACGGCCAACTAAGTGTGGAGCCTTGGGGCTGCTCAGATCAGATGCGAAGCTTCAGAAAAAAAGAGGAGTAACCGGATGGGATAAATTAGGGCCAGCTTCTCCTCCTCTTAATGGCTCACCCAGCTGGAGACCACCGTCCCCTGAGCAGTGGAACCAGGTAGCCCAAGCCCATCTAGGCAAGGGAGGGGTGTATATAGCAGGGATTTGCAGAGCTCCAGCCCTGAAAAGCAAAAATGAGAAGTCGGAAAGCAGCAGGCTGACGGGAAACTGCAATTTCACCATCTAATAACCCAGCATGTTTGTGATTTTCAGGTTCCAATTTTTGTATCGTCACGGTCAATTACAGGTCACAAATGATTTCCAAAGTGGGCTGCCCAGGGAAGCGGTTGTGTAAATCCATTTTCCACAGCCTCCCCACTCCCGGACTGTTCAGAACATTCAGAGCCAAAAAGAATGGGAAGGGACCATCCCCCCCCCCCCAACAAGCTGAGGGTTGGGGTGGAGTGAAGCAAAACCAGCCTGGGACTCCAGATGGTGTTTCCATCCCCGTTTTGCTATGTATCCTCTGTGTGACCTTGGCCCAGCCACCTCACCTCTCTGAGCACTGTCCGTATTTACTTCACAGGGATGCTGTGAGGCACCCCATTAAAAGGGACAGTGGGAAATACCAGATGCCAAAGCCCACCATGTGCCTGTCCTGAGCAAGGACTTTGATCCCTTTTAACAGCTCTTTTGAGATATAAGTTATATACTATAAAATGTGTTCATTCTAAGCATACAATTTAAAGATTTTCTGGTGACTTTAGAGTTGTGCAACCATCACCATGGTCCAATTTTTAAATATTCCCTCACCCCAAAAAAGATACTTCAGAGCTATCTTTTGAGGTTCAAGTTTCATATATAATGCCATTAATGCCATATAAAAGCAAAAGGGGAAAATAGCGACTTATTAGGTTGAATAACATGAAATTGCCATTTGTATAGGTTAAAGTGTTCAAATATTGGCAATTTCACATAGTTTAACCTTTTTAAGAAAAGAATATTTATAAACACAGTACTATAAAATTACAGTTTGCATATTAACTCATATCCTGCATGTGATTGCCTATGAATTGCCTATGTTATGAATGTCTACATTAAATTAAAAACAAAAGTATGTATGTTGGACTTTGTGGGTGATTGAAGGGATGTGGGATTTTTCAAGGGAGAAATTTTTACTCAACTCCCTTTTCACCTTAGGTACTGTCTTTAGAAACAAAACTTCACAAGGATTGCTCACTTTTGAGCCAGCTCAATCTAGGATCTTCACAGTTGAGAAAAATGAACTTAGAAAGCTTAGATCACCTCGTCTTGCACTGCCAGCAACACCATACTGTTTTAAGAAATGTGAGTAAAACTTGCTTAGTGATTCTTTTCTATGCACAATAATTATGAAAATCATATGCATCCACCTATTTGAGAAAATAGGAAGATTCTGAACTTCCCATATGTTGCTTCTAATTCAAACCATTGTCATTGCCAATTAACCCCTCCAGGCCTCAGTTTTTTCATCTGTAAAATGCACATAATAATGCTAGTCTCACAGATTTGTGAGCCTCCATGTGAAAACGCACAGCAAAGTGCTCCTATGGCATAAAGTAACATAATGATGCCTTCCAGGGAGCATTTCTGGCCTTGCCTAGGAAACTGGCTGATTAAATCAGCTCACCTGTATTGAAAAATCAACATGGTTATTAGCAAGAACTATTTACTGAAAAACTGAAGCACTTCTATGGACTGTCTACAATGATATTTAAGGAGACCTATGTCATAGTATTCTCAACAACCAGGACACAGAACATTTCTGCACGGAGTAAGCCCCCCACATACATGCGTTGAATGAGCCCTGATTACATAAGTGGCCATATAAGGAAAATTATCAGCATTTTCACAGATGGGAAACTGAGGCCCGAGAGAAGTGGAAAAACAGCTTTGCTGACATCAAACATTTTCAACCAACCTCTGCCCTATTTATTTGACTTAAAAAGAAGGTAGGGGACTTCCCCAGTAGCCCAGTGGCTAAGACCTCAGCTTACAGTACAGAGGGCGCAAGATGGATCTCTGGTCAGGGAACTAAGATCCCAGGTGACTGTTGAGACCTGACTCATGACAGGCCTCAAGGACTAAAGTGGGCCAGAGCTACAATTACGGGAAAAACTGGGTCACTGCCCAGAAGGAACTGAGATCATCCTCCCNTTTTCCAGTCCTGTGGCCACTGCTGTCTTTTAGTTGTATTGATTCCAACCTTCCTCTGTTGAGACCTGACTCATGACAGGCCTCAAGGACTAAAGTGGGCAGAGCTGCAATTACGGGAAAAACTGGGTCACTGCCCAGAAGGAACTGAGATCATCCTCCCCACCGACCTTGGGGCTCAGCCAGTCAGCATATTCCCAGACTCCCAGATAACATGAAAAGTCCCCTAAGCAAGCCCACGTACATGAAAAATTAGCCAATTAATAAATGACTAATAACCCCTACAACCAATCCACCCCTGCCAACTCCCTGTCTTTGTTCTAAACCTATAAATACTGCTGTAATTCAGGGCTCGGGGCTCTTGCCCCACTCCACTGTGGTGGATGTGGCGGGAGCCCTGGCTCGAGCCAGAAATAAATTCCCTTTTTGCATTTGCATTGTCGTGGATGTCTTGTTTTCTCAACTTTGGGGACTCGGACTGCGGGCATAACATCCTCCACTAAATATAAGGGCAGGAATTTTTCACTGTTGAATCACCAGTGCCTAGATCTTGTGCCTCGCATACTGTTGTTATTGTTTAGTTACTAAATTGCATCTGACTCTTCTGTGACCCCATAGACTGTAGCCCATAGACAGAGGAGCCTGGCAGGCTAAAGTCCATGGGGTCACAAGAGTAGGACACTACTTAGCAACTAAACCACCACCATCAGACAGGAATACTGGAGTGGGCTGCCATTTCCTTCTCCAGGAGATCTTCCCGACCCAGGGATCGAATCTGCATCTCTTGCATTGGCAGGACGATTCTTTCCCACTGAGCCACCAGAGAAACCCTTGCGTATTGTAANGTAGGACACTACTTAGCAACTAAACCACCACCATCAGACAGGAATACTGGAGTGGGCTGCCATTTCCTTCTCCAGGAGATCTTCCCGACCCAGGGATTGAATCTGCATCTCTTGCATTGGCAGGACGATTCTTTCCCACTGAGCCACCAGAGAAACCCTTGCGTATTGTAAGGGTTCAGTAAACTCAAGGAATGAATCTAAAAAGTCCAATTATAAATTCATCTAGAAAAAGGTGATAACTGACAAATAAGATTTATAAATGGAGAATGACGTCCTTAAAAGATTTGCATTCTTTGTCTGTACCAGTCCTCTGAGATATTATTATTCTCTTCACCTCACTATTTACTGAGTTGTAACTTCTAGAGATTTGATGCAAAATAGAAATAAAAGAGGTAACCTGCTTTATATTATGGGACTATAAACAGCACTGACTTAAAAAAAATAAAATTATGAACAGCAATTCAACCAAATGTCCTGATCCCTTGGTAGGCAAGCAACATCCGCCGCTGCAATTCTGTAATTTTTGATTCTTCTTGCCTAGACCTAGAGCTTGAGATGCATATAAAATATAATAGAAGTGCTTGTTGTTGAAATAGCAAGAAGACATTCGGGGGGCATGGATAGTGCCTCCCATCTCTTACAATTGTCTGATTGACTGTGACAGCTTCAGATGAGAGAGACAAAAAGACCTATATATTCCTAAACAGCTATTAGCTCAGGCACATAAGGTGGAGCATTTCTCCATCGGAATTATTTGCTCACAAGGTCCATTTGCACTGAAGTGTAGTTATTAGGACCATGCTATTTTCTGCTCTGTAGATGCCAAAGCTCAGTCCTCAGCAGTTAAGGTCTCATCTGATGAGAAGCAGTCAGGAGTAAACTGAAAACTTAAAGGGACTTGGTATCATCAAAATGTGGCATATAAATGTGATGCCAACACTTATTTCTGGGTTTTATCACTGATAAAAACATCTTGCTATAAATACCATCTTCACCGTCTGATAGTCAAACCTCTTCATCTGCCAAGTGATGTGAAACACGCTTCTCTCTCACTAGACTTTGAATGTCTTTTCACTTGTCTTGTTATTCTTGCATTCTGATATTGTCATAGTGAGAGTAGATTTTGGTTAATACTGGGTGTGTGTTTGTGACATAATCAGTCCTTATATTTCAACACATGGTTTTCCTGAAGACTGCGCCTTAAGGCAGATTGCCACAGAATGAAATCTGACTGGCTGTACACTGTTGTCATTATTGATTCAGATTCCATGCGAAATTGTGAAATGAGTAGAGAAAGGTGCTGAAAAGTGATGAATGGTATGTTGGGGCTCAGCCGGTTAAGGCAGAGAAAGGGGAGTATAAAGCAGCAAAAAGCGAAGGTTCCTAACTCCTGACTGAACGTCTGCATTAGATAAAAGCAGTGGGTGGATGATGAGATGCTTTGCAATGTGAATGAGGCCAGTCTTGACCAAGTAAGTACATCTTTCTTTGACCATAGTTTACATTCTTTTTCTTTGTTTTTGTTTCTGTCAAAGAATATTTTTTAGTGCTGAAATGCTTAGCATATAATAGATCAATGAATATTTTTGAATAGATGGTTCCCAGGTGGCTCAGTGGTATAGTATCTGCCTATTAAACAGGAGATGCAGGTTCTATCCCTGGGTTGGGAAGATCCTCTGCAGTGGGAAATGACAACCCACTCCGGTATTCTTGCCTGAGAAATCCAATGGAGAGTGGAGCCTGGTGGGTTGTAGCCCATAGGGTCTCAAAAGAGTAAGATATGACTTAGCAACTAAACAACAACAAAAAATTCTGCAACCTTTCTTTAAAGATCACTATCAAAAATTTCCCTTGAGGGGACATATGTATACTTAAGGCTGATTCATGTTGATGTTTAACAGAAAATAACAAAATTCTATAAAGCAATTATCCATCAACTAAAAAATAAATTAATTTAAAAAAGGATAAGGGCAATTAATTAAAAATTTTTTCACTTGTTTGGAATATTATGTTTTCATGACTTTGTCTTTAATGAATACAATCCAAAGTCTTAAGCAATTATGTGCAAAATCTTGTGAGATATAATTTTAAATTTCAAGCTTCATCTAAAAAGCTGGTTTCTAAAATGTCACTGTCTGCATTCATTCTCATGGCTGGAAGAAACCAAGTCATTAAATATTTTTATTAAATTGGTTTGGATATGAAAAGTGACATGAATTCAAATAAGAGGTCAGGTTATTAAGCTTAAATAGAATAGTAATACTATCTAACTTTTATGAAGTATCTATTGTATGCTATATACTGTGCTAAGTGCTTTACAAGTATTTGCTTACTGAAACCTCTTAAAAAAGATTTGAGGGATAACATGATTCTCTCTGGTTTATAGGTGAGGAAACTGAAGCTTACAGAGATTAAGTAATGAATCCAAGTTTAGACCCTGACATTTAAACTCAAACATGCTGGCTCCAGGCCCAGTGCTTAACCACCATGCATATTGCACAAACCAAAGCAGATAGAAATACAGTTACATGGAATGATAACTAAAGTGTTACATCATATTATTATGAAGATCCAGGTCATTTGCTCTAGAAGCTACACTATCGGCTGTGTGGCAGCCTGGATGGGAAGGTAGTTTGGGGGAGAATGGATACATGTTTATGTATGATTGTGTCCCTTCAGTATTCACCTGAAATTGTCACATGACTGCTAATCAGCTAAATACCCTGATACAAAATAAGGTAAAACAAACAAACAAAGAAAACAAAAAAAGAGTTTGTATGAGTTGGATAAGTATGGATGTTCTGTTCAGTTCAGTTCAGTTCAGTCGCTAGGTCGTGTCTGACTCTGCAACCCCATGAATCACAGCACGCCAAGCTTCCTTGTCCATCATCAACTCCTGGAGTTCACTCAAACTCATGTCCATCGAGTCAGTGATGCCATCCAGCCATCTGATCCTCTGTTGTCCCCTTCTCCTCCTGCCCCCAAACCCTCCCAGCGTCAGAGTCTTTTCCAATGAGTCAACTCTTCGCATCAGGTGGCCAAAGTACTGGAGTTTCAGCTTTAGCGTCAGTCCCTCCAATTAACACCCAGGACTGATCTCCTTTAGGATGGACTGGTTGGATATCCTTGCAGTTCAAGGGACTCTCAAGAGTCTTCTCCAACACCACAGTGCAAAAGCATCAATTCTTCGACACTCAGCCTTCTTCACAGTCCAACTCTCACATCCATACATGACCACAGGAAAAACCATAGCCTTGACTAGNGGGCTGATCTCCTTCAGAATGGACTGGTTGGATCTCCTTGCAGTCCAAGGGACTCTCAAGAGTCTTCTCCGACACCACAGTTCAAAAGCATCAATTCTTCGGTGCTCAGCTTTCTTCACAGTCCAACTCTCACATCCATACATGACCACAGGAAAAACCATAGCCTTGACTAGATGGACCTTTGTTGGCAAAGTAATGTCTCTGCTTTTGAATATGCTATCTAGGTTGGTCATAACTTTTCTTCCAAGGAGTAAGCGTCTTTTAATTTCATGGCTGCAGTCACCATCTGCAGTGAAGGTGCAGTTGTTCGCTATAAAACCAGATTCCCTTTGGATGCCCCAAATCAGACCAGGCCTCAAGGATAGAGATCCTCACCAGAATCCTGGTGCGACTTTCTGAGTCATGGCCACATTTGGAGCAGTTGTTGGGGATTGTTACTGGACGTAGAAGTTTTCACTCTGTGAAGTCGTGGTTGAGCGAGGAGGTGAGAACTGTGGGTATTCTGGGCAAAGGGCAGCCATTAGGGAAGAATTAGCACTCAATATGCCAGCACATTTGGAAAACCCAGCAGTGGCCGCAGGACTGGAAAAGGTCAGTCTTCATTCCAATCCCAAAGAAAGGCAATGCCAAAGAATGCTCAAACTACTGCACAATTGCACTCATCTCACACGCTAGTAAAGAAATGCTCAAAATCCTCCAAGCCAGGCTTCAGCAATACATGAACCATGAACTTCCACTTGTTCAAACTGGATTTAGGAAAAGCAGAGGAACCAGAGATCAAATTGCCAACATCTGTTTGATCATCAAAAAAGCAAGAGAGTTCCAGAAAAACATCTATTTCTGCTTTATTGACTATGCCAAAACCTTTGACTATGTGGATCACAACAAACTCTGGAAAATTCTTAAAGACATGGGAATACCAGACCACCTAACCTGCCTCTTGAGAAATCTGTATGCAGGTCAGGAATCAACAGTTAGAACTGGACATGGAAAAACAGACTGGTTCCAAATAGGGAAAGGAGTACTGCAAGGCTGTATATTGTCACCATGCTTATTTAACTTATATGCAGAGTACACCATGAGAAACGCTGGGCTGGAAGAAGCACAAACTGGACTCAAGATTGCCGGGAGAAACATCAATAACCTTGGATATGAATACGACACCACCTTTATGACAGAAAGTAAAGAAGAACTGAAGATCCTCTTGATGAAAGCGAAAGAGGAGAGTGAAAAAGTTGGCTTAAAATTAAACATTCAGAAAACGAAGATCATGGCATCTGGTCCCATCACTTCATGGCAAATAGATGGGCAAACAGTGGAAACAGTAACAGACTTTATTTTCTTGGGCTCCAAAATCACTGCAGATGGTGACTGTAGCCCTGAAATTAAAAGATGTTTGTTCCTGGGTAGAAAAGTTATGACCAACCTAGACAGCATATTAAAAAGTAGTGACATTACTTTGCCAAGAAAGGTTTGTCTGGTCAAAGCTATGGTTTTTCCAGTAGTCATGTATGGATGTGAGAGTTGGACTGTAAAGAAAGCTGAGTGCCGAAGAACTAATGTTTTTGAACTGTGGTGTTGGAGAAGACTCTTGAGAGTCCCTTGGACTGCAAGGACTGTCTCTTATACACATCTAGATGTGTATAAGAGACAGCTTCAAATGACTACACTTNGTAAAGAAAGCTGAGTGCCGAAGAACTAATGTTTTTGAACTGTGGTGTTGGAGAAGACTCTTGAGAGTCCCTTGGACTGCAAGGAGATCCAACCAGTCCATCCTAAAGGAAATCAGTCCTGAATATTCATTGGAAGGACTGATGCTGAAGCTGAAACTCCAGTACTTTGGCCACCTGATGTGAAGAGCTGACTCATTTGAAAGACCCTGATGCTGGGAAAGATTGAAGTGGGAGGAGAAGGGGACAACAGAGGGTGAGATGGTTGGATGGCATCACCAACTCAATGGACATGAGTTTAAGTAAACTCTGGGTTTTGACGATGGATAGAGAGGCCTGGCTTGCTGCAGTCCATGGGGTTATAAAGAGTCAGACTCGACTGAGCGACTGAACTGAACTGAATTGAGCATGTTAATGTGTGGTTGCGTTGGCAGTAGCAGCCACGGAAGGGCACAGGACACTGGGGGTGTAGGAGGTCAGTGATATGAAACACTCCCGTTGAGTCCAGTGATGGAATGAGTGCTGCCTTATCATGCCCAGAGTTGGTCTTTGTCTTGGTATTTCTCTTTTCATTGAGAAACAGAAAGAAGGACACCTTCCCAGTGATACTTGCAGGATGGAGAGAGTTGAGAACCAGTGGAAGGTTTGTTTGCTTAGCAGAAGGGCTGGTTAGTTGAGTTAGATCTTTCCTTCAGTGGGGATTACCTCTTCCCCTGTTTGGGGTCATGACACTTAATACTGTGAGACTTTATGCTGCTGCTGCTAAGTTGCTTCAGTCATGTCCAACTCTGTGCAGCCCCATAGACATTAGCCCACTAGGCTCCCTGGTCCCTGGAACTCTCCAGGCAAGATCACTGGAGTGGGTTGCCATTTCCTTCTCCAGTGCATGAAAGTGAAAAGTGAAAGTGAAGTTGCTCAGTCATGTCCGACTCTTAGCTACCCCATAGACTGCAGCCTACCAGCCTCCTCCTTCCATGGGATTTTCCAGGCAGGAGTACTGGAATGGGGTGACATTGCCTTCTCCAGTGAGACTTTGTTGCACATTTCTAGACTATATGTTAAACACTGCTGCTGCTGCTGCTAAGTCACTTCAGTCGTGTCCGACTCTGTGTGACCCCATAGATGGCAGCCCACCAGGCTCCCCCATCCCTGGGATTCTCCAGGCAAGAATACTGGAGTGGGTTGTCATTTCCTTCTCCAATGCATGAAAGAGAAAAGTGAAAGTGAAGTCGCTCAGTCTGTCCGACTGTTAGCAACCCCATGGACTGCAGCCCACCAGGCTCCTCCGTCCATTGGATTTTCCAGGCAAGAGTACTGGGGTGGGGTGCCATTGCCTTCCCCGATATGTTAAACACTACATTTACTCAAACAGGAAATTGCTTATTAAGACAAAGAGTTTGGGAAAATCTGTTTTATTTAGTGTCCTCTTTCACATGTTTTTCTTAACTGAGGAAATAATATTCACATCTCACACTTGGTTTGTTCTGTGTCTTAGATATTCCAGCAGGCATATTTGATTCGAGGGTATAGGAGTATGATCTTTCTTTTTGAGGTTTTGACATGCTTTTGTTTTGTATATTTTTTTGGTATGATGTCAGAGGACAGAGCCAGAACCTTGAGTGTGGTTTATAGAAAGATATAATTTTAGTACAAATGTTCTAACAACTGGAATAATGACACCAAGATTATCACATAGAAGAGGTCATCTAGTTTAGGCTCCTCTTGTCATGATGTGACCCAGAGTTACACAACTGGAATAAATAACCACAGTTGGTAAGTGAGACTGAACTTATGTTGATGTCAGTAAAAATAAAGTGGGCAACCTGTTGATCACGGGGATCATTCCAGGTCGGGGGAGCTGAGTAGGGATGTTATCCATGGGATCAGCACATTTTCTAGTGAAACGTGTTGGGTGATCAGATAGAGTGTAACCAGAGTAGAGGGTGACCGCCTTGAAGACAGACTGAGTTTTCCCCTAATGTCCTTACTATTGAGGGAACTGATTTGGATTTACAGGGCCTCCAGCTATTTGTTTAATGTTTGACTAAGTAGCCTGATTTAAGAACTCTGTTTCTAGGGCAGAAGCTAATGGAAAGTTCTCCCCAATGTTATGCATCAATGTTTATTCCTTTTTCTGTTTTAAGTTGGGTATTTTATTTCTTGTGATGGGTTAAAATCTGGCCAGTTGTCTGGCTCTGCCCCTTGGGGATCGATGTTTCTTCTGAAGTAGACTAGAATTTAATTAAAATACTGGATTTGGGGTCTGATTAGTGTTGAATAGAATGGGATCTTGCCCTGTTATATGCTTTGTAGGTTTGTTGTGTTTACTTTTTTAAGCCATATGTGCTAAAATGTTAAAAAAAAAAAAAGTATCATCATAGAATGTACCACTTAGAGGTCTAGAATATCTATTTCAAGTACACAAAACAAGCTCATGAAGTAATATGTCAATGTTTTCCCCCCTGAAGGAGAAATATTAGGAGTTTAATGGGTTGAATAGAAATTTCCTTTTGACTGGTTAACTAAATTGCTATCACCTTGTAAGCCCCTAAATCCCAATCTGTTTTTCTAAGGAAACATGTTTGCAGCTGTTTCAAATAACCGGCGGTTTGAAGACGATTGTTAGTGTGGTTTTCTGCACACTCAAAATTTGGGCCTTGCTCTGTTATTTGTCTTTTAAGCTAATGGGTTGGCTGAAGGGTTGAGTTAAATAATTTTGGATTCGTTTTTATTCATTAAATAGTTTGGTTTAAAAAAATCTCTGCTAATATTTAATTCTGCATTAGGCATTTACAAAACAATTTTATTCTCATGTGCATGTTTAGATATTTGAAACATTTTGAGAAATTAGTTTTCTCTTATTGTTTTTTGTTTTTTTTTTTTAAGTCAGGGAATTCTGTCACAGCAAATCACTTTTATATATCTAGTCTTTAAAGACAGAGTGGGTGGTGGGGTGGTGTAAATAGGGAGTTTGAGATTGATACACACACACACCTTTGAGACTGATACACACACACACCTTTGAGATGGATACTCACACACACCTTTGAGATTCACACACACAGACACACACACACACCCCTATATATAAAATGGGCTCCCAAGGTAGCTCTAGTGATCAAGAACCTGCCTGCCAGTGCAGGAGATGTAAGAGACATGGGTTCGATCCCTGGGTTGGGAAGATCTCCTGGAGAAGGGAATGACTACCCACTCCAGCATTCTTGCCTGGAGAGTCCCATGGAGAGAGGAGCCTGCCGCGCTGCAGTCCATGGGGGTAGAAAGAGTTGGACGTGACATGAGTGAAGCGACTTCAGCACTCCTGCATCTATATAAAATAGATAACTAAAGAGAACCTACTGTGTAGCACAGAGGCTCTACTCCGTGCTCTGTAGTAACCTAAATGGGAAGGAAATCTAAAAAAGATACATAACTAATTCACTTTGCTGTACAGCAGAAACCAACACAGCATTGTAAAGCAGTGTCTGACTCTTAGCAACCCCATGAACTGTAGCCCACCAGGCTCCTCTGTCCATGGGATTCTCCAGGCAGGAATACTGGAGTGGGTTGCCTTTTCCTTCTCCAGGGGATCTTCCCGACCCAGAGATCAAACCCGCGACTCCTGTGTCTCCTGCATTGGTGGGCAGATTCTTTGCAACTTAGCCACCAAAGCAACTATACTCCAGTAACAAAATTTTAAAGAGATTAAGTAAATGAGATAAGTAGAAAGAAGTTCATGGTGATTTTAGTAGGAATCCTCAAAGCAATGGAAATATATAGTGATTGTAAGGAACAGACAGCCTGTGTGGGAAAGACACTGACAGCATTCAGCCTTCTTAAAAGGCTCTTGAGGCAAAGGGCACTTGAGTCTTCTGTGACATGGGCCCATACTTGGGTCACCTCTGGGGGCCAACATGGAGCTCTGGAGCTTACTAATCCCTTTCCCATGTACTACTGAAGGTGGCCTCCAAATAAACTTGTGATTTAGGCAGAACAGGTAGTTAGTACCTGCTGTTTTATAAATGAGGCAACTACAGATGTTATGTAGTTTACCCAAGTGAATTAGGCCTAAAACCCAGAATTTCTCATTAAAAGCTGAGCCTATTGTCCATTGCACTACACAGGAAGAAAGTGTGAACTCACCACCCTTTTCCTTCTCTCTGGAAATGGAGAAAAGAAGTCTGTTGTCATCTCAGTTTCACCATGTGACCCTGGGCAGTTTTCTTACTTCAGACTCAGTTTCTTTACCTTTAGAATGGGAACAGTGGCCTTTGCATTTTATAGTAGTTAGGATTAAATGAGATCAGGAATCACTTTGGCTGGCATTTTCTATGGGTACTCAATCCCCCCCCCCCCTTTTTTAAATTTTCTCTTTTTTCTTATCCAAAGAATATTGGCTTTATTTGTGCAGGCAGATAACAGCTCCTACTAATGCATACTGTAAGGAGCCCTTGTTCTGCTGAGTGAGGCGTAACTGATACAAAGGGCTGGGTAGTATATTGTGCAGTGTTTTAAGAACGAGGGGGAGTGCAGATAAGAAAGCAATGCTGCTTTCCTACAGGGTAAGGTTAGAAAAGAATGTGAGTTAAGCTGGTCCTTGATGGTTAAATGATGTGGAGTTATCAGAAGGTACAAGGCATTGAAGGCAAGGGAAGCATCATGTGCTGAGTGCTAAGTGCATAGTACATTTGAGGAACAGCTAATCAAGGGGTCCTTGGTGTGGATGAAACTTCCTGGGAGAGGAGTCAAGAGATTTATAAAATGATCTGCAGGGAATAATTAGGCTGTATTCATTTAACATATTAACTGAGCATATAATTTGTTTCAGGAACCATTTAGATGCTGAGGGAACAGTGGTGAATGTGGCAAAGTCCTTTTCTCTTGGAGATTATATTTTCATGGAGAAGGGGAATAATAATAAACAGAATAGATATGGATCATAAAAAGAACTTCGAAGAGAGGGCAGGGCATGATCAGAAGAGGCAGCTGTGAGGAGATGACATTTGAGTAGAGACCTGAGTAAAATTAGAAAGTGAGCCCTCCTAGATCTAGGGGAAGAACATTTCAGCAGAGGGAACAATGACAGAGACCCTGGTATTGGAACAAATTGGGTGATCTTGAGAAACAGCATGGTTGTCTGTGAAATTCACTTTAAAGCATCCTGACATTTCCAAAGGGCCTGCAGAAAATGATAGCCTTTTTGTATGGGACTACAGTGGTGTCCCACTGTTGTTAGGGCCCTCTGTATTGTGTGTGTGTGTGTGTGTGGTTCATGTATGTGTGTGTTCCCGCTTCCAACAGTCTACCATTCACCCATCCGTGTCTTCATCCAGCCAACCATTTAGCCCATATTTGTTGAGTCCATTGTATCACCTAAGTTCCACTCCAGACCCTAGCTCTCCATTTAACCCATGCTTAAGTCTAATCATGTTCTAAAAAACACACTGTTGTAGTAATCAGTGGCTTCTGTAGTCGCCTCGTCTATTTTTCTGAATCTAGTTGATAATTTTAGAACAGTGTAAACCTTATCCTCTGCCCAACAGTTCAAGAGCCAGTGTCTCAGTTCAAGTACTTGAGGTGTTGCCAGTGTCTTTTGGGGAAAAGAAAAAAGGGGTCAAAAGAGTGCCCACCATGTCTGGGTAAAGAAAGCACTGACACTATATTTGAGAGTTCGATTGTCTCTGTTCTGGGCTACTTAGTGAATCATCTGGGTGGCAAACAGCAGTCTTTCCCTAAAAGACAGACCAAGTTGTTTATTGATGCTGGAGAGGAAAAGGGTTGGGCACATACTTGCAAGACCTATGATCTTTCCCAGAATTTGGAAGGATAAGGGAACTGCTAAGAATTTGACATTGGAACCGTTCCCTCTAATTGTGGCTTTGGCCATTTGAAAGTAAAAGAAAAAAAGGAATCCAGAAGGTGATGTGATGAACAATATGGGAGCTATTCATGGTAAAAACAAGCATTTAGCCAAATGTTCGCCTGAGTTGTGTGTGTTTTAGTTTCAGGCAGTATAAACTGAGGTGGCCTTGTTTCACAGTGGCATTTAGGAAAATTAACTAAAGTATACCAGCTGTTCAAGGTTTTGTTTTCTTTCCTCTTCCTCATTCTCCCCACTGCCCTTTTGTTTATACCTGTTTTTCCTTCTTTGTATATTTTGAAATTATTGCTGAAACAGTAGCACTCATACTTGAAATTTTGTTTAATTCTAGATAGGGTATTTATCAATGAAAAGTTCTACTCATTCTATACATATAGCTGGTTTGGAGAATTTCACTCATTCCTCTTGTGTTAAATTCCTGCTGATTTGCTTACAATTGCTCAATATTATTTCTTATCCCAGACTCCTCCATAGACCTCCATGTTTGGAAGTTCAGTTCTCTTGGACCCTCCACTTCAAAATTTAGCCAGTCAGAACCTGAATTTTTCAGGGTCTACACTTGCCCTCTTCCAGCCGGCTTCTGCAGGACATTGAATGGTGTCACTCTGTCATCCTGGCCAGTAACAGGGAATTCACCCTGGAGCCTTCCCTTTCCCAGTGCCTGTCACCAAATCCAACAGCAGTTAACACTGCTGTTTCCCTCTTCATTTCTCTCCAGTCCCAGCACCTCTGATCTTGTAAAGGCTCCCGTTACTTTTTGCTTTCAAACTCTACTTTCAGCTTTTCCTTGGCTGTTCTCCTGTCAGGACCAGAGCAATCTAACATGCATATCTGAACCATGTCACTTCCTCACTCCCAAATAGTCTTGCAGTCAGCTCCCCTGGTGTCTCAGTTGAGTTATAAATGCTTAAAAAAATTTTTTTTAATGTAAAATTTAATAAGCTTTGGATAAAGTTATCACCATGATTTAGATGATCATAACCATCATAGAAGGACTTCCTCTCTCTGCACCCCACCCCACCTCCCTTCCCCAGGCAAACACTGATTGCCTTTCTCTCATTGTACATTAATTCAGTTTCTTAAAACTATACATTAATTCATACAGCATGTACTGGTTTTGTCTTTTTTAATTCAGCATGATTTTTGAGATTAATTTTATTGTAGGGCATATCAATCACCTATTACTTTGTTATTACTGATTATTATTCTGTTATAAGGATATATTCTAGTTTATCCATTCACACTTTTAAAAAAGCTGTCGGTGTGATCTGACCCTCTTTCATCTCTTGTCCTGTCCTCCAACCACTCTTCTTATCTTCTGCTCTTGTCTTATCTGCTGCCCTTAGGGGTGAGCTGGAGTCTCCCAGTCCTCCACTGTGTTCTTTCCTCCTGCTGTTCTTCAGTTGGAAACCCTAGGCATTCTTTTCCTCTGTACTTCCTGAACACCCTGTCCTGGGATTTCTCCACCCTATGGGATTCTCCAGGCAGGAATACTGGAGTGGGTTGCCTTTTCCTTCTCCAGGGGATCTTCCCGACCCAGAGATCAAACCCGCGACTCCTGTGTCTCCTGCATTGGTGGGCAGATTCTTTGCAACTTAGCCACCAAAGCAACTATACTCCAGTAACAAAATTTTAAAGAGATTAAGTAAATGAGATAAGTAGAAAGAAGTTCATGGTGATTTTAGTAGGAATCCTCAAAGCAATGGAAATATATAGTGATTGTAAGGAACAGACAGCCTGTGTGGGAAAGACACTGACAGCATTCAGCCTTCTTAAAAGGCTCTTGAGGCAAAGGGCACTTGAGTCTTCTGTGACATGGGCCCATACTTGGGTCACCTCTGGGGGCCAACATGGAGCTCTGGAGCTTACTAATCCCTTTCCCATGTACTACTGAAGGTGGCCTCCAAATAAACTTGTGATTTAGGCAGAACAGGTAGTTAGTACCTGCTGTTTTATAAATGAGGCAACTACAGATGTTATGTAGTTTACCCAAGTGAATTAGGCCTAAAACCCAGAATTTCTCATTAAAAGCTGAGCCTATTGTCCATTGCACTACACAGGAAGAAAGTGTGAACTCACCACCCTTTTCCTTCTCTCTGGAAATGGAGAAAAGAAGTCTGTTGTCATCTCAGTTTCACCATGTGACCCTGGGCAGTTTTCTTACTTCAGACTCAGTTTCTTTACCTTTAGAATGGGAACAGTGGCCTTTGCATTTTATAGTAGTTAGGATTAAATGAGATCAGGAATCACTTTGGCTGGCATTTTCTATGGGTACTCAATCCCCCCCCCCCCTTTTTTAAATTTTCTCTTTTTTCTTATCCAAAGAATATTGGCTTTATTTGTGCAGGCAGATAACAGCTCCTACTAATGCATACTGTAAGGAGCCCTTGTTCTGCTGAGTGAGGCGTAACTGATACAAAGGGCTGGGTAGTATATTGTGCAGTGTTTTAAGAACGAGGGGGAGTGCAGATAAGAAAGCAATGCTGCTTTCCTACAGGGTAAGGTTAGAAAAGAATGTGAGTTAAGCTGGTCCTTGATGGTTAAATGATGTGGAGTTATCAGAAGGTACAAGGCATTGAAGGCAAGGGAAGCATCATGTGCTGAGTGCTAAGTGCATAGTACATTTGAGGAACAGCTAATCAAGGGGTCCTTGGTGTGGATGAAACTTCCTGGGAGAGGAGTCAAGAGATTTATAAAATGATCTGCAGGGAATAATTAGGCTGTATTCATTTAACATATTAACTGAGCATATAATTTGTTTCAGGAACCATTTAGATGCTGAGGGAACAGTGGTGAATGTGGCAAAGTCCTTTTCTCTTGGAGATTATATTTTCATGGAGAAGGGGAATAATAATAAACAGAATAGATATGGATCATAAAAAGAACTTCGAAGAGAGGGCAGGGCATGATCAGAAGAGGCAGCTGTGAGGAGATGACATTTGAGTAGAGACCTGAGTAAAATTAGAAAGTGAGCCCTCCTAGATCTAGGGGAAGAACATTTCAGCAGAGGGAACAATGACAGAGACCCTGGTATTGGAACAAATTGGGTGATCTTGAGAAACAGCATGGTTGTCTGTGAAATTCACTTTAAAGCATCCTGACATTTCCAAAGGGCCTGCAGAAAATGATAGCCTTTTTGTATGGGACTACAGTGGTGTCCCACTGTTGTTAGGGCCCTCTGTATTGTGTGTGTGTGTGTGTGTGGTTCATGTATGTGTGTGTTCCCGCTTCCAACAGTCTACCATTCACCCATCCGTGTCTTCATCCAGCCAACCATTTAGCCCATATTTGTTGAGTCCATTGTATCACCTAAGTTCCACTCCAGACCCTAGCTCTCCATTTAACCCATGCTTAAGTCTAATCATGTTCTAAAAAACACACTGTTGTAGTAATCAGTGGCTTCTGTAGTCGCCTCGTCTATTTTTCTGAATCTAGTTGATAATTTTAGAACAGTGTAAACCTTATCCTCTGCCCAACAGTTCAAGAGCCAGTGTCTCAGTTCAAGTACTTGAGGTGTTGCCAGTGTCTTTTGGGGAAAAGAAAAAAGGGGTCAAAAGAGTGCCCACCATGTCTGGGTAAAGAAAGCACTGACACTATATTTGAGAGTTCGATTGTCTCTGTTCTGGGCTACTTAGTGAATCATCTGGGTGGCAAACAGCAGTCTTTCCCTAAAAGACAGACCAAGTTGTTTATTGATGCTGGAGAGGAAAAGGGTTGGGCACATACTTGCAAGACCTATGATCTTTCCCAGAATTTGGAAGGATAAGGGAACTGCTAAGAATTTGACATTGGAACCGTTCCCTCTAATTGTGGCTTTGGCCATTTGAAAGTAAAAGAAAAAAAGGAATCCAGAAGGTGATGTGATGAACAATATGGGAGCTATTCATGGTAAAAACAAGCATTTAGCCAAATGTTCGCCTGAGTTGTGTGTGTTTTAGTTTCAGGCAGTATAAACTGAGGTGGCCTTGTTTCACAGTGGCATTTAGGAAAATTAACTAAAGTATACCAGCTGTTCAAGGTTTTGTTTTCTTTCCTCTTCCTCATTCTCCCCACTGCCCTTTTGTTTATACCTGTTTTTCCTTCTTTGTATATTTTGAAATTATTGCTGAAACAGTAGCACTCATACTTGAAATTTTGTTTAATTCTAGATAGGGTATTTATCAATGAAAAGTTCTACTCATTCTATACATATAGCTGGTTTGGAGAATTTCACTCATTCCTCTTGTGTTAAATTCCTGCTGATTTGCTTACAATTGCTCAATATTATTTCTTATCCCAGACTCCTCCATAGACCTCCATGTTTGGAAGTTCAGTTCTCTTGGACCCTCCACTTCAAAATTTAGCCAGTCAGAACCTGAATTTTTCAGGGTCTACACTTGCCCTCTTCCAGCCGGCTTCTGCAGGACATTGAATGGTGTCACTCTGTCATCCTGGCCAGTAACAGGGAATTCACCCTGGAGCCTTCCCTTTCCCAGTGCCTGTCACCAAATCCAACAGCAGTTAACACTGCTGTTTCCCTCTTCATTTCTCTCCAGTCCCAGCACCTCTGATCTTGTAAAGGCTCCCGTTACTTTTTGCTTTCAAACTCTACTTTCAGCTTTTCCTTGGCTGTTCTCCTGTCAGGACCAGAGCAATCTAACATGCATATCTGAACCATGTCACTTCCTCACTCCCAAATAGTCTTGCAGTCAGCTCCCCTGGTGTCTCAGTTGAGTTATAAATGCTTAAAAAAATTTTTTTTAATGTAAAATTTAATAAGCTTTGGATAAAGTTATCACCATGATTTAGATGATCATAACCATCATAGAAGGACTTCCTCTCTCTGCACCCCACCCCACCTCCCTTCCCCAGGCAAACACTGATTGCCTTTCTCTCATTGTACATTAATTCAGTTTCTTAAAACTATACATTAATTCATACAGCATGTACTGGTTTTGTCTTTTTTAATTCAGCATGATTTTTGAGATTAATTTTATTGTAGGGCATATCAATCACCTATTACTTTGTTATTACTGATTATTATTCTGTTATAAGGATATATTCTAGTTTATCCATTCACACTTTTAAAAAAGCTGTCGGTGTGATCTGACCCTCTTTCATCTCTTGTCCTGTCCTCCAACCACTCTTCTTATCTTCTGCTCTTGTCTTATCTGCTGCCCTTAGGGGTGAGCTGGAGTCTCCCAGTCCTCCACTGTGTTCTTTCCTCCTGCTGTTCTTCAGTTGGAAACCCTAGGCATTCTTTTCCTCTGTACTTCCTGAACACCCTGTCCTGGGATTTCTCCACCCTGGAATGATGCACATTTTGTGTTGACTAATTCCTGGTTGTGGGGTTTCATATCGTACATTGTATGATATTTAACAGCATCTTTGGCATCTACCCATTAGATAACAGTGACAAGCTCCATTCTGTCCTTTTCCCCCAATCTGATAATCAGAAATGCTCTTCAGACATTGCCAAGTATTTCCTGAGCGTCAAAACCCCCTCTGGCTAAAAACATGGTCGTCTTTGTACCTTTTCTGAAGCATTTAAAATAATGTCTTGTGGTTAGATCTTTACTTGGTTTATCTTCTTTGATGTCAAAGGTCAAAGCCAGTGAACCTCCAGTTTCAGTGTTGAGGCCAGGGGAGCCCCTAGTTAGCATTTATTTATTAGCTGAGTATATGCCAGAATGAACTTTTCATTACTATTCCCAGAAAAATAAGAAAGGACACTCAGCAATGCAGAGAATTTTGTATTCTGTAAGAGATATATTTTGATGGTTTAATTTGATAATTTATGGTGCTTTGAATTACACTGCGTGGATTCAAGGTAACATATATATATATATGTATTTTTTTTTATTGGCTATGCCGGGTCTTTGCAACAGCATGTGGGATCTTTTATTGTGGCATGAGAGATCTAGTTCCCTGAGCAGGGACCTTCTCTGCATTGGGGGCATTCAGTTTTATCTACTGAATTACCAGGGAAATCCCCAAAGTAATACTCTGTAGGTACATGAGAGAAGTTGTGCAATATCTTTTGCTTGAGATTCTTTAAAAAGAGATGATATGTTTTTTTAAGCTGATTGATTTTATTAATTTGTCTATCATGGTTGAGCACCTCCTTCATGTCAGGGATGTTGTTTATTCCTGGATGAAATAGTCCTAGCCTTTTAGGCTTTTCAGATAAATATGTTCAAGGAATAATTTTAATATAGATAAAAATAAGTCAGGCAGCAAGGGTTTCCAACATAGTGAGCCAGGACTGACTCTCCAGGCAGATGGTTCTTGTGTATGCGTGGAGGGTAAAAAGGGGTGTCCATGGGACATCCCACGTAATCTTAATAAGTTGATATTTTGTAGGATTGAACAATAAGCAATACCCTTCTTCCCTTTTAAAAATTTTATTCAACTCCATCATGGTAAATTTGGAGAACTAATGTCTAAAATGACAGTGGCTGAAAGTTGACACAGTCATAAGCATTTTATATTTCCTTTATGCTGTCTTAATGATTTCCTGCCTATTTTTTTCCTTCTGTACCTGAATTTCTGTAGTGTGAAGTGTAATGTGGCAGGTATTCTGAGCTCATGGCCTACTCTGTCTGCAGAGGTGTATGTGAGTGAGACCCCTTTTAATCATTCGTATAATGATTGGTGGCTCCCTGTTGTTAAACCACAGTTATTGATCCATCATCACTGAAGTACATGGCTGAAGGAACTGGTGCTGTCAGGCATTGATTGACTAGGAAGAAAGTGTAGAGCTATTCTAACTCACTTTTATTTTCATCAGCAACAGTTACAGTAGAGACTGGTGCAAGACCTCCATGATGGAACATCACTTTTCCTGCATTAAGAGGTGTCTGATGTGACTGAAATTGCCGAGATAACTCAAAATGCTGCATTTAAAATATTTAGAACAGAAGAAACTGTCCAAAACCCTCTTATCTGACTTGGCTAATGGTTCACACTCTGGAAAATAAATTTGGGGGTGGGGGTGGGGGATGGGTGAGATAGAACAAATCTAATATGAAATAGTTCTGAAGCCATTTGAAGAGCCCATAATAATTATATTAACATTTTATTGACTTATTTCTACACAAATGGTGTAGTCAGACAAAAACAAGCATGTTTTTGTGTAAGTAAAATCATTTTCATGGCTGTTCAAATAATTAACTTCCAGCCATAAGTTGGTACAGTTGTTACATTTTGGACAGTTTCAAAAGGATTTGGGGCTTCTCTGTGCAAATATTGTAGATAAGGATGCAAACTAGATAATGTAGTAGGTATAAATGTAGATAATGAAGATATTAAAGATACCTGACTGAGAGTACCTCTCTTTGATTTAATACAACTTACGTATATTTTAAACTATGAGGTGAGCATTATTTGCTTTAGTGAACGCTTTAATAAAGCTCCTGTTATGCCTTGAATTCTACTTAGAACAAAGAAGAACGAGAGCAACCAAAATAAGTGGTGGGGGGTGGGGAGGGGGCCGCGGAGAGAGGAGGGCAGGAAAACGCTGAAACCCAGAGAGAGAGGACAGAGCTGCGGTTTCCAGGGACATTTTATCCCTGCCCCGGAGCCCTGGTCTTGTCCCTCTCTCTGAATATTTTAGTCTTCTTGTAATTACAGTCTCTTGCCTGCACTTTGTCCCTCCGATCCTTTGTTAAAGCCCGGATCACTCCTTGCAGACGGCGCTCTAGGTGTGATTTATTGAGTGACAAGTAGCTGTAGGGTAGCACACCCGCCTCTGTACCTGAGTAAAGTATTAGACATCACAGAGCCGGGCCGGGCAGGAGGGGGCCTCGGGAGGGGGTGGGGGAGGCGAAAAGCAAAGAGCAGTAACGCAGCAGCTCCTGGATACAGATCAGACAAGAGGCTCTGCCACAAATCACCTAGAAGCATGTCAGACGCTGCGTGTTTGTTGTTTTACACCGAGGGCACAGCCGTAGTCCAAAAGTATTGATTCTTTTCTTTGTACGGAGACAGACACTGTCAGCCCAAGCAGGCTGACCTTGGTAGGGCGCCGACAACTATTCCCCACCCTACCAACCAGATGAACCCCACAGGAAAAGCCGGCGCGAGAAATGCCAATGTCCACTTCACAGGCTGCCCCGGCGCCTTCTGCTTCCCAAACACTTCACCCCCCTCCCCAGGCCCCCAGAGTGCTCCTTGTGACAGAACAGTGGAGGCAGGCTTCCTGGAGTATGCGACTGTGTGTGTGCCTGTGTGTGTGCATCTGTGTGTGTGTGTCCAAATGCACACACACACACAAGCCCTTTTTATTTTATTTAACTGGGAGATAACCCGAAGGGTGTCTGTCCGCCGAGGGTGTGGGTACCTGTGCGTTTTGTGTTGAGGAGGCAAGAGGGGGTTGTTTTGTTTTCTGTTCCTACGTATCAAAGACAGAATCTCTGTGTGTGGGCACCTAAATACATTTTGAATTTTTTTTCTGGAGGGGGGCAGGTGAGTTTTCTCCTCTTTCTGTATCCCCAAAGCCCTGGTGACAGGTGAGATGTGGGGAAAGGCATTAACAACACTCCCCCTTCATTCACATGTGATTCTCTGAAAAGTTGTTTCATGGTAAAACTACATAGATCAATTGACTCCGTGAACCCGAACTGTTCCCTTTCTAGTCTTAAACTCTGCTGTAGTCTTCTGTCATTTGGCAGCATTTAATAAATTCCATTTGTTTGGAAAACCAAGGGAGTTTTAGCTGCAAAAACTGGTCTGAAATGTAGAATTCTTGTTTGTTTGGACTGAACGTAAATGCAAACATACAGCTTCCTGTGGGAACCTACCTATAAGCCATTAGCAAAGGGACCGCAGAGGGCTTTTCAGCAAGCACAGCTGACCCTCTGATCCTCCCTGGGCCAGGCTAGCTTGCTTCCAGTGAGAGAGAAGGTGTCTGGAGTCGCTCCTTGCCGAAGCTGAGTGTTTTATTTGCAACTAACAATAACAGGGAGGATGCTTTTCTCCCTTTCACTTTTAGGAATGCTGTCTCATGCACGATCCCTGTCCAGAAGATTGAGCAGTCCAAGGGGAAAAGTCAAGTAGCTTTCCAGTTTTGCCCAAAGGAGAATCTGAGACACACTGATGGGGAAGAAAAGTGGTGATGTCACGTGCACTTAGGGATGGGGGCAGGCGGGGAAGAAAACTCTTTTTAAAAATAAGTTTTCCTTTTCTAAATAATATAATGCAAACAGGTTCAGTATGTATGATAGGAGTTTGAATTTACAGAACTCACAATCTTTTATGAAAATAAGTTTTTTTTTTCCTTTAAAGTGGAGCATTGAAGATAAAATAGTGAGTACGTGTAAGGTATCTTAAACTCACTATTCACTTGTAGGAGAAAGAGTTTTATTTTCTACATCTGTGCTTTTACATTCGTACTGTTAGTTTTAAGTGACTGTTTGGCAGCCTGCAAGAAAACTCAGTGGTTAAAAAAGCATCATTTGTTTCAGAGTCAGTTTTTTACTTGATCTTAAGATGAGAGATCTCTTTGAAATATTGGGATTTCCAGACACCTAACAGGGAAAATATTTCTAATAAATGAGCTGTTCTCTGAAAACAGTGTAAGAGCTAACTAATTATTTTGGTTTCTCATGCTGATTGTAAATATCTCTTGTTCTTTTCATTGGATCTTTCTCATTTGAAACAGCTTTATGTTTTAAGGGTAAGCACTGCTAAGCAACTTTGCCTTTAGACATTAAAAAAAGGCAAAATATTTAGGATATATCTGTGTCTTTACAGAAGAATATCCTAGGTATAAAGTGGGAGGTGAGAGGTGACTGGGCTATGTAAGAAATGCCGTGTAAGAAAAATAATGCAGAGAATGGATTAGGAATGGTTTAAGATCTGAACACTCAGAATTGTTATTTTTTCCAACACGCTACTTTTCTTTTAATATGTTCATGCTAATCATCTGTCTTTCTCTCTTTCCTGTGTATGTTATACCCACTTGATTTACTACCAAAATTATATTGCTTTTGAAAGTGTCAGTTGAGTTATCCCCTGCCTTGTTAGTATCATGTTTGATTCCTTGGACAGAGACATAAATCACTTTCTAATATGCAGGTCTTTTGAAGACGCACCCAAGGTTTATTGCCAGTAACAGACTAGTGGCCTTATGTGGACTTTCCATGAATAAAACAGATTGATGAGCCATTTTATAGCATCGCAAGCTGTATTATAAATACATCACCTTTTCAGTAATTTAACGTGAGGAACAGTCTAATGAGCTCCCAGCCACGATCAGCCAGAGAGCTGGGAGTTCTGTTTAGCTTCTGGGACAAGTGACCGGTGGAGGGTAAGAAACCCGAACCCGGTAATGTTTTCCTCAGTTCGGCGACAAAAGCTTTGTAATATGAATCATTTCAAACAACAGTAAAGTCAAGCTGCATTTAGAATTGGTCAGAGTAATAAAGTGAAATATACATGGGTCTGATTTTGCTTATAACTGGGAGTGTAAGGCGATGGGCTTTTTATGTTTCTCTTTTTACTGATTGAAGTCATCAGCAAAATTGGATCAGCAAGTTACCATTTTGAAATACACATAATCAAACATCTACCTGATAGCTTGGAAGAGAAACAGGTAGACATGTTTGTAACATCATGAGAATCTCTATTTAAAGTATATCTTAAGTTGATCATTATTTCTGTATTTAAGCCTTCTCTTTTGCATAGCTGACTATACTTCAACTTTAATATCTAATTAATCCCTTTAGTACACCTGGAGCAGGAGGAGTGGGTGGCATCTGAGGGTAAACAGTTATTATCTCCCTCTTTCTGGTGAGGAAACTGAGAAAGTGAAGATGACTCTTTAAAGAGCTGTCTGAATAGAAAGGAAAACAAGATAAAATAAGTGAAGTAGGAAAACTGAAAAAATATTGGTTATTTAGAGAACTTACGCAAGCATACGTTTGTAGACCTGTATTTAACAGTTTGAAAGGTAGACTGTACTCCGTATAGCTATAGCATAGTTTTGTGAATGAATTTGGCTCCTTAGAGGCTCCAGTGTATTTTGAACAGGAAGGTTTTAGAGGATATACAGACTTGATTACATCATGCTGCCATCTACCCATTTGAAACAGTGTTTTAGATTTTTAGAAGTCAGACTTTGGTCTGAGGTGGCACTGTAAATAAATGAGTAATTAGTCTCGTGTAAAAATTTTTTAAAATTGTTTTCAAATATAATTTCTGCTATGAGAGCAGGTAGGCAGTTTGGCAGATTTTGTTATTTACGCTGCAGTTGTGAAGTACCTTGAATGTACAAGAGAAGAGTGAAGAACTGGAAATGGTTTAGTCTTTATAGAATAGGTAAAGACAGAATATTTTTCCACTGAGACAGAAACACATCAGTGATGGCCTAACTATTTGGGCCTAGTCCTGCCTGCATTCAGACATAGTGCATCTTCTGTTTTTTTTTTTTTTTTTTAATAATTTAAATGGAATAACTCTGTTCATACCCTCTATTCCTTGGCTATATTTATACCCTCTGTTCCTTATTAAAAATGGTTGACAGGTAAAATTCCATCTTAAAACTTATCTGTGGAGAGTCAATATTGTTTTGAATTTTAAAGATTTCTTGTGTCCTGTGAATGGCAATATTCATTTAATATTCTGTATTCAGGGCAGAGTATTTTTGAAACCAACTGTGCATTCGTCTGCATTACTGGTTTCTCCTTTGCTCCTTACCTGTACCTCTGGGGTTGAGTGTAAACTGTAGGTCTAAACCAATCAGACTGGATGAACTACTTTGGTCCTCAGTTTCTCCATTTCTAAAACTGTGGGCTAGGGTTTAATTTTCCTCAAGGGAATATTTGTAAGACTATTACGGAAGGGACTTATAAGATCTCTGTAAGTTGGTATTGACATTTAGTTGTATTCTTTGGAGGTATACCAGAAGTTTACAGCTGGGTGAATAATGTAGCATTTTAGAGTGGGCTGAACAAGGCTTATGGCCATATTATTTATGATTCTGTGGCAATGACCTCTGAAGTAAATGAAATTTCTGACAGCACACTGTCTGCAAAGAAAATTTTGGCTAATTCATCATTCAAACATTTTGCAACCTGAAAGTAAAATCATAAAGATTTTAAGTTTAAAATTTAGAGACAGAGGCCTGTAGAAGTGGCTTTTCAAACATGCGGTCGTTTATTTCTTACTGAAAAAATCTCTAAAAAAGAAAAGTCAGGGGCAGGCAGTATGTGTTCCTTCCTCCCCTCTCCCTTCCTCTGTCTCTGTCTTTCTCTAATTTGTGCCAGTGCTGCTGATTTTCCTCCTGAGTTCAGTGCTTTTTTTCATAAGAAAAGCGTCAGGCTTTTGGAAAGAAAGCTGTGTTGTCAGTGGATTCAGACTCCGTTCTCGCTTTTAATTTCTGAAGGTTTGAGAGAATACTCTTACACATCTTCTCTATGTCCCAGGGGCTCTGGGAAAGTCTTATTCAAAACTAAGAGTTCCTAGTTTGGGTTCCTAAGAATTGATCATCTGTGGACCACTACCCTCTTACAACTTCAGGTGCTTCATGGGTAAAGGACATGCTGCTTTTCAGCTTGGTGCCCTATGCTGAGGACTGTGAGCAACTCTGATGCTATCAATCCTGAAACACCTTTGGAAATTCTGTCAGTCAGGCTCATTCTTTCTTTACCTGGAAGTGAAAACAGATTGTTTGCTCCTCATTTAACATTCCAGTGGTATGCAAAGCATGGGGATGAACTTATTCATATATTTTGTTGTTTAGTCGCTCAGTCACGTCCGAGTCTGCAACCTCATGGATTGCAGCACGGCAAGCTTGCTTGTCCTTCACCGTCTTCCAGAGCTTGCTCAAACTCATGTCCATTGAATCAGTGGTCTCATCCAACCATCTCGTCCTCTGCCTCTCCCTTCTCCTCCTGCCTTAAGGCTTTCCCAGTTCAGTTCAGTTCAGCTGCTTAGTCGTGTCCAGCTCTGCGACCCCGTGAATCGCAGCACACCACCCCTCCCTGTCCATCACCAACTCCTGGAGTTCACTCAGAGAATCAGGGTCTTTTCTAGTGAGTCAGCTCTCTGCATCAGGTGGCCAAAGTTTTGGAGTTTCAGCTTCAGCATCAGTCCTTTCAATATTTAGGACTGATTTCCTTTAGGATCGACTGGTTTGATCTTCTTGAAGTCCAAGGGACTCTTAAGAGTCTTCTCTAACACCACAGTTCAAAAGCATCAGTTCTTAGGTGCTCAGCCTTCTTTCTGGTCCAACACTGATATCCATATATATCTACTGGAAAAACCATAGCTTTGACTAGACGGACCTTTGTTGGCAGAGTAATGTCTCTGCTTTTTAATACGCTGTCTAGGGTTGTCATAGCTTTTCTTCCAAGAAACAAGTGTCTTTTAATTTCATGGCTGCAGTCACCATCTGCAGTGATCTTGGAGCCCAAGAAAATAAAGTCTCTTACTGTTTCCATTGTTTTCCCATCTATTTGCTGTAAAGTGATGGGACCAGATGCCATGATCTTTGTTTTTCGAATGTTGAGTTTTAAGCCAACTTTTTTACTCCACTTTTATTCATATATACATGGACTTATATGGAAGGTATGCTTCTATATTTTCATCTTTTGTTACAGAGTCCAAGGGGACCAAATAGCTCTACCTTTTTGGCATAAAAGTATCATTGGTTTTTAATGCAAAGTGATTGACTCACATTAAGTTTTAACATAGGTTGAGTCCCTCCTATTTGTTAACAGCCTTCCTGTGCCTGGTCACCTTTAGATGGCATGATTCTGCTGGAAGACTCTTCCTAATGAATTGCAGATGGAGATCAGCTAAGTAAGTTGTGTTAATTATGTCATTTGCAAGATTGCCTAATGTGGAATTGGTCATGAGACTAGAAACTGCTTGTCAAATGTTTCCCTTAACTAACGTGATATTTTGTGGTTTGCAAATGACACAATTCACATAACTTATTTGATGGAACCTCATTAACCACCCCTCAGTTTGCCTTAGCAAAATTATGTTATTAAACATGCCATGATAGGTTCTGCCCTCATTACTTTGCATTCAGCCCAGTGAGTAGTGTTTGTTTTGTGACGCTTATCCCCCAGCCCTCCGTCTTCGAGGAAGCCAAGGAAATTCCATGTTCAGAATCGCATTTCTGGTCTGCTTTCCTGCGCCACACACTCCTTATCTGAGCTCAGCTGATGGAACCTGTTTATCCTCTTTGGGCTACCATGGTGAACACTTTGCACTGTGTAGCCCATACGTAGCCCTCTTTTGGCCAACTCTGTCACCTCCCCCCTCAGAGTTTGATATCCTGATGTCTTAAATAGAAAAGCCCCAGAAATCTCTGGATTAGATAGTTTCAGTTAAAAAGGGTAAGTGTGTGACAGTAGAAATTATGACAGTAATGGGGTAATTCCACACTGTTGTCATATCTGCTTATCTAGAAAGTCTGTGCATTAAAGATGTTCATCTCTTCAGTAAGTAACTTCATTTTTGTCCCATAATACTTTTTTTTTTCTTTTGGTCTATTGAAGACTGCATGTCTCTTTTGAAATCATTTTTTGAATATACTGATGACACCCTACTGCTAAGTCGCTTCAGTCGTGTCCGACTCTTTGCGACCCCAAAGACGGCAGCCCACCAGGCTCCCCCGTCCCTGGGATTCTCCAGGCAAGAACACTGGAGTGGGTTGCCATGTCCTTCTCCAATGCATGCAAGTGAAAAGTGAAAGTGAAGTTGCTCAGTCGTGTCCGACTCTTCGTGACCCCATGGACCACAGCCAACCAGGCTCCTCTGTCCATGGGATTTTCCAGGCAAGAGTACTGGAGTGGGGTGCCATTGCCTTCTCTAGATGACACCCTACAGTCCTATCTATAAAGAAGCCAATCCCAGGGACCCCTTTAGTGTTTTATTTTCTGTCACTTTAATTTGTTGGATAAATTCTTGTTCAGTTCAGTCGCTCAGTCATGTCCGACTCTTTGTGACCCCATGAATCGCAGCACACCAGGCCTCCCTGTCCATCACCAACTCCTGGAGTTCACCCAAACTCATGCCCATCGAGTCAGTGATGCCATCCAGCCGTCTCATCCTCTGTCGTCTCCTCCTCCTGCCCCCAATCCCTCCCAGCATCAGAGTCTTTTCCAGTGAGTAAACTCTTCTCATGAGGTGGCCAAAATATTGGAGTTTCAGCTTCAGCATCAGTCCTTCCAATGAACAACCAGGACTGGTCTCCTTTTTTATGGACTGGTTGGATCTCCTTGCAGTCCAAGGGACTCTCAAGAGTCTTCTCCAACACCACAGTTCAAAAGCACCAATTCTTCCACACTCAGCTTTCTTCACAGTCCAACTCTCACATCCATACATGACCACAGGAAAAATCATAGCCTTGACTAGACGGACCTTTGTTGGCAAAGTAATATCTCTGTTTTTTAATATACTATCTAGGTTGGTCATAACTTTCCTTCCAAGGAGTAAGCGTCTTTTAATTTCATGGCTGCAGTCACCATCTGCAGTGAGTTTGGAGTCCCCCAAAATAAAGTTTTGACACTATTTCCACTGTTTCCCCATCTGTTTCCCATGAAGTGATGGGACCAGATGCCATGATCTTAGTTTTCTGAATGTTGAGCTTTAGGCCAACTTCTTCACTTTCCTCTTTCACTCTTATCAAGAGGCTTTTTAGTTCCTCTTCACTTTCTGCCATAAGGGTGGTGTCATCTGCCTATCTGCTGCTGCTGCTGAGTCACTTCAGTTGTGTCCGACTCTGTGTGACCCCATAGACGGCAGCCCACCAGGCTACCCCGTCCCTGGGATTCTCCAGGCAAGAACACTGGAGTGGGTTGCCATTTCCTTCTCCAATGCATGAAAGAGAAGTGAAAGTGAAGTCGCGCAGTCTGTCCGACTGTTAGCGGATGATCCCATGGACTGCAGCCCACCAGACTACTCCGTCCATTGGATTTTCCAGGCAAGAGTACTGGGGTGGGGTGCCATTGCCTTCCCCGCTGCCTATCTGAGGTTATTGATATTTCTCCCAGCAATCTTGATTCCAGCTTGTGCTTCTTCCAGTCCAGCGTTTCTCATGATGTACTCTGCATATAAGTTAAATAAGCAGGGTGACAATAATACAGCCTTGACGTTCTCCTTTTCCTATTTGGAACCAGTCTGTTGTTCCATGTCCAGTTCTAACTGTTGCTTCCTGACCTGCATATAGGTTTCTCAAGAGGCAGGTCTTGTTAGTAGTACATAAACTCTTTCAAAGATTGGAGAATGGTTGAATAGGGTGAAGAAAACAGTTCATGGCTCTGGAATAGAACCTGACCCACAAGTTAGTTTGGATAGCATATGGGTCTAAATGCCCAGAAAAAGACCTTTAAGCCTGTCTGAGAAGATCAGACTTAAAGTATGATTTCTAGTGAGTAGTATTGTGTTGGTGCAGAAGTTCATTTGGGTTTTTCTGCTTATCGAAAAACCAAACACATTTTTTGGCCAACCCAGTACTTCATTCACCAAAATGAATGCACATATTGTTGGATCACTTACATTTTACTTGGAAAAACTAGTAGAGGCCCCTTTATCCTTTCACCATATGACCTCCCTTTCTCTCTTTCATTATTAAAAATCCCATCATGGTTGCAGTTGGGTCAAGCCTTTTCCTAAAGTTCTTATCACATTAGACTGTTCCTGGAAGCATCACCCTAGGGGAAAATTTCACATGAGAATTTCACATCAGAATCAACATTCTGTACACTGACATCTCATGACCTCCAGTCTGGCTACTCTTTGACCTTCTTTCCCCCAGCAGCCTAGCCCATGAGGCCTGCCTCTGTCAGAGCCTGCCTCAAAGGTTATTGTTCTTCCTGTGGCTTCCTCTTTTCTTCCCACCTTCTTCCAACCCCCATCCATACCACACACATTTCGCCAATTCTGTGTAGACTTGGCAGCCTATTCCACCCAGATCCTTGTTATGTAACCAACCACCTACCCCTTTTTGGCAAGAGACACCCACTCAGCAAGTTGCAACAAAGAGTGGAGTTAATTGGAACATGTGCTGTGCTCAAGTCTGCAACAAACAAGAGCTGATAGACCTCAGGAAAATACAACCATATGTAGATGTTTGCTTGCGAATCTTTGTGTACATGGGAAGTGTTGTCTGCAACCAGGCTGCATTTGAATAAAATCCACTACCATTCTTCTCTTTCTTCCCCGCGCCATGTGTAACCCCCATAACTTGCTTTCTCATGCGTGCAAGGCCCACTGATACAGACGGATGACAAAGACCTGTGCGTGATGCTCCACAAGAGGAGCTTTGCGTGACTTAGGCCTGGGACTCAGCCATGGCTAACACCTCCAGTGGACTTCCTTTCCATTTCTGGTTTTTGGAATATAGCCCATACCTTTTCTCGATCTCTACCCCTATTTTTGTAGCCACTCTTGTTAAACTTTAAGATATCTTCTGCTTACCCCTTAATTTTAAAATTTAAGTACAATTTATATAAAATGAAATGCATAGATTTTAAGGGTAGTTTCATGAGTTGTGGCACATGTGTATACACCCATGTTAAATTATGCCCAGAGTCAAAATCCATATCATTTTATTCACCTTATAATGTTCCCTCTGTTCCTTTCCCCTCAATCTCCTTTACCTTGGAGACATGCATGGTTTTGATTTCTGTCATAATAGAATAATATTGCCTGTTTTAGAACATTATATGCATTGGGTCTCACAGTATGAACTATGTGATACCTGACTTCATTGTTGTCCAACATAATGTTTTCAGAGCATATCCATATTATTCTTATTACAGAAGGAATATTCTATTGTAAACAGCATCCTATAACAAATTTGTAAAATATTGTAAAAAATTTTGTAATTTTATTTTTAATTTTAAAATTGTTTAAAAAATTATAACAAGTTTGTAAAATATTGTAAAAAGAATCCTGTAAAAAAACCTGGACATGTTTTATGAGTTGTTTCTGTATAGATTATGGAAATAGCCTAACATCACAGCTGCCCTTGAGTATGGGTTGACCATCACTGTATGTCTGATGTCATCAGAAGGACTGTTTTCTGCTACACTGTTCTTCTGCTACCTCCCCAGCTCAGGCTACTGGAATTCTCCAACCGTGGGCTGCCTGCCCATCCCAGAGTCTCAGGCTTCTGGGTGTTCCTGGTCTACATCCCTGAACTTCGGAGGGAGGAGTGACCTCTGTGTGCACTGAGATGGTTCACAGGCAGTGAGGCTAGGCTTGGATGCTTCAGTTGTTTTCCACAGTCTAAAAGCTCTAGATATTCTCACTTGTAAAACAGTTACACTACTAGAAGGCAGAATTTTTTATGGACACATCGGGGTTCTGAAATAATCTGAGGGTTTCTTTTTTTTTTTTCTCTAGAGTGCTTGGGAATGGCTTGGAAAACAACTTCATCTCTGAGTCTCTGAAAGTGTTGTTGTTGTTGTTAATTAATTAATTTTTTGGCCATGCCACAGGGCATGTGAGATCTTAGTTGCCCAGCCAGGAAGCTGTGCCCGCTGCATTAGAAGTACAGAGTCTTAACCAGTGGACCACCAGGGAAGTCCCTAGAAGTGTATTTTAGATAGGATGTATTAGTATTTTCTTCTTTAGGTTGTGAGAAGCCCCAGGGTAGTTTTTTGCTTGATTTGCTCCCTGAGAGATTCCTACAGCCCCACTGGCCTAGATGTTTTCAAGACAAAAGCACTAGATCGTTATGTTAATAGTAGTTACTCTTCATGAGGCTGCTTATCCCTTACAGATAACGGGCCAAGACTTTGTGTATATTACGTCATGTATAATCTTTCTAACACTCTATGTACTTTGAGTCCTGTTGTCTTTCCCACTTGATGAAACTAAGCGTTGAATAACTTGCCTACAGTTTCACAGCTAACAAGTGATGGTTCAAGAGTGTGAGTCCAGATTGGATGCCCTGCCTCTCAAACACTCTACCCTGACATTCTACACCTACTCTTAAAAGTATTGAACAGGTAATGTAGTGATATAGGGTGCTTCCCAGGTGGTTCAGTGGTACAGTCTGCCTACTAATGCAGGAGACATACATGTTTGATGTCTGGGTCAGGAAGATCCTCTGGAGGAGGATATGGCAACCTACTCCAGTTTCCTTGCCTGGGAAACGACATGGACGGTCCCGTGGACTGTGGCAGACCACAGTCCGTAGGGTCGCCAAGATTTGGACACGACTGAGCATGCACACACGGTGATACAGATGCATTTAGTATTGTGTATTTTAATATGGAGCTTTCCCAGTTGCTCAGTGGTAAAGAATCTGTCTGAAATGCAGGAGACACAGGCGATGCAGGTTTGATCCCTGGGTCAGGAAGATCCCCTGGAGGAGAGCATGGCAATCCACTCCAGTTTTCATGTCTGGAAAATCCCATGGACAGAGGAACCTGGTGGGCTACAGTCCAAGGGACCTCAAAGAGTCGGATGTGGCTGAGCACAACACAGCATTTTATTTTATTTATTTTTTTTTCAGTCCACAAAACCAATTTTATTAACCCAGTAAGTGAAGACCCTATCTCTTTGTACCCCCCAACCCCTTCACAAGGATGGAGCTGGATAAGGGGAGAAATCTGGGGTAGAAGTGTTTCCTATCCCTCAAAATTAGAAGAGTGGAGAGAGGAAGAGGGGCTGTTCCAACAGGTCATCAGAGGTGGTGCGGAGGGGAGTATTAAACCAGGATGGCAGCTGAGGAGGTAGAGGGTGAGGGGTCTGTTGAAGACCCAGGAAAGACAAGGGGTGCTGGAGCTAGAGTGCCAAAGGAGGAGGGAGGTGTGGGGCTGGAGCCCAGAAGAGGGGTCCGTTCTGAGGCAGGCTGGTCCCTTGGCTCCCCTTCCTCATCACCCTCTTGCCCCTGGGTTTCTTACAACACAGCATTTTAACATAATTCTTTAACTATTCAATATTAGGGAAAGAATGGAAATGTGACTCAAACTGGAGCCTCTACCATGTCGGATTTGCTTCAGTTAAGGGTCTCAGAATTTGTGAAAATTAACGAAATAATGTTCTGTGAAGAATGGAAGTAGTAAGGGCTGTTGCACTCATTTTGAAGATGGAGAGTTTGAGATAGGATTCCCTGACTTTGCCAGAGCAGTTGGCAGTGGAAAGAAAAAAAACCCAGTCTGTCTCCTCATGCCTCTTACTCTCCTCTTTCAAAAAGTCCAGGTTTAAAGAACATTGTTATTTGTTATCTTTTTTGTTCCTTTTTGTTTTTTAACCTTTTATTTTATATTGGAGTATAATTGATTAACAGTGTTGTTAGTTTCAGGTAGACAACAGTGATTCATACGTATACATGTATCTATTCTTTTTCTCAAGTGGGCCTTAGGAAGCATCACTATGAACAGAGCTAGTAGAGGTGATGAAATTCCAGCTGAGCTATTTCAAATCCTAAAAGATGATGCTGTGAAAGTTCTGCACTCAATATGCCAACAACCTTGAAAAACACAGTGGCAACAGGACTCAAAAAGGTTGGTGTTCATTCCAGTCCTAAAGAAAGGCAATGCCAAAGAATGCTCAAACTACCGCACAATTTTGCATTCATCTCACACACTAGCAAAGTAATGCTGAAAATTCTCCAAGCAAGGCTTCAGCAGTACATGAACTGAGGACTTCCAGATGTTCAAGCTGGATTTAAAAAGAGCAGAGGAACGAGAGATCAAATTGCCAACATCTGTTGGATTATAGAAAAAGCAAGAGAATTCCAGAAAAACATCTGCTTTGTTGACTACGTCAAAGCCTTTGACTGCGTAGATCACAGCAAACTGTGGAAGATTCTTAGAGAGATGGAAATACCAGGTCACCTTACTCGCCTCCTGAGAAATCTGTATGCAGGTCAAGAAGCAGCAGTTAGAACCAGACATGGAACAAAGGACTGGTTCCAAATTGGGAAAGGAATAGGTCAAGGCTGTATATTGTCACCTTGCTTATTTAACTTATGTGCAGAGTACATTATGTGAAATGACAGACTGGATGAATCACAAGCTGGAATCAAGATTGCAGGGAGAAATATCAATAACCTCAGATATGAATATGACACCACCCTTATGGCAGAAAGCAGAGAGGAACTAAAGAGCCTCTTGGTGAAGGTGAAAGAGGAGAGTGAAAAAGCTGGCTTAAAACTCAGCATTCAAAAAACAAGATCATAACATCTGGTCCCATTACTTCATGACGAAGAGATGGGGAAACAGTGGAAACAGTGAGAGACTTTCTTTTCTTGGGCTCTAAAATCACTGCAGATGGTGACTGCAGCCATGAAATTAAAAGATGCTTGCTTCTTGGAAGAAAAGCTATGACCAACCTAGATAGCATATTAAAAACCAGAGACATCACTTTGCCAACAAAGGTCCATTTACTCAAAACCATGGTTTTTCCAGTAGTCATGTATGGATGTGGTAGTAGCACCATAAAGAAAGCTGAGTGCTGAAGAATTGATGCTTTTGAACTGTGGTGTTGGAGAAGACTCTTAATAGTTTCCTGGACAGCAAGGAGATCCAACCAGTCCTTCCTAAAGGAAACCAGTCCTGAAGATTCATTCAAGGAGTGATGCTGAAACTGAAGCTCCAGTATTTGGCCACCTGATGTGAAGAACTGACTCATTAAAAAAGACCCTGATGCTGGGAAAGATTGAAGGCAGAGGGAGAAGGGGACGACAGAGGATGAGATGGTTGGATGGCATCACCGACTTGATGGACATCTGAGTTTGAGCAGACTCTGGGAGTTGGTAATTGACAGACAAGCCTGGTGTGCTGCAGTCCATGGGGTCTCAAAAAGTCGGACATGACCAAAGCACTGAACTGAGCTGAACTGCTGCTTTTTCTCAATTAGTTTGTTAATGAATTCTGAGCAGAGTTCCCTTTGTTATACAGTAGGTCCTTATTGGTTATCCATTTTCAATATAGCACACTGCTATAATTACTATCTTTTTAGTTTAGACTGTGATGCACAGACAAGGACTTTTGACATACTTATGTCTGTTTAAGAGTTTACCAAAGAGACTGCCATGACAGTCAGTAAAATTTCTTGTGAATGAATGAATTCAGCATCCTTGTGAGGGCTGAGATTAACGCTGTTGAAGCCTTGCTCTAAAGCACGGAAGGTGGAGAAGTTAGGTGCTCATTTATTAAGTCTGCTTCTTGAATGGGTCTTAGTTTCCTTCAAACTGACGAGAATGAGACAAAAGCCAAATAAAGTGCTTAAATCAGTACTAGCCAAAAGAAAAGAAAGAAGAGAGAGCAAAGAAAAGAAACCTGCTCAGGGTCACAAAGATTTGGACACAGTTGAGTGACTGAACACACACAGTGCAATGTGTATTAAATTCTATAAAATATTAAAAAAAAAAAAGAAACCTGCTCAAAGCAACAGTGACCTTTTGATCAGTCTGGGAAAGGTCACTCTGGGAAAGAGGGTGACCTCGAGAAAGTGGCTTCCCTCTTTTCTTGAGGGACACTGGTTTTGATACATGGTAGTTGATGTGTGTCATTTACTGTCGCTTCTTCTGTGTCTCGCTTGATACTCTTAGGCTGAGATTTTGTGTTAACTGTTTTATGCCATTAATTACACATTGCCTTTCATGTTTATTATTATTAGTTTAAAGGATAAATTGTGATTTTCTGTAAACATAAGGCACAGGCTTAAAGGAAAGAGGAATGATTTTAGAGACTTTGGGATTATTTAGAATCCCAGTAACTNATTAATTACACATTGCCTTTCATGTTTATTATTATTAGTTTAAAGGATAAATTGTGATTTTCTGTAAACATAAGGCACAGGCTTAAAGGAAAGAGGAATGATTTTAGAGACTTTGGGATTATTTAGAATCCCAGTAACTGTCGCTGACTTAATGTATTTAGACTGAATTTGGTGTCTGTTCCTTTTTTTTTTTTTCCCTATGGATAACCATAATGATTAAGATAGTGAAAAGAATTTTCAGCTTTAATTTGAAGCTTTGGTGCCTGGGAAAGTTTATATTCAACTCTTGGAACTGTCAAAAAAGAGAATCTTTCTTAATAGTAATATTATAATCAAAGTACATTTAAGGTACATGGAACTTTAACATTGAATGATTTAACCCTTTAGTTTCTTTTTTCATGGTGTGATGACTTGAGGGGCCACGTGAGGTTATTCCAGACACTGGGATTCTCTTCCGAGTTCTGCTCCTGACTCTAGGGAGAGTGTAAGTCACTCAGTCTAGGGAAGCTGGCAGTGAAAATCCCTCCCTGGAATATCTTTTGATTCTGATACAGGTAGGAGAGTTTGATGTCATTGCGGAAAAGCATAATAGAAATAAAAGGTGTATCAAAGGGTGTTGCTGCAAACTTGTGAATCTCTGCTTTGACTAAGATTATCAGAAAGTTCTCATAAGGTTTTTTGCGGTGTTATGTGTAAGTATCCATATTCATGGCTATCTCTGGAAGTTCAGAGTGTCAGGAGAACTCCAGGTTTTAAAAATTGGCTCCTTACTGATACTACTCTTGAGAAAAATGAGCTAAATAAAGCTATTTCCTAAACATAAGGTACTGAATCTTAAACCATGCTGGGGGAGATCAATTTTGGTGCAACTCTAGAGGCATGTGCTTGTCCCATTGACCCCAGAAGAAGCTAAAACTGATGATTTAATATCTACTACCCATATTCTTTCTTTTATTCCCCCAATATTCAGGACACTGGTATGAAACACATTTGGGAACTTGATTTATATAAGAATACCATCTTTAATAAGATACTGCTCATCCTTTTCTTTTGGAGAAGGAAATGGCAACCCACTCCAGTATTCTTGCCTGGAGAATCCTGGGGACAGAGGAGCCTGGGGGCTGCTGTCCATAGGGTTGCACAGAGTTGGACACGACTGAAGTGACTTAGCATGCATAGCATAGCATAGCATACCCATATTCATAAATATCAAGAAATGTAAGTAATGATTGCTGCTCTTAACACGCTTAGAGTATTAGATCTCCATGATGTTTGTGCATGAAAAGATAGGTAAAGCTAAGAATTCTAGAATTAAAAAATGAAGGGACCTCAGATAATGCTGCTGACCATGTTAATATAACAAGTGCAGTTAGAGTTGAATCTTTGGAAATGTGTATGTACTCATCTTTCTTTCAGTTTCCCCCAGATGATTAAAATATACAGCCAGCCTGAATACTAGAATTAAAAAATGGAGGGACCTCAGATAATGCCAGCAAACATATTAATATAACAAGTGCAGTTAGAATTGAATCTTTGGAGATGGGTATGTACTCATCCCCTGGAGAAGGAAATGGCAACCCACTCCAGTACTCTTGCCTGGAGAATCCCATGGAGGGAGGAGCCTGGTGGGCTACAGTCCATGGGGTCGCAAAGAGTCGGACACGCTGAGCGAATTCACTTCACTTCACTTCTTTCAGTTTCCCCCAGATGATTAAAATATATAGCCAGCCTGCAACCACTAATGCAGATTCTAAACCCATCTGTCTCCATTTACATATGAGGTCAACGAGATTCACAGAAGGTAAAAATTATTCTATAAGATTAAATAACAATTAAATGATTTGTGACCAGGTATGGGAATTCAGGTCTTCCAGGTTTGGATCTGAGTTTTTCTCAGCACTCTATATCTGGTGTGTGTGTGTTAGTCACTCACTTGTGTCCAGCTTCTTGGGACCCCATGGACTGTAGCCCCCCAGGCTCTTGTGTGCAGGCAAAAATACTGGAGTGCATTGCCATTTCCTTCTCCATACATCTTCCCAACCCAGGGATAGAACCTGTGTCTCCTGCATCGGCTAGCTGGTTCTTTACCCGTGAGTCACCTGGGAAGCCCCAGGCCTCTTTCTAAAATGGTAATAATGGTTCAATTTAGTGAGTACTTATTATGATGGAGACTTTGTCCCAAGAGCTTTACATAGGTTGTTTCCCTAAGATATTCCTGTTTCATAAATGAGGAAACAGGCCCAAAGAGGTTAAGGAACTTGCCTGTTCCTACAGAGCAAGAGCAAGTGGGGGTTTAGAATTGGAGCCCTGCAGTTTGATTCCAGCATAGTGGCTCTTGAGCGACTTAGGTGTACCTTCCCCAAAAGACTTCGCTGATTACTTCTCATTCCAAAAGAGAAGTTTTGTGTGGACAGTTGAAGCCATGGGAACTCTCAACCACATTTTGAAAGCCAAAATTAAAACAAAAAATGTGGCCCCCAAGGCACTCACTGTTTCCCTTCCCTGTTTCTCGAATCCTGAGAAAGCTCGGGATATTAGTGATGACAAGTCTTTCTACTGCCAGATGGACCCTTGGCAGCTGGCTGTAGTTTGGCCTCAAAGATTTTGTGACTAGAGAAGTAAAAGAAGAAGTTTAGTGAGGTAGATGCTGTGGGTGGGGCGGTCATTGGTTTTGTAGTGTGGTTCTGGTTGTTTTATCAGTGACGAAAAAATCAAGAAAGCTATATGGTGAATTGAATATGTTAAAATATGCACTCTACCTTCCAAGGAAGAGTTCAGCTGTGGGTGGCACTACTTAGTACTGTCATGGGGGAAAAGCCTCAGATTTTCTTAGGTTAGAATCGGAAGCCACTGTGGTGTTGCCTAAAAGCAACAGTTAACAAAGCGGAATGCTCTGCAGACTTGTCGAATATTTAGAGGTGTTGTTTTCTTTCTCCTCTTCATTGAAAACAAAACAAAACACCCTTATGCACTCCTTTTCAGGTATCAAAGTAAAAATCTTCAAAACTTGTATCAGATATCATTTCAAGCTCAGAATAGGGAAGTGGAAAGAGTGTGCTGGCAAGGTAATATTTTTGTTAACATGTCAGATGAGTGTTTTCGAAGTAGGGTCACTGTTTAGTTTGGCTTATGAACATGATGGTAAGCTCATGATGAGTAGGTGGAAATCGGATGATAAATGTTGCTTAGTAACTTGCTGCAGTGTGTGTTTACTTGTTATGGAGAACAATTTTTAACCAGTAAGTTGGTTGATGTTAGTTGGTGACTTTTAAATTTTAACAGCAACCCAGAAATGATCATTCCATTAAATAACACTTTACAGACTATTACTATTATTTTTTGGCTTGCTCCAAAACATGACTTAAGGTAGTTATGTTTTTATAGGCAATAGTTCATTTACTCCTTATATTTCCATTGAAATGTAGTGGTTATTTGGGCTGAATTGCTATATGACAGAATTTTTAGAAATCTTGGCTAGGGACCCACTGATTTCAAGCACTTTTGTGATAACGGGCATCTTTAGCTTGGATCTTAGTTCCTTTTTTAATTCAGAAATTTTTAGTGATAAGATTAGGTTATTACAATTTGAAACTGTTTAAAAAACCAAAGTTAGATGGAGACAACAGATTGGTATAGTAAGCAGTTTCATGACGGTAACAAGGGTTCATTGTAAGATATCTGGGACAGTAGCTTAGGAAATTCATGTGATGTGGATTTTTAAATTTCCCAGGCACTAGAGAGGAAAGTTTCTTTAAAGGGAGAAGAGACTTCCCATCCACTCGACCACTTGCTGTCTTTCACAGTTTAACATCTTGAAGATTCTTTAATCTTCCCACTGATTTTGGGGGAATGATTTGCAACCTGAAGTACTTTGAAAAATACTCAAACAATGTCAAGAGTATGACTGTGTGTATATTTGTATTATAATAGGAAAGTTTAAAAAGCAATCAGTGGGCTTTAAATATTTCTAGTAATTGACTTCTACAACATAGACCAGACCCTTTATTCTCTGTAGCTTTACGGTAGTTACTTTATCCACTGATCCTCATGTGTTTCTCCATGAACATAACTTATTTTGAGGGCCAGGTTTCTTTTTTTCTATCCTGACACGCTTGTAAATGTTCCGATGATAATATGTGAACTTTTTCTAAGGCAGTGTAGTGTACTTACTGCTTGTTGAATGCTTACAGTATTTCTCTGAAGTAACAGGATTATAATATTAGTTTTCTCCTGAGATCGCAACCCCCTGAAAGGTATTACGCCATATAACTACGAGGGATATAGCTAGGTCCTGGGTGCAGGTGTTGAGACACCTACTTTGGACTCTTCACCAGCTATATTATTAAGCTTGACCTGAAGTTCACATATTTGATGCCTCTTGTCAGGATTTTCTTGAAGGACTTCAGTGTTGTTAAAAAAAAAAAAATCTTTCAAAGCTCATGCCTCAAATTCATGCCTGATTCACAGCATGCCAGGCTTCACAGTTTCTTGCATAAATTTGGGAAAATTTTCTACGAGTTTGCTTAGCCTAACAGAGTGACCTCTTGATGAAATTTTGTAATTTGAAATGTTAAACACAGAATGAAAATAGGGAGACTCTGCTTTCTGAAGAAGCTATTAACCTGTTAATGAAAAATTAGTTGAAAACTAGTAGTTAATAATTGCCATTTTGTAACATGAAAAGGTTGCTTTGAACACATATTCCCTCATGTGTTTTGTTAAACATTGTAAATGTATCTAAATTTGATAAGCTTTAATGCATTTGTATTGAGTACAATGTGTTTAAATGTCTGGATAAGGAATGTGTTTGGAATGCTGGTTGGAGTTTAGAAAGGTGGGGAAGAATATGAGAATATTCCATCTGGTTTTGAATATTCGGTCTCCTGATTTCATGTAGCATAACCAATGCACTTATTTTACTTGCAACTGTTAAACACTTGGTTTCTGTAGACTGTTGACATAGTGTTCTTTTTTTTTTTTTTTCCTTGACTTTCTTAACCAGAAATGTGGTTTGGCAAAGTTAAGGACATAAGTGTATCATATAATTCCGTGGCCTCTGTTTTTTATGGAAGGGATGCCTATATTGTTGCTTTAATTAATAATTATTAGGAGCAGTATATTGGAAATAGATTCATTTATCTGTACAAACTGGTCTTTCTTTAAAAAAAAAAAAAAAAACTTTAGACTGTCACTACCAGGGACAAATATAATTCACCTTTTATATTTTTACCCCTGCCTTTTAATATGTGATACCCTGGGCCTCAGTTTTGTTATTGCTTTTACAGGGAAATAAATAATTTTGATGCATAATTAAGTAAGAAACTCTTAACAGATAAAGGTAATAGAGAAGTGAATACAGTAATAACATTCACCAGTGATGCACTGAGATTGTAATGACTTCTTACAGCTTGAAATCAATCTTGAAATATATGTTAGACCTATGACTGAAAAATAAATGGGCCACAGGGTGAACTTTTGTTGTTTTCTAGATGTTTATAGTTTAAGCTAATACTAAAATTAGTGTTAGAATAAAATGGTCATGATTTGCTTCAATATTAACAGAGGCCAATAACAGCATTTCCGTGAATATGAATTTTCATTATTTCTGTTACTTGAAGTAAAATGTGTTTTTGATGAAATGTCTTCTGAAGTGTCATCTCAGAGTATTTTCCTAACTTCTATTTTTATAAAAATACGTACAATATTTTTTTCCATAACTTTAAAACTTTTCAATTTAGCTTTGAGGAAAGTTTTTCAAGGGAAAATTGCCTGTTACATACAACATGCTTTTCACTCCTTCCTTTTTTTCTGAGAGCTTATTAAACCTCATACTTTGTAAATATCTTATACTTTCATGTCAATAATAACTGGATCATTATCCTTAGGTTACATTGCCATTCTAGACATCATTAATGTCTAGTTATTTTTAACTTTTGAAATTGATTATTATCATTGTGTTTAGATACTAAATTCCCTACTGAGAATCATAAATCATATCCAGTGGTCTTAGATGGGGCAATTTATGGGAATTTAAAGTAGAATCAATTTTATTTATTTAAAATAAGTAGAGAAAAAGAAATATTTAAAAATTGTATTTTCTCATTCTTTTCAGAGTTTACTTACCATTGTTTGGCATATTTCAATAAATAAAATAGTTCATTCTTCTTTTCCTTTTTCTGGGAGTATATTTTATGAGTATAGTATGGTGCCATGCATAACAATGCACCCTGCATATAAGGGTTTCTAATGTAATTAGAGATATACTTCAGAAGTGCAGGTGAGAACCTAAGTGTGGAGAATTCATGCATTGGAAAGATCCTTGTTATATTAAGATTTTTAGCTTCTTAGTCTATTAACATTTCTTAAGTCTTAACATTCTTTAAGGTTGGAATGGTCACGAGAATAACCTACTTTTAAAAAATACAAAATTAATTGGTTCTCTTCTTACTTCCAAGTTTTTTATTTTATACGATAGTCAGTAGAACTAGAGTTGCCTTCAGTTTTTAAAAGTACTGTTGATGGGTTTCATTTGAGTCGATTTAGAAACAACTTTGATGACGAAGAGTTTGCATGTGTTTATTTTTAATATTTTCATCCACATGCACTTGGTTTCATTTGCAATAGGAAATGGAAATAACAAGACGCTCTTAGAAAATCTTGTTTCTGTAGATTCAACCTGGCGAGAAACCACGAGGCAGTGGAACTATCACGAGAAAGCTTGTTCCTACAAGACTCTCAGACTGATTACCAGACCAAAGAAGTTCCCAGAAATTTAGCTTCAAGCAGTCTCTTAAAACTTAGGAAGCAAATCCAGTCTTGCTCAGAGTCACCCATTGCTAATTATAGTAACTTTTAATGTCCCAGTCTAGTGTGAAAATCAATGTAAATAAGTCATTATATGATTTTTACGTGTTCCCTCCAAAATATATTCTTGGTAGACACTTAAGATCTGTATATTTCACTATGTGTAAATTATACCACAACATCCCTAACACTTTGAACCTATGTATTTTTTTTTCCCTTACCTGATATATGTTGTTCACCTTTGATGTAACCAATAACTATTTTCTTTTTTCTTTTAATCTTGTACCATTTGTTTCTTAAAATTTCTAGTAGCTAGGAAACTCTCCTGCCTGTTCAACTCTGCATGTGGGTTAGATGCTTAATTGCTTGTAGATGTCTTCAAAATGCATGAGGCAACTTCCTTTTTAAAAAGCTTCTATGTGTTTTAGATGTGTGTGTGTGTGTAAATGTATATTGTGTTTTGGGTAATAGTGTATGTTTTATGAATATATATAAGTATATGTGTATGTGTTTTGGGTAACCATAGAAATCTAGTTATGACTTTGAACACTTGAAATTAGTGTGACAAAGCCCAAGTTTATTGTGTATGTTGTGATTTAAATCACACCCTGGGTTATTTTGGGGGGTTAGAGCCATTCATTTAAGGCAGGCAGGCCTTCTCTGGTAGGGGCTTGCCCCAGCACGTCCTGGGCGGATGGCTTTAATATCAGGTGAACATCACAACTTTAACTGCTGTGTTTACGCTGTATGAGGGCTTGCTGAGGCTCTCCCTGCATCTGTCCCATAATTGCAGCTTCATTTTAGGTCTGAATACATGGACACTAAAGAGCACTTTCCTTTTAAAGATCGCTTGTCCGTTAGGCACCTTAAGAAGCTTATTCTTTTGCGTCATTTTCTGTAAGGGTTCATACAAAGGCTTGGTGCTGAGTAATTTTGAACACGAAATTAACTCTGTGGCCTTTCATGTGCCTAATGAAAGCCATAAGGGTATGATAAGAAAAAAAATCGGAGAAAAAAATTTGCTCCTTTCTAGACAGCCAGAAGAAAAAAAAGTCAGAGCAGTTGTCTTTGAACCAGGGAAGGATTTATTTTTAAGGTCCCCCAACCTGTTTTTCCCATTAGCTAGGAAAGCACTGCTCGGGTTTTTAAAATAAAAAAAAGTTATCATGAAATAATTATAGAACAAATGATTTAAGATTGTATCCAGATTTTGCATCAACACCCTTTAGTTGACTAATTAAATAAAGGCTGTAGCTTCAAATAACATCCCACCTGTTTGGCTTGTGTGAGGATCTGGCATGACAGAATCGCAGTAGCTTGGCTAAAAAAAAAAGAAAGAAAAAGAAAAGTAACCCAGAAACCCTTCATTTCCCTTTAGCTATTTTTTTGGCTATTCTTTGGAATTGGAATCTATTACTGCATTCTTCTTTCAGCCGTGCTTCTTAGAAGCATATAGACATGTATTTTAGACATTAGACTAAAGAAAACTTCATCTAAAACATGCCCTTTCCTGAACAGTAAACCGCAACTGGTCAGACATCCTTATTTTTTGTTTTAGTAGCTTTTTTTCCCTGTAGATACTTCTGCTGTGTTTCGATTTTTATGATCAACTTGCCAATATAATTTCAAGTTTTAATTTTGTCTTTGGGTGTGCTGGTTCACTTATCCTAACAGACTCCATATTCTGAAATTCTGGAGTGGTCCAAGGAACATTCTTAAGATTATTTTGCTATTTCCTTTGTGTAAATTTTGAGTATCCTTTCATCTTAAGTTTAAATTGTTCCCAGTCTCTCAATATTAAAAAAAAAAAAAAAAAAAAACAACGAAAAAAACCTAACCACCACCTTACAATCTTTCTCTTTTTTGCTCTTCTTCTCAATAGATGGGAGTCCTTTTGTTTCTTTTACTTTCTTTCACCCCCAATCCCTTACCCCTTGTCACCTAGAGTGTATGAAGTTTCATTAATGATCTTTTAAATGAGCACTTTTGCTTTCTCCCCTGTACTGAAGAAATCTATCTTTGAAACAATGTTTATGGCACTTAGGCAACCATTTCTAAAAAAAGTCCTATGACTTATCTGTTCGGTTTCTTTATTATATGATTTTGTCCAAAAATATATTTAGCTTGTTGGAGTCTCTAATGAGAGTTGGCTAAGAACTTATGTAGTAGAATTGTTCTTCCCACTTTGAAATAGATAACTTCAAATCGTATCTTGTGCATAAACACAAAAACCTGCAGTATTCATTCAGATTCTGACCTAGTCACTAATTTTTTTAACTGTTCTCAGTAAAACTGTATAGTCTCACCATATTTTAACATAGACCCTGTGCTTATTAAAATAAAGCATGTGCTTTATCTAAGTATACAAAGGTATTATATAATATTAAACTAGATAGAGCTTGTGGCACATTGGCTAATCAGTTTTACATGATAGAGACCAAGGGGGAAAAAAGCATGAAATTGTAAAGCAAATAAAATTAATTAGTGACTTCCACAAACAAGTATGTTTATGCAAGAGCATTGTTACCTACCAATGTTTAGGATAATTTCTGGATCAAGATAATTTATGGTGGTGCCTTTCAAGGAGCCCAGTTATCTTGTAATTAATATAACATGGGATAAAATTAGTCCCTTTTTAACTACAATGAGAAAATTCAAGAGCCTTGGCTTCATAGACTAAATATCTGAGTAGACAAATCGCTGAAAGAGTGCAGCAGAATAAGAGAAATTGCTACAGATACTCCAGGTTACAGTGTTTGTTATTAAACACTGGTCACTGTGAAAATATGGTTTCCATATGGGATATGCTATATATGATTTATACCCACCACACTAGTAATAGAGAGTCTACCAAGTTGGCACTGAACCCAAACTATTGACATAATGGACTATGTAAGGAAATTGCTGGTATATTTTGGGGTTGGGTTGAAAAGAAAAGACCTTTATTAGTGTGATATTCTCCCCGCACCCTCCCCACTGACATGCTGTGTAGTTTATGCTACTGCTGGAGGCAGATTCTTGGACTCAGCCTTGGTGTTTAAGAATGAAATAGTTGAAAGTTTACATATAGGATAATGTTGGTAACTAAGTGGCAATAATCCTCAAGTTAGATTTGTTTTGAGTGTACTACTTTTAATACTATAATCATATTTAGTTTACCTATTTATCACTAGGTAGATACTCATATTTCATGAGACTACTTATAACAACTGTCTTTGGAGAAAATTGGGAAAATAATAAGAGCTGATGATGCCCTTAAATAAAAATGTTTTAAATAGGGGAGACTAGTGGAGGAATAGACATACACTGACATTTACAGAAAAGAAAGGTGCTGTTTTTGTCATGTATTTAAGTCTGTTCCATGTGCATGGTGGGTAAGTTGGAAGTGGAGAGTATAATTTATGTAAATAGTTGTAGGTAGTTCAAAGGCCAAGATGAGTAGAGGAGTCCTGTTGTGGAACAAACTCTGTTTAGGGGAGAAATCTAATTAGAAATCACCTATGTTTATGTAAGCATGATGAGAAAAAAATTGGGCAGCATAGTTTAGTAAATAGTACTAGTACATTTACGTGGGTTGTGACACTTTATTCTCTACCTAATCGCTTACAAGCAGGCCTAAGTTTTGCATGTGATTAAAAAAAAAGCAGTTTTATTATATTTGCCACCCACTGAAATTCTGACTTTGGTACATTTTCGGTAATTCGGAACAGATTAAATGAAGACTTCTCTTTTAAATCTTGATATTAGGTGCTTTCCTTGTTTTATGGTTCTTGTTCCAGGCATCACACAAACATCCTTTAGTTTGCAAACTGCTATGTACTTGGATTTGTGTAGATATATTATTGTGATGGTGTTGTGATATACCATATTTCAAAATACTTCAGTAATTATTAGGCGGTTAAGAACAATGAAGATGGAAAATATCCGAGAAAATAGTGATATCATATAAAACTATTGAATACTTTTCAAAATGAAGACTTCTCTTTTAAATCTTGATATTAGGTGCTTTCCTTGTTTTATGGTTCTTGTTCCAGGCATCACACAAACATCCTTTAGTTTGCAAACTGCTATGTACTTGGATTTGTGTAGATATATTATTGTGATGGTGTTGTGATATACCATATTTCAAAATACTTCAGTAATTATTAGGCGGTTAAGAACAATGAAGATGGAAAATATCCGAGAAAATAGTGATATCATATAAAACTATTGAATACTTTTCAGTTCAGTTCAGTCACTCAGTCGTGTCTGACTCTTTGCGACCCTATGAATCACAGCACGCCAGGCCTCCCTGTCCATCACCAATTCCCGGAGTTCACTCAGACTCGCATCCATCGAATACTTCTAGTTGGTAACAAAAAATGAATATATTGGAGTGGAAATAATTGTGAAGTAGAGCACTACAAAAAATGTTTGACGTAGTTGGAGATAGAACTTTTATAGTTAGAAATTATGTTTTAAGAGGTTCTTCTTGAGTAGAAAAGAAAGTGAGATTTTAGTTAGGCTTCAGAATAGGCAGAATGAAACAGTATAATAGAGTTTGATCTGTTGTCTTCCTAGTTAAGGCTCACTAATACTTTCATATATGCCCTTGTTCATCCCTGCACTGGAACAGAACCTAGTTTTCTACTTTTGTTCTTTGATACAGGGCCCTAGTACTTCAGTAAATAGAGAGCTGTACCTTCTCAGACATCTAAACAATGGCAGTAATCTATAACTGCTATTCGTTATGTTGCAGAGGCAAATTGCGCAGAAAATTAGGGATAATTTTAAAAAGATGAAATACAGGTGGCTCATCTAAAACAGACTCCAATTAAAACCACATTGTATTGAATAGAGCCTGCTTTAGATAGACTCCTCTTCATGCTAAATACGAATGAAGCAACCATTTTAGATATAATAGCTGGTATCTGGATTTTAATATGATCAATTCTCATGCTTCAGGGCCCAGATAGTACCAGCTGGGATTAAGAAACCTGCCCTGCTATAAAACTCGATTATATTGTTTTCCCCAAGGATATTGTGTTAGGAATTATTGAGAAAGTGGCTTTTATGGGGTATAGACTTTTGCATAAAAGTTGGTGCTGAAATTTGAGTGGTATCAGAATTTGCATCACAATGTTTTATCTGATATTTGATGAATTAAATGCATGAAATTAAGCCCTGGGATTGTGTCCAGCCAAAGACAGGGCAGCTGGTCCCCAACGTAATGGGCGAACAAAGGTGTGTTGCTGCTGCTGCTAAGTTACTTCAGTCGTGTCTAACTCTGTGCGACCCCATAGACGGCAGCCCACCAAGTTCTGCTGTCCTGGGATTCTCCAGGCAAGAACACTGGAGTGGGTTGCCATTTCCTTCTCCAATGCATGAAAGTGAAAAGTGAAAGTGAAGTTGCTCAGTCATGTCTGACTCTTCACAACCCCATGGACTGGAGCCCACCAGGCGCCTCTGTCCATGGGATTTCCCAGGCAAGAGTACTGGAGTTGGGTGCCATTGCCTTCTCTGAACAAAGGTGTGGTTTAGACCTAAATGTACACTGTCTGTGTTGTGTATGCTATGTTGTGGCTTATGCCAAGTGTTATACCTGTTAACCTTACCAAGAGAGTAAATTTTCCAAGGTTTGGTTGGTCCGATATGCTGACACCTGCCATTAGTAGCGACTTGACAAATTGTTCTCTTTAATTATGATTTTATCAGTTTGACTGAATGAGATCAGCAAAATGATTTGGGAATATTGTGCTTTTACATATGCAGATTATTTATTTATTTTTGTTACATTAGTCTTTCTTGTCTTTCAGCCTCTGAAAGACATAGAGGGCCATGACAGTTTTATTTATTTGTTTTTCTTTTCAAGAAATTATTAGTGAACGAGGTATCTAGGGAAATAAATTGCTTGAGAGACAAGAAGCAGGGCTGTTTATTCCAGAGTTTCCGGTGCCTGAAACAGTGCCTGGCACATGGGGAGTGTTGCTTTATTGACGTTTCCCTTCTGCAAGATGACAGAGTTAGTTCTGACTCATGGGGAATGGCGCTAGGAGCTGCAGCAGTTCTCACTGTTTGTTTAGAAGATGGGAACTCAGAACCTCTTCAGAGGGACAGACAAGATCTGCTGTGGTTGAACCCTGCCTCCTTATTCTGCCGCCTCTCTTGGCTGCTCCTGCCTCAGTCTTCCTTGCCCCAGCAGCACAGATCAGCTTGGACTTCTCTGATCCTGTGCTATTTCTCATTGCCCAGCTTTCTCCTACATTGACCTTCTTTCTTCCCTTTTTTCATCCTGCATGGTTGGCTGCTAAACTTGTTTATAATAATGTTTTCATCTTGTATTGGCATATAGTTGATTTACAGTGCTGTATGAGCTTCAGGTGTACATAAAGTGATTCAGTTATATATATATATATATATATATATATTCACTCTTTCTCAGACTCTTTTCCCGTGTAGGTTAATACAGAATATTGAATACCGTTTCCTGTGCTATACAGAAGGTCCTTGTTGATGATCTGTTTTATGTATAATAGTGTAGAATCCTAATTTATCCCACCTTTCCCCCTTGGTAACCAGAACTTTGTTTCTGAAGCCTGTGACTCTATTTCTGTTTTGTGAATAAGTTCAGTTGCATCATTTTTTTTTGATTCTGCATAAAAGTGATGTCACGTGATATCCATCTTTCTCTGCCTGACTTCACTTAATGTGATCATCTCTAGGTCTGTCCCTGTTGCTGCAAATGACATGGTTTCATTCTTTTTTATGGCTGATACGCCACATCATTATTCATTCCTCTGTTGATGGACATTTAGTTTGCTTCCACAGCTCACTTATTGTAAACAGTGCTTCAGTGAACCCTGGGGTGCATGTCTCTTTTCAAGTTACGGTTTTCTACTTTTCTCCTGAAGTCTTCTCAGAACCGCAGTGAGTAAGGGCCACTGTTCTGTTTCCTAAAGTGCTCACTGTGGATTTCTGCTACTCATCTCTACAGTATGTTAACATTTTGTATATTTTCTCCTGAAGTAGGCCTTTTCTGACATCAGGAAATTTTTAGCAGCCTTTTGTTTACACCTGAACGTGGACACAATACTCAGCCATGATCACTGGTCAATACTTGCCAAGTGAGTGTCCATGCCAGCCCTCTCAGAATTCATAGAGTGAATGAAAAACTTGGAATGTGTCTTTCACAATAAATCCAATTACTGGGTTTGGTTCTAAGTCCTTTATTACAAGAGTACTGTTATTAATCTGGTTATTTCTGCCATATTTCAGCCTGGATAAGCATATTTTACAGATGTGTTCTGTTGAGTGCATCCTGGTATAGTATCACACATGACCAAGGGCCCTGGATTCTGTTCTTTGAGAGCCGCAACCATGTATGGAAAGAATGGCGTTTCAGGAGTGGGTGGGCGTGGACTTCCATTCTCTGGGAGTGCTTTGGCAATTACAAGTGCCACTGAAAAGTATTATTTTATTAGAAAGGTGAAGATAAGTTTGAATTAACAAAGGCTAGTTTGTAGCTTACATTATGAGAGTACATTTTTTGAAAATTGGGGAAAGGCATAAGTAAATTCTGGAGAATGAAATGGCAACCCACTCCAGTGTTCTTACCTGGGAAATCCCAAGGACAGAGGAGCCTGGCGGTCCACAGTCCCTGGGGCAGAAGAAGAGCTGGACATGGCTTAGCAACTAAGCAAACAATAAATAAATTCAATACTAGTCTTCCTATTTAAAAAAAAATAGAGAAACAAATTTTAAGTATAGTTTTTTAAAATTCAATTTTTGATTTTGAGAAAAGCTCTACATTTTTCATAGTACTTAAGCTTTGTAGTATAATTACTAGTCAAACTAGAAATCTAGTTACTAGAGTTCTTAAAAATCAAATTTATTACACAGAGGGAACCCCTGTAAACTTATTTTTTTCACGTGTAATTTATATATGTCAAATAAAATTTAGGAAATGGAACTTTATTAATAAAACCATTTGCTTTACCAATGGTACTGTCCACAGCAGTGTTAATAATTTTAGAATATTTTCTTACCTCTTCTTTCTCTTGTGTTCATTTCAAAAATAAAAATAGGGTCATCCTGTGTGTACTGCTTCATAAACTGCATTTTTGATTATTAGTCTATTGTAATTTTCCAGCTGTGAAATTAATTACTGTGGTTTTTAATGATTTTTTAGTAGTTTTACCATAATTTGGGTTTAACTGTATCAGTTCTTTCTTCACTCTGTAATTTCATAATCCAGTTTTGGTTAGAGAATGTTCTTTATTTGATATAGACTAAGTGCTGCAGACTTGTCATTGTTTTTTATTTAACTATTATGTCTTATTTATCAGTATATTATTTTTCAAATCCATGTTGTGCTTGACTCTAGTCCGTCGTTTGCTCTTTCCTCTTGCTGTCAGTGCTCTCGACACCGTCCCATCTGCCTGACTTGATCCAACCACAGGGATGGATGTGACTTCTGGACTGACCCCAAGCACTTGCCTCTGACCAGCCCAACCCTGAACGCACCCAAACGCTCACAGCAAAATTCACTTAGGAAGCATTTAAACCACGAGGGTCAAGGTTTCCTCTGTTCATGGAGTGAATCTTCTGACCCTTCTTTAAGTGTCATATTGATAATAGCTTCATTTAAAAAAATGATCATAGAACTGTGGTAGAAGCAGAAAAGGCATGTGAATATGACTTTGGGATGAGGTTTTTGCTGAATGAAGCATCTTGACAACATAAGCTTAGAGCAATTTGTTTGGCTAAATTAAGCAATAAAGGGCAATATCAAAGGCAGACCTTCCCTGTTAGTCCTTACATGTGACTTCCTTATATTTAAAATGCTTGTCCAAACGAAAAGTCATTTCACTGTTTTTTTTCCCCTTGATTGAAACTTTGGCAAAGCCAAGAATGACAACTCTTAAGTCTTTTTCTCAGAGAAAACCTGATGAGATGGTTCTTAAGACACTGCGTAAGAGCTACTGTTCACTTAATAATGTCCGTAAAATTTTATTAGCCATTGCCTTCACATGCTCTAAAGGTTAAAAAAAAATCCTACCATTTCCACTTACATTCTAGACTAACGCTGCTGGACTTTCTTTCCCTTTCACAGTAATGTTTATCCATTTGAGTGTTGTTTCACAGAAAGGAAAAGTGCGTTTGTGTAAAAATATCTAGGGCTTGCCAGGGAATTTTTTTTCAGAATGCTCTGTGGTTACAAACGAAGCTTATTGTTGTATAAACGGCAGGTTTGAATTTTTGTAGTAGCTCGTGGCCTGAGTTGATTATCTGCGAATTGTCCGATACGTGTGTTTTGTGTGGTCCGTTCTTGAGCCTGTCTGTAAGTAGCTGGATCTGGTGCAGTTCTTGTCTCTGTGTCTCACGTCCCGTACTTAGATCCCCGGATAGACACAATCATTAGTCTAAGACAGGGCCCCAAAGAGGCACATGGGTGGGTGGATGTGGGAAAGAGACGTATTCCTTTTATCATCCTCTGGAGGCATTCCACTTGACACAGTGACAACGCTTTTGAAAGAGCTGAAGTTCTTTGAATTTGTGGGTCTTCTCTCTACCTCTGAATTTCCCAAAACTTTCTCCAGACAAGATGGCTGGCACATCCTGAGGACAGAGCAGAGACACAGAACAGAGAGACAAAGCCGCCCTGAGAAGGCAGACACACTTGGATTGCTTGTGGGTTTTCAGCGCAGCTGCTTTCAGATGGGCCGGCTTGTTCTGTGCTGGTTCCACTGCCAGAGCAAGACTGTCACACAGCTGGTAGTACTTACTGTACTTGCGGGAAAGTATGTGATTCATTAGTTGGAACCGTATGTTTTTCACCAGCGCTGGTCATGTTTTTGTTAGGATGTGGTAAAAACATAAGCAGGGGGTAAAGGGACAATGGAAACATGTGACTTGTTAAGCATTGGCCCCAACCCATTATTAGCTGAATTGTACAGCATTAAATGTCCTCTGTACCTCATAAGACAAATGACTTAATTTTTTCTTCCTCAGTTGAGGTCATTTAGTCATAAGTAGTAAAAATTATCAACACGGAGCTCTTTTGCTCTTTTTCTTTCCTGTCAAGTATGATGATCCGTTTAAACCCCAAATTACAATACGAAGAGAAGTCATGCAAGTAAAAGACATTAATTTGCAGAAAAATGCCCATGACGGGTGAAGAGCTTTAACTGGAGTGAACTCCTGCTACCGATAAAATATGAGTCTGGTATTCCAGCTAGGAGGAACCACTCCAAGTATGGCAGGGGGTGAGGAGAACAGTTAATGGGAGCTCCTTTGTCAGCTCGTGACCAGGCAGGCTGCAGTTGACTGGCTGGCTGGACATGGGACTCTTGGTGTCATTAATGGGTGCACATCACAGTATCTGAAATGATCCGTGTTGTATCTTGCAGAACCATCGTTGTGAACTGCATTGAACAGCAGCCTATAATCAGGTAGTTTGTGAGCTTGTGAATATTGGTGTAACTGACCCTATTCTTTGGAAAATGAATGCCATCTCTGCTTGGCCTGTGTTCCCTTTCTATAGGTATTTCTTTCTTTCTTTTCTTTTCTTTTATTTATTTATTTGGCTGCTCTGGGTCTTAGTTGTAGCCTGTGGGATCTAGCTCCCTGACAAGGGATCAAACCTGGGCCCCCTGCACTGGGAGCTCAGAGTCTTAGCCACTGGACCCTCAAGGAAGTCCGTGGGTATTTCTTATAATATTTGCTTTCCTCTCTTTTCTTTAAACACTGGGGATGCTTTTCCTGTGTTCCTACCCCCATCACCTCCTGTGGAGATAGGTGACATTATTGCAGTCTCTCTAGGTAAAAAAATTTTGGCAGATTACCCCTCTACTCTTGGACTGTTTCAGCTGTTCCCATTTCCGAGAGTTTTGCACCGTTCATGCCTCAGCACTCACACTCCTGTAGTTGCTGGACTCTGCAGAATTAGAACCGGGGCTGTCTCCGACAATTAGCTCAGCTGGCTGCAGCGTAAATAAAGGAATGCGCTCAGGGGCTGTAGTCTGTGACACGGTTTAACAGAGCGTAAAAAGGTGCATCTGTTCCATGCCTGGATCCAGTCGCCTCACTGTCACCGGGAACTTACCGACACGGAGACATGCCCGCGCTGTTTGGTAAACAAGCGGCAGGTATTAAATTAACCAGGCTGGGAGTGTGCAAAAGTGCTGCTTTATTAAAAGGCCTGCTCTCTCAGCTCGCCGCCGGGTCACAAGCCAGAGCATCTCTTCTTAAGATGACTCATGGCACCGCATACTTCAGCACTCTGTCCTCACTTCCAGAGAGGACCGTTGACCTTTGGTCACCTGATGGCACCTTGGGGGTGCAGAGGAGAGATGAAGCAGAAGGAAGGCTGTATGTGTGCAGTTGGCAGGCTAAGTCAGGAGGCAGTGAACACCGAGCAACCTGGATCCAGGTTTTATTTTCAATCGCGCTGTGGAATCCAGGACCAAACTACAGCCAGGGTTCTGTTTTGGTTTGTTTTTCCTGCCTTTCTGCCTCACCCTCCTCCTGGCTCCTCCACTTGAGTTGAGATCTGAAATAACGAGGGGATCACTGTATAGTCAGGGTTGTTCTCTGTCCACCTGTGTTGGGTAGACAACAAACATCTTGTAATAAACTTGTACCTTACACAGTTGTACTTTTCTTTTTTGGCGTTTATTTGCCTTTGCATTCAAGTTTTCTAATGGAAAAAAGAACCATGTTTAAAAAATTTTTTGCTTGCATTTAGCAACATCGTGATTTTTAAAGTTTGATTTTTTTCCAGCTTCAGGAATGCTGTGCAGAGAGTTCTCTATGTTGACGTGTTGATATGTTCTTCGTTTTCATGGTCCTCTCATCTTTTTCCAGCAATCTGCGTAGGTCTGTAGGCAACCCGGGTGATTTTCAGTCTACACATCTGTGCAGTAGGGACCCTTGTTTCGGAGATTTTCCCATTCCCCTCCTGGTTGTGTTTCTTTTTAGGGCCCCATCTAGCTCCTCATCCATTAGAAGATGATGTAATGCCAGTGGGATCTAGCCCCACACAGCTTGAATTAAAATGATTCCAGTTGGTGATACTTGAATGTGAATGACCAGGAGGCGTGATGCATTCAACACTGCATTTGAAGTGCTCACCTTGGAAATCCCTCTCCTGGTTGTACAGGCCCTTTGGTTCTCATTCTGGCGGTCTCCAGGCCACACCTGCATTCCTGCTGTCCAGACCCATCTTTACAGAGTGAGATCTGAGCGGAGGAGTGAGGTGCAGGCAGGGTGAGAGGGTAGGGAGACAGCATCCTTTCTTATTTCTTGCTCAGAGGGGAGAGGTCTGGACAGGAAAGTGTCCCACTACCCAGAGAGTGGTGATGCCTCACAATCTCTTTATCTTTGTAACATCTTTGCTGTATGAAGTTTAATAAGCCAGCTGTGCAGTTCTTTAAAAGCCTTTGGATTCCATTTTTCATTTGTTTCCACCCCCTTTGCTCTGAGCTTTTACTCCCTGTTTCCTTATCCCTCACCCCCTCTTTATCTCAGGGGAGTTCCCTGAGTAGCAAGACTGAAAAAGAGCCGAGGTTTATGTTAGAAGAAATTAAGGTTAATGATCATTGGCTCATTTTCATATTCTGTGGGTGTGGATGGAGGAGTAATCAGTGCAGGTGGCCCTGCCAGTTGGGAGTTTTTCTTTGTCATCAAGAAAATAAGGAGAGCGCCGGGATTGAATTACCACAACTATTTCAGGACTAAACATATTTCATTTCCCGATCGGGTCTGGCTTAAGGACACAAAGCTGACATTAATTTTATCCAAAGAAAAGCACAGCAATTTTTTTTCCTTGTTTTATAATTTGACTGAATGCATAGGGTGGATGCATGTTCAAATTTAATTCTAGTATAATCTTACAAATAATACTCCGAAAAGCAGAGGGGTTTTGATTCAGTTTGACAGTTTATGTTTCTGTGCCCAATTACCACTTAGTTATTGAATGTTAAAGAGCTGCTTTCTAAACTGTGCACTCGGACCGCACCAATTGGCTTCCCAGCTGCCTGCTATTACATGTGAGGTGCTCCCTGCTCACTTTTTAAAGGATGTACACATTGAAAGGAGTTATGTTTAGCTAGCAAAGGAAGTGGGGGATTTGGTTAGGAAGTGCTTGCTGGCCTTGAAAAACTATCTTGTGTGCAGTCTAATTTCAGCCACATAAAGACCTTTCTTTAGAGAAATATTTGTTGGATTTAAAGAAAAAACTTGAACACCCAGATAAACTGGGGAAATAACCATGACTTTAAGAAAATAAAGTATAGCTTCTATTTGGAATACTTGGAACCATCCCTTAAAGTTTTTGTTTTTAATGCCACGAATGTAGCTTTGTACACGTGAGGGATTCAGGGCATGGAAAATGGAAAAGTTGACCAGGGACAATAGAAGCCATTGAGGAAGAGTGTCCACATGAGCCAGGCATGGTAGGTTTTGGCGTTCTTAGCAGAATGCAGTACAGCACAAGGTTTATTTGGCTGTGTGACAGTGTGAGTGTAATATTAATGACACTAATGTAAAATTAACTTTTATGTTGCGTGAGCACTTTTCCTTGCCTCTCTCTTTAAAATGGCAAGTAATTTTTCGTGTGCCTGTGTTGCCACAGTGAGCATTTATATAACCCTGTAAGCCACAAAACGTTTGGGACAGTCAGGTAGCTCTGCTAGCGTATGTCAGGCAAGTGCAACTAAAGGTGAGTTTGGGTTTTGATATCCGTGTGGTATGAGGCTCCATGCAGCTGAATATTCACTGTGTGCCCATTAATATGAATACTTCGTCTGGATTATTAATAACACATGAAGAGACCATTCCCAAACATTCAGAGGGCAAGAATGTTTGAGGGGTTTCTGAAAGTTCTTTGCTATGGAGGAATAAGATTATTTCTTTCTAACATGGCAGTTAAGAGTTATAACTTGGGGCATTGTAAACTGTTTAAAAAAATTTTGGTGTATCTTATAAAATTGCTAGGTAAGACTCATCCAACTTAATATTGAATGAAATGATCATTTGAAATCCATATGATTTCCAAATTGAATGTTTAAGCAAATCATGCTGTATATTTGTTTTAAGAAGCATTGAACAAAAATACATACAGAAACACTCAGTAATCCATTTTTATAAGGTAACATCTCATCCTCTTTCTTGCTTTGCTTTTCACTGAATCCTTTTCACCTTGCCTGTTACTGACAGAGCTCAAAACTGGACTTACTTTGAATTTCTCAAAGCTTCTGGTAAGAACCATTCACATTTTGACCCATGTACATCTGGTTTTAGCCAAGCAGAGGGGACCTGTAAATTGATGCCACCCCAATTTAATGTTTGTCTGTTATACATTAAGAACAGTGCTAAAACCAAATAATTTAATGTTTTGCTTGCATATAAGTTAGATTCTTAGTATCAGCTATAGTTCCGACTATAATGCTGGCTCTGTGTCCTCTGAAATCCTATGCAAAGCATGATGGCTTAAGCCATTTGGATGGCTTTTTCTCCAGGCTCCTCAGCTTTCACTTACCTGCCAGTGCTCTTTACTTTGATCTTGGATGTCTTTCAGAAGGTCCCACAGTTCATGCTTTCCTCCCATTGGATGCATAGAGTATGGCAGAATTCATTGGTAGCTCTTTTCTCACTTATGTTTGAATTTTAAACTCATCATGCCAAGAAGTAACTCAATCTGGTATAGTCTGCTGACTCTCCTAGTTCCTGACTCCTGAATCCTGTAAGCTGCACTTTCAATTTCTTGTGGCTGACCTGACTTTTCTTTCTATCTCATCCACTGGAATATATCCATAAATGAGGGCTGTGTGCATGTAGGTGTGTTTTACACACACAGTCACATACTCTAGCATGGTGTTTAGTGTGCCAGGATGTAAGTTTAGTTTCACCGCCATTTGGGTTAAAAATACATGTATTAAACAGATACTGGATTTCTGTCCTGCATTTAATCTCTTCCTGTTTTCCATTTCCTTTCTCCACTTTAGGCAGCACACTGATCAAATTCTCAATGTAATCTGTAAAATAAAATGTTTGTTCCTATCAAGGAACTTAGCTACTAAAGTCCTCCATCATTCCTTAATAGGAAGTAAATAATAGTGTGTAATTAAGTATTTAAAGTGTCACCTGAATTGTTATTCTGTACATACTTCATCCTTAGCCCTGTTACGGTCACTTAGCACAAACAGTACAACTTGTGGGAACAGCAGGCTTCTAAAAATATCCTCTTTGGGCCTGGCCACCCAAGAGCTGTATGAGGAGGTGTTTCAGGAATTATCACAAAGTTGGGCATAACTGATGGGACCTGTGCAACTCTTGCGCCAAAAATTGTGCCTCCATGAGGGATCAACTGCACATTATAATGAAAGATACACTTCCTCTGATTAAGTGAAGAAATCACTAAAGCTTTTCTGAGGTTTCTGTAAAGGATGTCTGCCATAGTTGCCTACTTACCAAATGAATTGCAGTCAGATGTACCCATGACATTAAGCTTGAAATCATAAAACAAGCCACTCACTTCACTGCTTTATAAACCCATATCCGTCCAGGGCCTACACATTCTTTATTTCATATATCATGGTGGGTTGTTAGTCACTGATGGAATTCATATGATGAATAAATTTTGGATTAATACGTTAATACATTAAAACAGTCTACCCACCATTCTGAAAAGCTTTAGTTAAAACCATCAGTCAGCTGTCATTTCTTAACTTAATTGAATAAAGAATAAAACCTGTTTCCCTGTTGTTTGTCTGTTACTGCTGCTTTACAGCAGGCCCGAATGAAAATGGACCATGGGTTTTAGGGATGATAATCTGAAAAATTTATAATTTTGGAGGTGTAAAACTTTGGCAGTATTGATACATTCTTGATTTTTATTCCTCTCATTTGAAAATGATGCGGCTCAGAAAGTTAGTCAAGCTGACCATGGTCAAGTAACCAACAACTGGCTGAGAAGGACCAGAGTCCTCTTGTCTAGACCAGCATTGCAGTATTGTCCAGTAAGAAGCAAGATAAGCAATTTTATGATTTAAGATTTTCTAGTAGCCACATTGCAAGTATAAACAGGTGAAGTCCATTCGAATAATGTGTTACTTAACCCAATGTATCAAAATTATAATTTCCATGTATAAATAAGTATAAAAATATGTAATCATGGATATTTATCAGTATTTTACAGTCTTTCTTTCACATGCAGTCTTCAGAATCCAGCATCTCTTTTGCATGCACTGCACATCTCAACCTGGACTAACCATGATTCAAGTGCTCAGTATCCACGTGTACCTAGTGATTACCATGCAGCATAGGTTTCAACACCAATCCAGTTTTCTTTCCAGCTGAGACAGCAGTGTGCATGCATGCTCAGTTGTGTCAAACTCTTTGCAACCCATGGACTCCTCTGTCAATGGATTTCCCAGGCAAAAATACAGAAGTGGGTTGCCATTTCCTACTCCAGGGGCTTTTCTCAGTCCAGGAATCGAACCCGAGTCTCCTGCATTTGCAGGTGGATTATTTACCACTGAACCACCTCGGAAGCCCCCTGACAGCAATATAATAGCTTCTAAAGGCTTGACTGGGATTTTTCCAGTCCCTCTTTTGGTTAGTTTAGGAGAGCTGATGGCTCTAGATATGCACATGAAAAAGTAACTGAAACTTGGGGTACAGAGTCTCTGATAGAAGCACATTTGTTCAGGTATCACCCCTCTGGTCAGCATTTTTAACTGCGTGGTCAGGCTTAGCAGAACCTCAAGCAAATAAATGTTCGCAAGATAACTTGTTGACTTTCCTTCTTCTTTACTGTTCCCCATGTGAAGCCGCAGTGTCTCAGTTTCCTAACTACACACATACAGGCAGTGCTGGAATGGGGGGACAGTTGTGTCTCCCTCTACTTCCCCTCTTGGAGGTTGAAGGTAGTGCAGTCTGGTGCTGCCCTGAGCTGAGGCTGTCCACCATCTGTGTGAGGAATTCACAATCTCAGACAAAAGAAACTGGCAACATCTTCCCTCTGTCTGTTCTCCAGATTCTCACGATAGCCATAAAACACCTGGACAAAATCAGCAGGTGATGGCAAGGGAGAGAGCATGATCAGTCACAGGCATTGTTGAATCCTTTGAACATTACTTATGGCCTGGACATTGCTGTCACCAGGCACAGTTTGATCTTGGGTAAGTTTTCTGGAAAAGCTTCATTCCCTGGCTCTGTGACAACAACAGAACCAGATAACACTGCCGATAGGGGAGAGAAGAGGCTAGCAAGGCTTCCCTGCCTGAAGGTATAGCCACTCTAGGTGGTGTTACCTCCACGTGTGGAAGGGCATCCTACAGAAATAAGTCATATCACCAGCTACAGGAATCCTGCTATGGAGATCAGTGTTCTTGCTGTAAACTCACTCGAGGAATGAGCATGTTCTCTCATCTACTTACAACAATTCATCAATTATTTTCAGATCCTTGGGTGCCTGATCGGCATGGTTCATATGCTGTGTTCTTTTAATATACCTTAAAATCTATCCTCTGCACTTGCCTTGAAAGAGGAGAGCGAGCATTACGTTAGTCATAGGCTTTTAAAAATCTTTTGTTGTGACGGTTATACCTATCCACACCCACACTTCTAAACAATTTGTGTCCCTGGGACTCCCCTGTACATCTTTATTAGAGAAGGTAAATGTAACATTAAAACCTTCCGCAGAGCCTCCTAAGTTTATCATTCCAACATCCTCATTTTGTGTCACATGCTTACTTTCTCAATTTTTGTTTTGATGATGAACCCACAGGATGCAGTAGATAGTAAAACATCATTGGGATTATCTGAATTTTCTGTGCCTCTGTTTAGTGCCACTGATTTGCATATCATGGAGTCTGGTAAAGAAAGAAAGTGTTTTAATGGACCAGAGATTTGGCTATGAAGAAATGGCACTTTGGGCAGCAGAAGCTCTGAACAAAGTCCTTTAGCTGTTGCCTCTTCGTCTGCGAGGGTTAGAGTTTAACATGGTGGTAGTTAGCTTTGTTTGCTGCGGCCAGTTTTCAGGGTCACATCTTAGCCATGAGTTTTTATTTCCACTGAGAGGCCTGAACCAAAGCAGAAGGTGCACTGTTTAATTCAGAATTATTCCCCTCTTCTATTGGCTCTGTCTACAAATGTAACCCTTTTTCATATAAATGGCGTCAAGCTTCATTGAATTTAGCTCTGTCTTGTTAAGTACATTAACAGTGTGTTCTGTCATTCATTACATGAGAATTAGTTGTCTATTACAAAGTAGGGGGTTTTGTTTGGAGCCTGATCTTCATGGGAAAAAAGCCACACGTGGCTTAATGTCCTGAGTGTGTTGAATCCTGGACTTATTTGTGACTTGCATGCCATTGAAAATGCCATGCAAAATGGCAGTTCTACCATTGGGAGGCCCACCTTATATTAAGCAAGAGAGCTCTATAAGAGAAGAACACTTATCACCTTCCATTAAAAAAAAAAAACAACCAACCCCTCTCCCCCATGTATTTTGTCACATTTTTTAGCGATCTATACAGCGTCCTTAGAGTGTGTTACAGAAAGTGTTAATATCTTAGAGCAGCAGTAATAATAATCCTTTTACTCAGGGTAATCATGTGCTAATCCGCTGGTAAGTCAAAAGTATTAGATCATTTGAAATTCATTGTGTCAGCTCAGTTGAAATAACTGGTATGGTGCTATAAACATTTAGAGAAAGAGAGTCTTTGAACCCAAATAATAATGTCAAATAGTTTGTTAGTGTTACATGCTCATGTTTAAGGGTTTCATAAGCTCAACCCATGGACAAGAGCATTTCAGTTTACATCAGTGTGTAATATATTATTTTAACTGAAGGTTTATTTTTATTTTGTTATTTGGGGAAAGTTTCTCTTCCTCTGGCACTTATGGACTAGGTTTTTATGTTACAGTTTTCACCCTGCAGTCACAGGGAGCTTGGTGTGCCAAAAGGGTTTTGTTTTGTTTTAAGAAAACTTTTCTTGTTTTTCTAAGGCATCATGTTAGGGTTGAATTTTCTCCTTGCTCCCTTCTCTCCTTTCATGTACTTGGAAGGAGGACGGATAGTGTACATATTTATTTTTCTGTGAATATTTCTAACTAGGAAGTTTTGTTTCATCATTCCCCTCAACCAGAGCCTCTCTCCCTTTGAATTTTTGTCATTCCCTTGCATTATTCTGCTCCCCTCTCTCCTTCTGAGCCCACAGTTGATTGACCTTTGAAGATAAGATTTCTTGTTTGAGCGATCTTCACGCCTGATACTGAGTAGGTCTTCAATAAAAAGTTTTTAAAATTGCTTCACTTATAAAAAGTTGGTCAATTTGATGACTCAGCGAAACTTGTTACAGTGTCAGTAGATGAACACTTTTGGTGATAGATCATTCAATGTTTTTTCTTTTTGCAAAGTCGGTTGAGTTTTGAAAGAACACCTCTTTCTTCAGAGCTTCCGGGACCATGGGTACCTGCAACTGCTTCTGCTCTCCACCCTCATGACTGGTCAGCTGTTGACTCTGGAAAGCATTTTATTGGGGCCCCACAGAGGACCAGCCAAATTTCACTGGCTTTCTGAGAACACCTAGCTTAAGAATTGAACAATCAAGGTTCTTGTGGAAGGAAGTCATATCTATCCTTTCTCCACCCCATGTTCTCACTTTTCTCTTCAACCTGATTTTGATTTGCTGTTGTTAAGAATTTGTAGACCCTCTAATCCTAGGGTTTCTTATTATCGTAATGTGAAATACTTCTCCTCCTCCTCCTTTTTGAATTGAAAGTTACAGACCTTTCCTTCTGTCTGTGTTCTGTAAAACAGTATGCCAGATGTAGAATCTCAAGTACACCACTGTGTCCCTCTTAGCTTTCCTCCACCTGAGTCATCCCAGGAACAAGCTTTGATCATGAAAAAGTTCATCTCAAAGAAAACTTTCTCTGTACTCTTAAGAGGATGAACTAAATCCACATAGAGTAACTCTAGAGCTTGAATCTGGCCAAAGAGCAGAGAAGTTGCTTAATGCAATCTGAGCATTTTTAGACCTGCCCCAGCTCAGAGAGCAAGGCAGTCAGATGGTCTGGTTTAAATCACAAGAGACAGTGCAACCAGGCCAGCAGCCCCCTGGTCATCTCAGAAGTCATGTGACAGGGAGGGGTTGGTCACAACAGTCCCCAAGGCAGTGGCCTTACTATAATGCAGCACTGCACTTAAGTATGGGGTTGGGGGTGATCGACTGGATTCCTAATAAGCCTGCCAGGCTGAAAGGGTGCATATCTTAGCTCTGGAATTGCCCTTGGTCACTGTAGAATGACATGTAACTAATCTTAGAGATTAGTTGAGGCATGGTTTTACTAGCATTCCTGGGAAAGGGCAGCATGGCACAGTGACAAGGAGCGTAGGCTCCAGAGCCAACCTGCTTAGGCTTGAATCCTGTTTCTCCCATTTGTACTAGCTCTGTGGCCTTGGATAGTGTGGCCTTCTTCTTGGGCACAAGAAGTCTCTGTGCCTCGTGTACCTCACTTGAGAAATGGAGATAATAATACCTACATCCTGTGTAGCTTAAATAAACTGTGAAGACTGAGTTCATATGTAATTCCTGAAACAGTGCCTGAAATATAACAATATGAGGACCTGTCTGAGTAATAAAATAAAACTGGATGTAGTGAAATGCTGATGCTTCAGACAATTATTAATGAAACCTACCCCAGGAAGCTCACTCTTTATTAACACTGACGGGTTTTATAATAGTAATGTTTATGCCTGCCACAAATGCCATAGCTATGTGCCTTGTATTCAGAGGTTCCTATAGACAACCTCACATTTTTTTCCCTTCATCCATAGGTAAAATTTTAAGAATCTGGCTATCAAGAGCTGTTGTGGGGATTCCCTCGGGTGAGAATGTGGGCTGAGTGGAGTCCACTTGGATCTAGACATAGGGCTGTTTTTGTAATCCTTTTTCAGACTGTTCTGCTCTGCTTTCCTCGAGTGATGCTTTCTTTTTGAAGCGTCATATAGTTTGTCATAGAATGATGTTTTTAGTTGCATATTTGAAAAGCAAAATGATTGACTCTCAACTTGCATCTTGCTAAGAAGCTATACCTGACTATCAGTTGTAGTCAAAAAGCAGACTCTTTTTTTTAATCCTTTATTTTTTAGCAAGTTTTACTTACTAGTCCTCAGAACATCCAGATGTCTTACACCTTCTTTCTTTTTTGGCTATGGAATAAGTATCCCATTTTGATTGTAGTGTCACAATTAAAAGAGACTTGAAGGCAGACCCTGAAATTTACATTCATCAATGATCGTCATGACCCCGTATTAATTTTCATATTCTGAAATGCACTCTGTGGTTGTCTGAATAAGTCCTACACATTTGCCAACACTGTGATTTAAGCCTTTCACAACTACCTGTTGGAATTCACATAACTGGGTTTCATACTATCTGTGGCAACTCTTTATTGTCTGATTCCACAGAAATGTGATCGTATTTGCCCAAATGTCAATGAGGATAGAATGGTTCAGACCAAGGGGAAAGAGTATACTGTGCAATGCTAGGGACAGCTACTTAAGAAAACTACCTCTTGTGCCCAGGGTTTCAGTGTGGTGATGGAGACATTATTAACTAGTCATAGTCAACATATTTGCCACCCTTACTGGGGTTATCCTGATGTATTGCTGTTGGACAGATGTGACTGTTGAGTTACTCAGACTTGGTTTTAATTTCCACTTTTACCTGCTATAAAGTGTTGGTCAAGTCATTTAATTGGACTTCCAATTTCCTTATCTGTGAAATAGGGTTGATAATAGTACCGATCTTGCTCATTTGTCAAAAAGACTAAATTCATGTATGTAAAGCACAGTTGACCCTTGAACAACACAGGATTGAACTGCATATGTCTACGCATACATGGATTTTTTTTTTTTTAATGGTAAATACTACAGTACTACATAGTCTGTGATTGCTTGACACCATGGATGCAGATCCATGGATATGAAGGAACCACAGATACAGAAGAACCAGGGATACAGAGGGCTGGCTAGACATGATATGCAGATTTTCCACTGAGCTGAGGGTAGGTGCCCCCATCCCCAAGTTGTTCAAGGGTCAACTGTATTTCCATAAATATACTTAGTGCCTGGTGCATGGCAATAGCTTGAGAAATGATCTGAGACTGTGAGCTTTAGGAATATGTGAGACAGAATGGTTAACTTACTTGCTACATTACATATGAACTGTTCCACCATTCATTAATTATGGCAGTAATGATAGGTTCATCATGTTGCAACCTCACTCTTGAAAGCATCTTCCTTTTGCTCAGCGGCAAAAGTTGTCTGGGAGCCCCATGGTGTATCTACAGAGGTGTTTTTCTCACCAGTTGGAAAAAATGCATTCTTAGTTCCATAAATTATGATAGTAAAGTCTTTGTATTGATTTGGTTGAGTTCTTTGGATTTTTTCCTTCGGGAAGAAATAAACAGTTTTCCAAGTGGTTTTGTTAGCTTTTTGAAATGAAAGCCATCATATTGAACTGAATTTGGCCCCAAAACATGCATATATTGATGGCCTACTAGACACCCTGCTAGCATTGGGATGCTGAGATGAGTAAGACACTGTCATTGCTACTAAAAAATTTACACATTAGTATTCTGGAATGGTTACCAAGGTTTGGCCAACGATCAACCAGTTTTGTTGGCATTCATGCTTTGAGATCCCATGGTACACCACCTCCTCTCCCATTACCGTTTTATTTCTCCTTGAAGTTTGTGGCAGTCAAATACATTTGAGCTTCAATTCCAAGCATTATTTTCTGCTACTGTTTTATAGAACATGTTGTCATTTGGTTTTGAGCCTTATTCCATTAGTATTGGCTTTGAGGGCACATGCACTAGAAATTTGGACTTACTTTCACTATCCTTTCTTTCTTTAGGGACAGTTTTTCATAAGGTCCTCTCTTCTCCCCTTTGTGGTTGTTACTTTTTTTGTTCAGCCAAATGTCACATGATGTCATCTAGACTATTTAAAATAAGACAGTCTGTCCGGAATCTGAGACAACTCAGAAAATTTTGCAATTCTCTATGACACGTCCAGATGACATGCTTGCTTGTCACCATTCCTTCTGGGAAATCCCAGGGAATTATCACAGTCTGCTGTCCTGGTTACCAAGAATTACTCACTTAAAGTTGAATTGGTGTTTGGGTATTCAAAGGTGTAGGGGTCCCTAAATCCTAGTGAGAGGTCTCAGAGCACCCCCACTTTATGTTTGCACATTGTCACTTAGTGGAAGGTTATGGAAGGCAGCAAGGCAAATTGCTTGAACAGTATTCAAGGAATTGAGAAACTAAAGATAACCGCTCATCTCCTTTTCCAGGAGAGCCGTGGGTATTATTCTTGCTATATTTGGCACAAGACCCCTCGGACATCACTAGGTCGATGTGGGATGACGATGATAGTTAAAACTCATTGTATGTCGTAAACCCCGATGGAACGAGAACCTAAATAAAAAAAGGAACAGTTGAATTTTTAAGAAATCTCCTCGTAAAAAAAGGACCCAACATGTGGGTATGTTGGAAAAGAACCGGAAGTTTCGTGTTACAGTTGAATTGTCTCAAATATCCAAAGATTAATAAATTACATCATGTAAAAAAGAAGGGAACACACGAGATTCAAAATTCTTAACCTTTTCAGGTGTTCCGAATTCATTCCTATCGGAATGAATTTGACCGTGTTATCTGTATTCTGGGATGATTAATATAATAAGTCTACGAATCTTTAAGAGTCACAAGGGGTACCAAGTGTTTAAATTTTACTTTACACAATTGAGACAAAATAAGACTTTATGTAAAAAGTCGGATGGACAGATTGGAATACAGAGATCCATAAGAGAAAAGTTTTTACAGGTACAAGAAACTCATTCAGGTACGGTCCCAGTCACGGGTAGGTAAAACCCACTAGAAGAAAAAGGTGACAAACGAACAACTTAAGTCGATTTATCGATCGAAGAAGTATCACAACTACCGGGTCGTGACACGATGTCCACACACACACCACTCCCACCCCCTGCGGTTCATTTTGTTCTGTACCAGAGACCGGAACTTCTGGAAGGTCAGGGCTCGGAGAACTTTCGGATAGGTAGAACGTTTGGTGAAGGAAGCGATTCGGAAGAGAGTACTGGAGTCTTCCTCATTCAGAGAGAGGGAACTTGGGATTTCGTAAGACAAATACGGAGAGAACAGTGTAACTAGTGTAAGAGGAAATATCATATCAATAAACACCAGTCCAAATAGAGGGATGAGTCAACATTTAAAGAGCTCCTGCATAAATGAAAGTGTTCAGTTCCAAATCTTAAGACGAAAAGTATATCATCTACAAACTATTTATAATCACTTAGTTGCCTAGTACTCTTATCTTTAAGAACGATCCTAAACCACTCCCGTAGAGCAGTATAAAAATTATAAAACAGAAAGCTTGAGTCGTGTTAATTCCCTTAAATTATAAGTCTACGATCACATAACATTCCTTCCTCTGATCTTTATGTTTGAGGGGTAAGAGATTCAGACTATGCTCTTTCTACCGGTTCCTTCACCCCCCGACTCCCTCTCTGACAAATTACACATGTCATAACATAGTACTCCGACTATGAATTAAAGTCCTTTGTCGGATTACTTATACTTGTGAACCTTTTAATCAACGGGTAAGGTAATTAACAAATAAACACTTACTTTCCCCGATCAGTCCGACCTGTCAACGAACCAAAGACCTTTAACCATATGATTTGATAGAGGTCTACACTCCTCTTTCTTGCCGTAGGCGTAAAATAACGCACATTGTGAAACGTGTTAAGTGTTAAACTCGAGTTAAAGAAAAAAAAAACGAAGACAAAAGATCGTGAAGTAAAATAAAATCACAAACTAGGGACGAGAGAAAAAGTGGAGGACCTTTAATTGATAATTTTATTAATTTTCTTTACTTTCCTTTGAAAGTCATCATACGAAAATAACCTCAAAACACGAGCTCAATCTTCTTTCTCCGATCCAAAGTCACACCTTTTCAGTAAAAAAAAAGGGAACTCGGTAATAAAGTGACCCTCTATAAATATACTATTTAAATGTACATATCTTATACACCTTTGATTTATAAATACATCAATTTAGTTATTAAGTTCCTTTGCTCTGCAGGTAGAACTTTTGAGAATTGAACTTAATAGTCATTATTCCAGAGATTTGATAAACATGCTTAGGGAAACTTAGATAATACAATGCTGTTCTACAATTTAATCTTTATTGACTAAATGCTAGTAAGCTGTAGAATTCTGGCCTTCATAGAGTAGAAAATGGCTTTTTTTTTAACCTTAAAGCCACCTTTTGGTTTTTATGCAGTTTTATTGGAGCAGTAACCTTCGTGTCGCTTGATTGCTCTGTTTGTTCCCCCAGCTTTCCAGCAACCAGTGTCCCAAATCCTCTTCTCAGAGTCTGTCTTGGATATTCGCGTTTTGATTGATAGCCAGTCAAAAATAACATCAGATTGGTGTCCAGGGTTGGATTTTTAAATGTCACTTAAAAATGGCATTTGTGCCGTAGTTCACTTTACAGTTATTTTCCAGATAATTCCAAATACTGGAAAAGTCCTTCTGATTCCATTGGGAAAACATCAAGTGAGCCTTTCTCTTCATCTGCAGGTTGTCGAGGAAACTCTGGCTGGGCCATTTGGTGACTAATTTAAAATATCTGGCAGGACGATTGATAGCGCCTTTCCTTTGTGTTGTGACAAATATATTTCGGCTGCAGTTTATTAACATAATTCAGCACAACCACAGACATATTGTACATATTAGAGCATAGAATTAGAAACATTTTTTGCACATCACAGTCTTCTCACTTGTACTTTTTTTTTTTTTTGACAAGGATCTGGATAATTGCTTCAACAAATGAACTGCTGTGTTCAGTCTGTTTCTATAATTTCATAAATTGTTTTCATATTAAAACCAAGCAAGCTTTCCCTGAGTCCATATAAAGAACCACAATGTAATTACAGGACCTGCATCATTAACAGGTATGACTGAAGTGGCAGCCTACCTGACAGCTGCTTTCTCCTTTCTTTATCACAAAAACTCTCTCTCCTCAGTGCCAGCAAGCAACAGACTCTGCTACACATATGTCATCTTGAAAATGGGCATGCACTCAGGACTAATTATTTTAAGGACATGCTCAGTGATATGCCCTGGGGAAGACATCAGGCACCGTGGTCTCCTGGGTGATGGTGTTCTCAAACTCTGAGGTAAGGAAAGGTGAAATGCTTTGGATTAGAGTGAGTGTGAAGTCTGCCACAGAGTAGATGGCTGTTGAAAAGCAGATAGATTGGGAGATTGGGACTGACATGTACACACTATTGACACTATGTACAAAGTAGCTAATAAAAAAAAAGTTTACAGGTTCTTCCTTAAAGTACCATTTACTTAAAAATTAAGCATAGGTAAATCATTAAAAAAAAATACAAGCAGGTAGAAACTTTTTTCAATTGTTTATTGTATCCTCTTCATTAATTCCATTTAAACTCTGTTGGGTCAGCTATTCACAAATACCTATCTCTGTTTCAGGTTGCAGACCCATACAACCCTGATAGTTACCATCCTCTAAGTGCTCTGTTATGAGCGTCCCTGGTGGCGCAGATGATAAAGAATCTGCCTGTGATGTGGGGGACCTAGGTTCAGTCCCTGGAGGAGGGCATGGCAGGCCACTCCAGTATTCTTGCCTGGGGAATCGCCATGGACAGAGGTGCCTGGCGGGCTACAGTCCACGGGGTTGCCGAGAGTCGGACACGGCTGAGCGACTAAACACAAGTGTCCTGTTAGCTTCTCACATGACTGACTCTTCCTCCTCCAGGCCCATAACTGCAGCCTACTTTTTCCCCTCATGTAGAAGTTGCTGGGAACCTCAGTTTCCCCCTGGGGACATTAAAAGAAAGATGTTGCTCCTTAGTCATTCTTTGCAGCTTTCGGTGAGTCTAATCATAGCCATGCATCTAGCGGGCACAGCAACCATTTGCCAAGCAAAGAGGGCTCCCAGATGCCACTTCATGAATGTGATTGAAACGGTTTCTGATTTAGTATATACTTCTTCAATTGTATTATTAGGTGCTTGCCCTGGACATGTCCTTCTGGTGTGGTTAATGGTGTTTTGAATTCTTCTCCACTTCGCCCTCCCTCACTACCACATCATATGATATCTGTATTGTGGTGCTAAGCCTTGATGGGGATGTATATTATGTTGACGGGGAAGGCAATGGCACCCCACCCCAGTACTCTTGCCTGGAAAATCCAATGGACGGAGTAGCCTGGTGGGCTGCAGTCCATGGGGTCGCTAACAGTCGGACAGACTGAGCGACTTCCCTTTCACTTTTCTCTTTCATGCATTGGAGAAGGAAATGGCAACCCACTCCAGTGTTCTTGCCTGGAGAATCCCAGGGACGGGGGAGCCTGGTGGGCTGCCGTCTATGGGGTCACACAGAGTCGAACACGACTGAAGTGATTTAGCAGCAGCAGCAGCATGTATGAAATAGAAATGATTAGGTCAGTCAGTTCATTCGCTCAGTCATGTCGAACTCTTTGTGACCCCATAGACTGCAGCATGCCAGGCTTCCCTGTCCATCACCAATTCCCAGAGCTTGCTCAAACTCGTGTCCATAGAGTCAGTGATGCCATCCAACCATCTCATCCTCTGTCATCCCCTTCTCCTCCTGCCTTCAATCTTTCCCAACATCAGGGCCTTTTCCATTGAGTCAGTTCTTCACATCAGGTGGCCAAAGTATTGGAGTTTCAGGTTCAGCATCAGTTCTTCCAGTGAATAATCAGGACTGATTTCCTTGAGAATTGACTGGTTTCATCTTCCAGTCCAAGGTACTCATGTGTCTTCTCCAGCAATTCTTTTGTGCTCAGCTTTCTTTATGGTCCAGTTCTCACATCCATACATGACTACAGGAAAAACCATAGCTTTGACTAGATGGACCTTTCTTGGCAAAGTGATGTCTCTGCTTTTTACTATGCTGTCTAGGTTTGTCATAGCTTTTCTTCCAAGGAGTAAGCGTCTTTTAATTTCATGGCTATAGTCACCATCTGCAGTGATTTTGTATTAAATAATTAGGCATTAAAGGATAAAACAGAGGCAGTTCATCTTCTTAAGAGCTTGTGATCCTTAGAGAAAGGACATCTTCAACAGTGGAGTGGGAAGCAGAGAAGATTAAGAAGAAAACAAAGCCAAATCTAGTTTTTCTCCCTCTCAATTCAGTCAAGACAGGAGAGTGAGAGACGAGAGTCCTGGGGAACCAGAAGCAACATCAGACGAGAAGGAAGACCAGGTTAGGGATTCAAGACTTATTGGCGAGAGAGAGGGGAACAAGGAACACTCATGTGAAGAATAGAAATAAAACACTGATCTTTCCAGGAGACCTATAGAAGAGACTTCTTTCCGGTTAGGTTGAATGAAGACCCAAAATGGAAATAAGCTCAGTGGCTTAAATGCCATAAGGTACCTTCCATGATGTGACTTTGCAGTCCAGAGGCCTGAATAGGTTATAGCCACATGCTTTGAACACATACCACCTGTAACACAAGGGAGAGAAGACCAGGAGACCTCTCCCCCTTCTGTAACTATGTAAGAATGGAGGTCAGTGGATTAGCAGAGTATACACGAGTTATGCACTATTTTTGTATTCTCCTATTTAGCTAGTCTTCCAGATGAGTTCCAGATACTTTGTTTTGGAGCAACTCAAGTGTATTCTCCATTTGGGTCTCTTCCTTCAGTGTCTCCACAATGAGACTGTCCCCTTTCTCTATAAGACTGGGTTGGGGATCCCTTCCCTGTGCGTCATTGCCCTCTGTGTTTACCCCACTCCATTCTAAGTTGCCTATTTACTTAGGTAGTGTGTAGGTTACACACTACGGGTTGTGTCGTCATATGCTTTTACAGTATCTTTATCTATACAGTTCTTGGCACACAGTTGGTACTCAGAAAAAGTCATTCTTAAACTGAGGACTTCATGTCTGAAACTCTTACCATAAAAGCTCTCTGGCTCTGAAAGGCCCCATCAGGTAGCATTTTCTCCAGCCGATCTGTGATCAGATGCAGCTAAGCCTTGTACATTCAATACCTTGCCTTCAAACAGCCTGTTAAAGCACCTTCCTCTCATAGGGCTGTATTTTAGGCACCAGAGAAATGCACAAAAATCCCAAGTCCTTTCCTGTTAAGGAGACTGAACTTAGGATGAAGGGGTATGATATTTAGGAAGTTTAAGTGCATGACGAAAGCAAGTTCCTTATACTATACATAAACCTAGAGCTTAGAGGACATCTGGGGCCTATTCTAACCCATGCATGTCCTGGCAGAGGCGGTGGAAGCCAAGTTTGATCCTCAGGCTCACTGCTAGGGAGGGACAGGTCTACAAGCTGTACCACAGTGTTTTAGGGCTCCCAGCTCCTTTCCCCATCACGTTCTCTTTTTCTTCCCCTATCTAATTTCTGTGAATACAGGTGAGGGCATTTATAAATGTATGAACTATATATCTGGAAGCCATATATTATGTATATCAGAAACATATTTTCTTTCCATGATAATTTTGTGAAGATAGGATTAATACTTATAATAATTGCTTTCGTTCACTGCTTGGTACGTGTCTTCCATTGTGTGAGGCTCTTCGAACAGATGATCTCTCAGTTCAGTTCAGTTGCTCAGTCACGTCCGACTCTTTGCGACCCCATGAACCACAGCACGCCAGGCGTCCCTGTCCATCACCAACTCCCGGAGTCTACCCAAACCCATGTCCATTAGTTGGTGATGCCATCCAAGCATCTCATCCTCTGTCGTCCCCTTCTCCTGCCCCCAGTCTTTCCCAGCATCAGGGTCTTTCCCAGTGAGTCAGCTCTTTGCATCAGGTGCCCAAAGTATTGGAGTTTCAGCTTCAACATCAGTCCTTCCAAAGAATACCCAGGACTGATCTCCTTTAGGATGGACTGATTGAATCTCTTTGTAGTCCATAGGACTCTGAAGAGTCTTCTCCAACACCACAGTTCAAAAGCATCAATTCTTTGGCTCTCAGCTTTCTTTATAGTCCAACTCTCACATCCATACCTGACTATTGGAAAAACCATAGCCTTGACTAGACAGACCTTTGTTGACAAAGTAATGTCTCTGCTTTTTAATATGCTATCTAGGTCGGTCATAACTTTCCTTCCAAGGAGCAAGCGTCTTTTAATTTCATGGCTGCAGTCACCATCTGTAGTGATTTTAGAAAAATAAAGTCAACCACTGTTTCCCCATCTATTTCCCATGAAGTGATGAGACCATGATCTTCATTTTCTGAATGTTGAGCTTTAAGCCAACTTCTTCACTCCCCTCTTTCACTTTCATCAAGAGGCTTTTTAGTTCCTCTTCACTTTCTGCCATAAGGATGGTGTCATCTGCATATCTGAGGTTATTGATATTTCTCCCAGCAATCTTGTTTTCAACTTGTGCTTCCTCCAGCCCAGCATTTCTCATGATGTACTCTGCATAGAAGTTAAATAAGCAGGGTGACAATATACAGCCTGGCGGTACTCCTTTCCCTATTTGGAACCAGTCTGTTGTTCCATGTCCAGTTCTAACTGTTGGTTCCTGACCTTCATACAGGTTTCTCAAGAGGCAGGTCAGGTGGTCTGGTATTCCCATCGCCTTCAGAATTTTCCACAGTTGATTGTGATCCACATAGTCAAAGGCTTTGGCATAGTCAATAAAGCAGAAATAGATGTTTTTCTGGAACTCTCTTGCTTTTTCCATGATCCAGCGGATGTTGGCAATCTGATCTCTGGTTCCTCTGCCTTTTCTAAAACCGGCTTGAACATATGGAAGTTCACGGTTCATGTATTGCTGAAGCCTGGCTTGGAGAATTTTGAGCATTACTTTACTAGCATGTGAGATGAGTACAACTGTGTGGTAGTTTGAGCATTCTTTGGCATCGTCTAAGATTTCCTGGTGGCTCAGAGGATAAAGCATCTGCCTGTAATGTGAGAGACCCGGGTTCAATTCCTGGGTTGGGAAGATCCCCTGGGGAAGGAAATGACAACCCACTCCAGTACCCTTGCCTGGAGAATCTCATGGACAGAGGTCTAGCCTGGTGGGCTACAGTCCATGGGGTCACAGAGTTGGACACGACTGAGCAACTTCACTTTCACTTAAGATGATCTCTAATGAATGTGAAAATCCTCTGTAAATAATAGTATTGTTCTGTTGTTACAAATGAAGAATTGGGGGGCTCAGAGAGGATCAGTAACTTGTAGAAGCCCACTCAGTAAGTGGGGAGTATCTTTAAGGAAACTTTTTCTGTCCTTGGAAAATTGTGGATAAGGGTAAATGTAGTTAGTCATAGCCTTCCCATTCTAGCACCTGCCCTCTCATTGTGTGCACTGGTTGCCTCAAGATTCTTGAGGTTTTGCTCACTATAAACAATGCTTTGTGGTCACTACTGGCAGTGTGGCCGCTGACCCCACCATGGGGCTTTCGGAAATCAGGGAGTAGATAATAGTCCTAAGAATAAGCTGGAGCGGGGGGGCTGTCCCAGGAACCCTGTCTAACTGATTAAAACTGTGCTTACACACTCAGCACACACTTACTTCATGGGAGCCAAATTTCTTCGCCTCAGTTTGTGTTTTCTAAGAAAGTGTCAATTTTTGTTAATTTATAAGTGAGGTCAGTAGAACTTGTGATTCAAATATTAAGGGACTTTCCGTCTGAAAGCCTGAACTGTCTCGGAAGGGGAGAAAACATTGTCTCTGCTGTCGAGCAGTCTTACAGAGAGCCTCATCTGACGGTGGAAGCATCTGCGTAGCGCAGGGAGAATGTGAGCACAGTGGGGCATGTTCAGGTGGAGATTTTGGTTTCTCTGGGCGTAGTGGTTTTGTTTTTTTAAACAATATTGGAAAGGCAGGATAACCAGAAGCACTCTTTTATTTTTTGCTTAGAAAATGTTTTGAATAAGAATATAATGAGATTGTTTTTCGTTCTCAGAGGAACCAGTGTCACTGCCTCCTGTGTTTTGACCTGCGCCACCTGCCAAAGTTGAAATGGTTATGACCAAGTTTTGAATGTGGACTGGGCTTGTGTTCTGATGGCACCTCATGGGATCACCACCTTTCTTCTGCATTCGTTCATTTATTTATTTTAATACACTTTAGTATTAAAAAAATTTTTTTTTTGATGTGGACCATTTTTAAAGTCTTTAAAACAGTATTGCCCCTGTTCTTTATGATCTGGTCTTTGGGCGCCAAGGCCTTTGCGGCCAGGAATTGAACCTGCCACCGCTGCTTTGGAAGGTGAAATCCTGACCCCTGGAGCTCCGGGGATGTCCCTCTGCACTCCTTTAGCCTTGTCTCCATCTCTGTGTTTTCCCCATTTTTTCTTTCTTTGAGGTTTCACATTGCTTTCGTCAAAGTGAATCCTCTTTCAAAAATCGAATACCTATTTTATTCTGCCCTCTAATTTACCTCTAATTCACCTATAGTCCCTGCCATGGTCATTTTTTCCCCCCTTTATTTAAAGCTAATCCCTGTATGAAATGTTTTTTTTTTCCCTAATTTCTCTCAAACTTTTGTCCTCTGTACATTTCTTTATTCACTGTTCTAAATGCATATGTAAACTAGTTTATAAATAATTCTCATGATTTATAAATAATTCTTTTACTTAGGACTAAAAGCTTGCTCATCATTGAAGTTGGAAGCCCTTTTTTTCCATGTTGTAAGTTAGTCTTCTAAATGGCTGATTTTCAAAAAGATCATTCTTGAAAGATTGGAATAACTCCTTATTAAATATCACTTAGGTATATCAATAAGTACTCTGAATTCCAAAACAACTAGTTTCCACGACCACAGTCTACACTGGTACTGTCATATTCTCTTGTTTGATATTTTCTGAAATTCCCACTGTGAACTCTTTCTCTGGCAATAAGAAAAACTCCAGTTCGGTCCATTTTAAATTTTAAATAAGGGGGGAAGATGATATAGTCCTTGTTACTCCACAGCAGTCCTGGGACATAAAGGTCTCACAGCTTTGAAGCAGTAGAGCCTAGTGGCTTGGAGCCTAGTACTGGACTAGCCTGTTGGGAGAAAGACCTGCATTTGTGTGGGAAACGTAATTTATGTCTTTGTGCTTTGCTTTTTTTTTTTTCTTTTACCTGTAATTTAGAGATAATAATAATATGATACCTTCCTAATAGGATATCTGTCAGGGTTAAGTGTATTTTTCGGCATAGAGTGTTTAGAACAGTGTGTGGTACATATGAAGTGCATAAGAAGTGTTGGCCAGTATTACTGTCTAAGTCTCCAGACAGGATTTGGAATATGCAAGGAAACTAAGGGTATATTCTTAAAAAGACTGTGTCTTAAAGTGGGATCTGTTCGCTGTTCTCCTTACTCATTTATTTCTAGGGAATTAGGTGTTCCTTCATGGCAACCCACCCCCAGCCCAATTCTTGCCTGGAGAATTCCATGGTCAGAGGGCCCTGATGGGCTACAGTGCATGGGGTTGTGAGGAATGAGACACTGCTGAGAGACTAACACTATATTGACATAGCCTGCTCAGTGTGTTTTAAAGAAGGCAGTAGCAGTGTTAAATGTGGTTTGTTTGTTTGTTTTTAATAATGATTTGCTCTTTGACGTCTGTTAGAGGACCTATGTGTGCGTGCTCAGTTGCGTCCGACTTTTTGACCCCGTGGACTGTATGCTGCCACGCTCCTCTGTCCACGGGATTTTCCAGGCAAGCATACTAGAGTCGGGTGCCATTTCCTTCTCCCGGGGATCTTCTCCACCTGAGAATCAAACTAGTATCTTCTGTGGCTCCTGCACTGGCAGGTGGACTCTCTACTACGAAGCCACCTGGGTAGCCAGCCCTACCCGAGGACATTATATGAAGTCCATTTGAAGGAGAAGGGCCCGTTCAGAAAACTCATGCACTGTTTTTAACAAATTCCCAAGAACAGAGGATTTATTTGAATCAGTAACCTTATCAGTTTAACTGAAACAAACACTTAAAAACAGATTGACACCCAGAAATACTTTTCTTTTGTTTCACAAGATTTATTTTTTTAATTAAGTTAAAACCCACATAACACATAAAATTCCCCACTTACAGTGTATACTTCAGGGGCTTTTAGCAGAGTCATGATGCTCTGCTACCATCACCACTGTCTTACAAGATCTTTTTAATTGAAAAGGATTCATATTTAAGGAAGTTTTATGGATTTTGCTTTGAATTCAAATCATGTCACCAAGCTTTTTAAAAACATAGTAGTTCAGTGTTTCTTTCATAAAATTAGAAGGTGTTGAAATGGAACGAATATTAACATTGAGTATTGATTCTCTTTTATAAAATATTTTTTAAAAATCTCCACGTACTATCAATGTACAGACAGAGAACAAGAGGGAGCCTGAGTAAGACAGAGAAATGTTCTAATTAAGATACTGTCTGAATAGTGCTTTGTAATAGGTTATATTTATCTGTCAAATAAACAGGCGAATTGTTAGTGTTTTTAAAGTCATGAACTAATATGAACAACATGAAAAGAATCGACTGTCTTGCCAACATCCAAATGAAGGAAAACTCAAACTTCTAATACTATTTATATAGACCTTTGTTTAGTATATAAATGCATAGAAACATTTATTTACTAGAGTTTTTATACCTTTATGTCTGTTTATATTTGATTCGAGCAAGGAAAAAAGTTGACAATTGATATGAAATTTCTATTCGTGTTATTGTCAGGATGGTGACAGTAGTCCATATTAGATGTTTAAAGCATCTCACTTCTTGAGAGAAAGGTCCTTAAGAAAACCTAAATAGAAAAAATTTAAAGAAAGACTTACATCTCTCAATGCATTAATAAAGTCAACAGAGATTATAAGCAGGATTCACTAGTAGGAGCTGTGGAATGTTGGCAGTGAAGCCCCCCTAAAATTACAGTGTGACTGTAAAACCTCATATTATTGTCAGATTTCATGGTATTTCCCACCTCTGATACCCTTTAAATTCTGTCTAAACTGAAGCATCTTGAACCAAAATGGAAGTTTTGATTGTTGGATATCTGTGTTATAAAGGCATTTGATATCTGCTTATTGCTGATAATGTTTATGTACCTGAATGTCTAAGAAGTTTCAAAATGATGCTCTGCAACCAAACAATTTTTGAACATCAACAAAAAAATGACTTTTTAAAAAGTAAATTAGGACAGACCTGGTTGTTAAATGTTTAACAAGTCTTTGCGTGGGCAGGATCTAATCAACCTACGTTTGTTTTTTAATTCACATCTTAAAGAATATGAAAATTTAAATTGTACTAATTGCACATTTTCTCGTGTAACATTAGTACTCTACATGGCATTCTGAGCGGGAGTAAATTTTGTTTTTAGCTCTGCAACAATGTGGACACATGGATGTAACGCTGGATTGCAGCCCAGCATTTACATTGCAGCAGATGCATGAGCATTCCTGTTGGTAGAGCTGACTCCATCCTCTCCTGGACTCAGGAATAGGGGTTGCCTTTGCTTCCTGATACATTTCACCAAGTCTAGTACCAGTTTGACAATGTGAGGCATAAAATGGTAACTATCAACATCTTTTCAAAACACAAAATGCTACTCCAGAAACAAGATTCCAGTAACGAAATTGTTTTGTTTTCAGCAATGCCCAAAAGTTTCAGTGGTTGGCCCATAGCATACTCTGAATGCACTATTCCTAGAGAATAGCCCATCATTTTATTAGCTAATGGTATATATCATCCTACGATAGGGAGTAAAGGAGCACAGAGAGGAGATTGGATGAAATGAGGACTGGGCAGCATTACATGGTAAAAATCCACCTTCCTGGATGCAGTTAATACAGAAATGTAAAAATGTTCCCATCTGTCTAAGCCATCCGTTTCTGATGTAGTCCCTGGAGGAAGTGGCTGAAAAGTCATTTCCACCTAATGGGTTGTTAGGTTGCCTCTGTACAGTAAGTTGGTGGTTGCAGCCCACTTCCTCTAAGACAAAGGGCCCTGTCTCTAAAAACCCCATCAGAGCTGACACTAATTGGCATTGCTGTCGGCCCCGAGCTGTGAAGCAGGTCTGCGTGGGCATACAATTGGGTGCGTTGGTGGGGCGTGTGGCATCGAGGCGGAGGACTTTTTCTTAGATTTTGCTAGTGGGTACACATGTTTTGATTATCTTTTTTTGACCCCTGTTCATGCAGTTTATATCATTTTCAGTCTTGTTAATTGGGGAGAAATTTGTTGAAATCTCTTTGGCTGAGTAGCGTATTACTGGACAGTATCTTCACCCTTCATATTATTGGGACCACTAGATATTCTCACTTGCCTGAGAAGACCTCTATTAAGTCATTAGAATTATTAGTAAACAAATATAGCAAGTAAACAGACCACTCTACCACTCTCTTATACTTTTAATAAGCTAACATTTTTGTTTCTTTCTTTTTTTTTTTTTTAAAGAAGCCAGAAGAGGGCATATCAGTCTTTCAAAAATCAGTTTGGGAGCGATTTGGCTTAATTCACTTACAATTACCATAAATTAGGAGGAGAACCTGCTTTGTGTTCGTAAGGGCCTGGAGTGAAGAATTGAGTTTCTGCAAGGGGTTTGGAAAGCGAGAAGGAAAAAAAAAGAAGAAGAAGAAAGCAGACGAGCACCCTGTCATTAGAAATTTTTATGTTAAGACTCTATTGCTGCATGTAGCCTTCGTACTTTGATGGTTCTGTACAAGAGCAGGAACTGTAAAGGGGAGAGAAAGCTCCCCAGCAGCCATGTTGGAGGGACCGTGCCAGGTACTTTCCTGTGTGTCACCTTTTAAAAGGTACAGGTGTTGCCAGGCTGCCTTGGATAGGAGAGTGGGACGGCAGTCATTGCCAGGTGTGGGGAAACTCTCTGCTGTCTCAAATGCACATTGAAAAATTGGTGAGTGTGTGTTAGTCACTCAATCGTGTCCGACTCTGCAACCACACGGACTGAAGCTCTTCTGTCCTTGGAATTCTCCAGGCAAGAATACTGGAGTAGATTGCCATTCCCCTCTCCAGGGGATCTTCCCAAACCAGGGATCAAACTCGGGTCTCCCACATTGCAGGCAGATTCTTTACCATCTGAGCCAGCAGGGAGGCCCAAAAAATTGTGAGTGGTGGAGATAAGGAGAGAAGGGAATTCCTAAGGGAACTGATTAGTCAGATTAATCGTTTATGTCTCTTCTTTGCATCCTTTTAAAATAAAAACAGATAGCCATGAAGGTACCAACACGCCGGCCCTCCCAGCCTCCTCTTCCCTTCTCCGACAGCTTCAGGCTTAGGAATCTGTTCCAGGACCTTGCTTCACCAGTTGGCATAGCTCACAGCTCCCTGCGAGAGGCTCTGCTTTCTAAGGTCGGAAAGCTCCAGCGGCCTTCCTCAGGAAGCAGCTTGCTTCCCTTCTGGTATCCAAGGGGATACGAAACAAGTTTGGGATTTCCCTCTGTCCCTGAAGTTCTTCAGACAGGGCATCTTCTGGCATGTATGTCCATTGGTTTCGTTCCATGCCTCTTACGGGCATCACCATAAAATTAAGAATTCTAGGCCGAGGCCCTGGTGAGGACCGTGGGGGCACAGTGTGAGAAGCCCCCCGCCCCTGCGAGTACACTTGAGATCCTAAGGCTTTCATGCTGGAGTGTGGTCCAGGCAGTGCTGCTTCTGTAAAGTGCCACAGAAGGTTGTGACATACCCCTGTTCTCTTCTGTATTTAACAGGCGAAGGCTTGGCTTGGCTTTCTTTTTGTTGTTCAGTCACTCAGTCGTATCCGACTCTTTGCAGCCCATGGACTGCAACGTGCCAGGCTTCCCTGTCCTTCACCGTCTCCTGGTGTTTGCTCAAACTCATGTCTATTGAGTCAGTAATGTCATCCAACCATCTCATCCTCTGTCGTCCCCTTCACCTCCTGCCCTCGGTCTTTCCCAGCATCAGGGTCTTTTCCGGTGAGTTGGTTCTTCACATCAGTCAGGTGGCCAAAGTTTTGGAGCTCAGCTTCAGCATCAGTCCTTTCAATGGATATTCAGGATTGATTTTTTTTTTAATGAAGTGTAAACATTGGGCCTGTAGCAAAAGAACATGAGATTGTGCCAAGAAACTTTCTCAGCACGTTGATAGATCTCACTTTCAGTGTACAGACTCCCCTTGCTCCAACTAAGACGTCTAAATCCTAAAAGAAAAAAAGGCACCAGCGCTGCTTTTCCTGATTCTGAATTCAAACAAGAAGCAGTTTCGTATTGGAGGTCTTAGCACAGGTTTTGTATTTCTCAGCCTTGTTCTTTATATGCTTTACTTTCTCAGACAAGAAGCTAAGTACCATACTGGACACCTGTGTGCAGAGAGTCTCAGTTTATTAATACACACAAACTGGCTTCAGTAGCTGATGTAATACTTCTACTTTGTACTAATCTAGTCACGTGAGGATTCCCTCCTCCTCACCCTTATCATTGACTTTATAAAATTAATTATTATATTAATTTGGGGGGGAAATCTCCATTTCAGTAAATTGACACACAGAATCTAAACTATTTTTCATGGAGATGGATATTAAAAATGCTTTGAGGTCTTCGCTGGTGGTCCAGTGGTTAAGACTTCACCTTCCAATGCAGGGGGTGCAGATTTGATTCCTGGTTGGGGAGTTAAGATCCCACATTCCTTGCAGCCAAAAAACATTTAAAACAGAAACACTATTCTGACAAATTCAATAAAGACTGTTAAAAAATTAATAAATATAGTTGCTTTTAAAAGTAATACTTTAGCCACTAGAATATAGCTAGATAAGCATTATGTAGGTTGACTCTGAAATTTGTTAATTTCTGATTGAGAGGCAAAAACTGAGTCTGTCTGTAGACCAGTTCAGTTCAGTCGTTCAGCTGTGTCCGACTCTTTGTGACCCATGAATAGCAGCATACCAGGCTTCCCTGTCCATCACCAACTCTCACAGTTCACTCAGACTCAATGTCCATCAAGTCGGTGATGCCATCCAGCCATCTCATCCTCTGTCATCCCCTTCTCCTCCTGCCCCCAATCCCTCCCAGCATCAGTCTTTTCCAATGAGTTAATTCTTCACATGAGGTGGCCAAAGCATTGGAGTTTCAGCTTTAGCATCAGTCCTTCCAATGAACACCCAGGACTGATCTCCTTTAGGATGGACTGGTTGGACCTCCTAGCAGTCCAATGGACTCTCAAGAGTCTTCTCCAACACCACAGTTCAAAAGCATCAGTTCTTCGGTGCTCAGCCTTCTTCACAGTCCAACTCTCACATCCATACATGACCACTGGAAAAACCATAGCCTTGACTAGATGGACCTTTGTTGGCAAAGTAATGTCTCTGCTTTTGTTTTTTTTTATTTTTTTTATTTTTTTCTTTTTATTTTTTTATTTTTAAAATTTATTTATTTTTTGTATTTATTTATTTTTTTACACGAACTCCCAAACATGAACCCCCCTCCCACCTCCCACCCCACATCCTGTCTAGGTTGGTCATAATTTTCCTTCCAAGGAGTAAGCATCTTTTAATTTCATGGCTGCAGTCACCATCTGCAGTGATTTTGGAGCCCCCCAAAATAAAGTCTGACACTGTTTCCACTGTAGTCTAAAAGAAAATAATACTATACAAATACACAGCCACTTAAAATTCTGTCCCTCTTACTTTACTTATATCTGAGACATACCATCTGGCATCTATGCCTCGGTGTTAATTTGAACACAGGTAATATATTTTGTAATTAAAATACCCGTGGCTGATTCATATCAATGTATGCCAAAACCAATAGAGTACTGTAAAGTAAAATAAAATAAAGTAAAAAGCAAAAAAATAAATAAATAATAGTCTTAAATTTAGTGGATATGAAAAAAAAATGTTAAAAAACATGTTCACTGCCAGCTCTTCGGATATTCAAATCAAATTTCGTGAAATCATAATGAATTGTGCCTTCCTCATCTACTTATGGTCCACCCAAATGCGACATGCTAATTGTCTAAACAGTGCGGGAAGCAGTCATCTTAACAAAACTGAGGTACTTTGCATAATCTAACTTGTACTCTTTTTTTGTTTTGTTTTTGGCACTGATGGCTAGTTTCATGAACAGTATTATCTGCAGTCTGTGACCATCTCTGTAGGGTCTATTTTAGATAATATAAAATATATAATATAGGCTAGGAATAGATTTCTTTTATGTCAGGGTTGTGAAGGTAGAAGATTGATAAATACAGAGAAATTTTGGGTACTATTTTCCTTTATCATCTTTGTAGACTGCCAAAGCTAATTTGCGTGTATATAATCATCCAGGCGTCGAATAATACATTGACTTGGGTGATAGTGCTTGTACTGAAGAGGTGGAAGCACCACGAAATGGAAAAATGGCCCTCTAAATCACTGAAGAAAAACTCAAGTGTATGGCTGTGTTCAGCTTATTGTAGCATACTGCCCATTTTTCATGTAGTACTTATCCCTATTAATCAGAAGTCTATGATAGTCCAGTGATTCCATTGCTTTCCTGAGTAGGAAAGCAGATTGGGAAGACTTCATCAGCCTGTGCAGAGTATTCAGACTCACCCCCTCAACTGTTTTCCTTTGTGTGCTCAATTGCTTCCGACTCTGTGATCCTATGGACTATAGCCCCCCGGGCTCCTCTGTTCACAGGATTTCCCAGGGAAGAATACCGACGCGGGTGGTGTCTCCTCCCCCAGGGCATCTTCCCGACCCAGGGATCAAACCCCTGTCTCTTCATCTCCTGCACTGGCAGGTGGATTCTTTACCAGTAGTGCCACCTGGGAAGCCTTTACTGAAAGACAAGTTGAGAGACTTACTCATGTGGAGAAGGTGTTGGGGGAGTGTGTATATTTTGTCTGCATCTGTAGGCTTTCATTCAGAGCCATCCCTGTGTCTTACAGCCAGGGAATCAGAATACTGACTTTCTGCTTCTTTCTGTTTGACCATCGGAAAGTTATAAATAACTATAGCACATGAGTTATGATTTAACCCTTCAAATTACTTTAACATGGTTGATGTTAAATTCATGTTCCTGATCACCTGGCCTTCAAAATTATGGGAGGAGGGAGCAGATGGCAAGTTTGTTTAGTAGTTCACAACTTCGGAGAAGGCAATGGCACCCCACTCCAGCACTCTTGCCTGGAAAATCCCATGGACAGAGGAGCCTGGTAGGCTGCAGTCCGTGGGGTTGCTAACAGTTGGACACGACTGAGCAACTTCACTTTCACTTTTCACTTTCGTGCATTGGAGAAGGACATGGCAACCCACTCCAGTGTTCTTGCCTGGAGAATCCCAGGGACAGGGGAGCCTGGTGGGTTGCCGTCTCTGGGGTCGCACAGAGTTCGACACGCCTGAAGCAACTTAGCAGCAGCAGCAGGGTCTTCTGAGGAACAGACTTAGCAAATGAAAGCATGAATGCTCTGTGTGTGATGGAGCACATACACTTTAAAGTTGTTACCCTTTCATGTTCAGTTCCGTTTATATAGTGTGAATGGATTTTGCAGAGGCTCAAAATTTTACACGTAGCTATCCTTGAAGTATACTTCTGTTAATTTGTTCATGTGAAAGCCACTATCATCACTATGTATTTGATATTTTTAGTAACAGTTGGATCAAGGAACAAAAGGGGCAGCTGCAAAAACTGACTTCAAGAAAAGAATATATCTGTATTTATGTTTATATCTGTATGTTTGGGTTTGTTTTTTTTAAAAATGGGGAATGTGTCATTTCATTGCCTGTGGAAGCAGTAGGGGTTGCCCAAGAACATATACATTGCCTGTGACAGAGCCAGTGCCTGGATTCCTGAACCTTGATGAGTCTGGTTTTCTTATTTTGGTTTCGGGCACACTCTCACACAAGTGGCCTTTGCGCGGAGACAAATGGCGATGGCATAGAAGAAAGCACCCTTTCTTATACTGACAGGGAGACATAAGGTTAGCATGCTACTAATTTTGCATAGAAGAAGAGCTAGACATGTGTGTCCTTGATAGAAGGTCTGTGCGTGCCTTAGTTGCGTAGTCGTGTCTGACTCTTTGTGATCCCATGAACTGTAGCCCACCAGGCACCAGGCTCCTCTGTCCATGGAATTCTCGAGGCAAGCAGATGGAGTGTGTTGCCATCCCCTTCTCCAGGGGATCTTCCCGACTCAGGGATTGAACCCTGGTCTCCCGCATTGCAGGTAGATTCTTTACCTCCTGAGCCACCAGGGAAGCCCTTAATTTGTTGTCGTTCAGCTGTGTCCCACTCTTTGCGACCCCATGCACTGCAGCACGCCAGGCTTCCTGTCCTCCACCATCTCCTGGAGATTGCTCAAACTCGCCTCTGTTGAGTCAGCCATGCCATCCAACCATCCCGTCCTCTGTCACCCCCTTCTCCTCCTGCCCTCAATCTTCCCCAGCATCAGGCCTTTTCCAATGAGTCGGCTCTTTGCATCAGGTGGCCAAAGTATCGGAACTTCAGTTTCAGCATCAGTCCTTCCAGTGAATATTCAGGGTTGATTTCCGTTTTCTGATATGTGTGTCTAAAATGTATCTTCCCTGAACCATGAAGTGGATTCTGCCTTAGCCAAGCCTGTTGGGAATGTTTGCTTGTTTTTACTTCTTGTCACTGTCTTTTCTGAAGCTGGGTGACCAGGAAATGATTTGTGTACAGCAGCTGGCCTGTTTTGGTAGGCTATGCTGTATGTTTGGTTACATGTGAATTTTATAATGTCAATTTTATAATGTTCAGCAGATAGATAACTGCTGAAATTTGTAGTTGCTCCTTAGTCACAGATAAAAATTTTTTATCAATGTCATTTATTTGTGTATTTATTTTGAAATTCACAAAGCATTTCAAAACTTATGTCCACTTGAAAGCTTTTCTGCTTTCATTTCCACCCTTGCACCCTGTATGCCAATACTTAGAAATATGTGTTTAATGTAAATTATATATTGATCTCCTGTTAACATTCTATCAGATTTCAGTTTCTTATAAAGTTATGGAACTGAAAATTTGACAGAAAAATGTGTTTAGCAAGTGATGTGAATAGTAACAAATTTTACCTCATTTCTATCAACTGTGTTTGCTACTATTAATATTAGAGTGTGTGATTCTTGTTTTCTGCAGGTATGTACATAGGGTCTTTGGTCAAAGAGCACGTTTGCTTATACTAAGAGATAAATGATTGGTTTGGAATCCCTAACAATTTAATGAAGAGATACTTTGAGATCTCAAAATACAGATTTAAATACCCGAAACTAGAGAGGACAAATAGGAAAACCAGACGTGGAATGAAAGAATATCATCTTTATGTAAGAGAGAAATTATTTTATTCAAAGTCACATCCAGCTTTGTACAACAAGGAGTGGATTTATTCTGTACAAGATTACGGGGGAAAATGACATAAAAATACATGCTGATAAAGATTGTGCCTTCTGGTGTGTAAAGCCGGTATCTAAATATGTGTCTATTTGTGTCTATATACAGAGTTAAAGGACAGTTTTCCATGAAATAATGCATTCCTTTAGAATTGCTATAGATTTTCATAATTTTTAAAACATTCCTATTGTAACCTACATCAAAAGGGCAGCCAGGGTTTTTTGTGTCTGACTATACATATGCATTATAAAAAAGTGAGTCTACTGTAATTACCAGTTTGCAGAGCGAATTCCTGCAGGGTTTGTACTCTCCCCATTAGTAAAAGAGATAAGTTGAAATGTATTAAAATTTCACTGTACAACTGGGAGTTTTTGTTCACAGTAAATGTGTTAATGTTTCTTCATTGCTTGACTGTTTGTGTTTAAATTTAGGCAGCGTGCCCAACAGGGACAAAATTATAGGATAAAGCTATGTATAAAAGAAAATCCTTCAGAGAGCACCAATAAGGCTTTTTTTTTTAAAATAAGCAGTTATGTATAATAGTACATGGCTGTAGCCACAGAGAAAAGTTTTATCTGTCTATTTCAGAATTATTGGAATTTTTCTTTCCCTTGTGTGGAAGTTAAGAGGACCGAGCTTATGTCAATAGCTAATATACTTTGACGTAAAAACGTTTATTATTTTATTCAGTGCTACTTCTGCAAAAACCAAAAGAAAAGAATCCTTCTTGTTGTCCTTATGACGAAGAGAGGCTAATAGCATTTTGAGAGACAGGTGATAGATCACATTTTCTTCCCTAGTAAAGGAATTCTTTCTTGTTAGGAATTCTAATTTCAGTCTTTTATACTTTGGGAGCATTTTCCTTTGCTTTTCTTCATTGCTATGAACTTAGTAAATACAGTTATTCACATACACGAGCTTACATTTAAAAAAATTAATCTGCAGCCACGATCACCTAGTGTGAATATGTAATGAAAGCACAAACACAGGATACAGGCTGGTATTTCTCGGCAGCCTAGAGTGAGCAGAAGTTGCAGTTATCTCTAAGTACTGGCAGTATAAGCTTTAGTCGACTTGTGCACTGACCCTCTCTTCTCTCTCTCTCTCAAATGCTGAAAATATATTGGTGTTCTTACTGCTTACCTTTTATAGTTTCTTTGGCCTGCTTCTCCATACGTGAAGATGGAAGAGTTTACCAGTGTCCATGTGCTGACCCATGTGCCTCTGTAGGCTTCTTGGAGCAGACCCACAAATATAAACCATGTAAAGAATCAAAAATAAAATGCAAAGCTTTATTTTTAAATGTTGCTGTCCTAGAAATGGTGTTTACAGTGTAGTTAGAGGTATTATCTGTAGGTATGTGGAGGCATGGAGAGAGAGGAAATGAATGTGTGTATGCATGCATGTCATTTCTTTGGATCCATTAATTCAGGTATCCTGAGGAAAACATGAAAAGCCCCTTGAACATTTCCTATTGTATATTAGCTTTCCGTCATAAAGTGTATTTTTTCCCCTTTAAAATAGGTTGGTTCACCAAAAAGGAAGAGAGGCATTTAATTCTTCCTCCTCTCTACTGTTCTTTAAAAAGTAAAATTTTAACTGATAGACCTTAAAGTCCTTTAGAGCTATTACTTTCTTTTGGCTAATTCGTAGAAAAGCACCATATGAAAATTGGATTTTTGATCTGATGGAGTGATTCTTGAGTTCTTATGAACCATTTATAGTCTACCAAGTAAATCCTTCTTAGTTCACGGATTATTGACCCAATGGACCATATTAGCTGCTTCGAAGCTGTTATAGCCCATTATGTTGATTCAGCTGACACAGGTGTGAACCCAATCCACATGCCCAAGATGACATTAACATTGTTCTGGAAGACTCCCTTTTTTCCCACAAGCTTTCTGTTTATTTCTGAATTTACAAGAGTTAGCTCAGAGCTCCTGACAACCACTGCATCAGTCTCCCCATTTGCTCAGTGATGTCGAAGCATTTGATAGCAGCTGGATGGTCTGTTTCTTGCTGTCTTTCTCTATGTGTCTCTCTCTGTCCTTTAATCCTTAAAAGTAAAATGAGAATCATGTTTTTTGCAACACTCTAGGGCACGTTTTACCCTCAGATGCTTATAGAGTCCTTAGAAATTTGTGGGATTTCTGTGAGCATCTGAATGCACTGCATTCAATTTGAGAAACCCACCTTTTAGAAGAAATGATAACGTTGTATTTTTTAAAAATGTTTTTATCTGAGTGGTTCCACTTAAAAAATTCCAGCGACTCTAGCCAGTGGTGAAATCAAGATGTGCCTTTAGTGATTTATGTGATGCTCTAATGAAGCCCGTCCAGGTCTCAGCACAGACCCCTGGAGAGTCTATGACCTCACATAAATAACGTATAAGAGGGCACTGTAGACTGTTCATCATATCATTATTATTAGTAGTAATAGGTATGACTCCTGAGGTGATATCTGCTCATGGGCAAAGAAACGTTCTTTCATAATCAGACATAGTTCTGATGCGTAGACAGATGCACAATGGAAGGTATTAAAATGTTTGCTGAGACAGTCTATGAATGGACAATCCCAAGACAAGCTGAAGCAAGATGGTGTAGAATTAGTGGTCTTGGCAAATCCTTGTCTCACTCCCCACCCCCTCCAGATTTTTGCCTTTTTTTAAGGTAACCATGGACAGATTCCATAGAAAGTGGTTGAGAGTCACTTTCTGTGTCTAAAAAATGTGCCACTTGGTTTGCAGAAAATCCTAGTGTAAATGGTTAACAGCTTACTTAGCAGTTCCCCTCATCTTTTCAAGCGGCTTAAAACCTTCCCCCACCCCTCTCCCGCTGTGGGCAGTTTCACGCGCATCTCCTATTCAGTCTCAAACTCCTCTTGGAACTGGAAGAATGTCTGAGAAAATCTCACCATGGAGGAGGGTGGCAAGGGGATTATTCAGGGCCTCTCCTCTCCTGCATCGGCCGGGTGGAAAGAGCCCCGGATTACTAGCTGTGGCCATTTAAGGGCATCTCACAGCCTCATTTTTCTGCTGTTTGAAAAATCTCTAATTTGGGGGATTTTGATGATTAAATACAGGAATGTATTTGAAGTATTATGCAAGCTTCATGGCACTGTCTGATGCGAAATGTTAAGTCTCACACAGGCTGCCTCAACTGGCCTGGGTAATCAGAGCTGTCATTTGAAATGATACATTCAAAAATGCAGCGACCTGTCTCCCTTGTTGCTTCACTGGGATAAATTCTTCTCACAAACCTAGAGGAGTAAATTTAGTTAAAAGGTCACCCACCTTATGCTCTTGCTTGGTAAGTGGATTGATTACTGTGCTCTGGCATTTGAAATAATGGGGCTGGCTCCTTTTAAAGAGGAGCAAGGTTGAGAGGGATTCCTTCCCTTCAAGAAGTCCTCCCCATGCTGTCTGGGAAGGGGAGGTGCCCTCAGTTTAGGATGTTGTCCTCTGTGCAGGATGTTGTACATGTGGCACAATGTGGGACAACCTTGGGTTCCTCCTGCGCCTCTCTGCTTGGCCACCAAAGTAGGGGATCGTCATGCGATCAGTCTTCCCAGAATGGAAGCTGCTTCTGAAATACCAGAACTTAGGCTTCATCTTGTCTTACTTCTTGCCTAATGAGAAGTATTTCTTTGTAAAGCTTTTGAAGGTTGATAAATCTCCTCGCATCTCATTATAAATCCCTTCCTTATTAATGGCTTCCCTATCATATTATATTAGTAATTGTTTTCATGAATGCCACAGAGAAATGTAATCACATTACCACCTTTCAAATTGCATTAGCGAAAATGAATAAAATGTATATATATCAATGGAATACAAAATTGCTGATTCAACATTAAGGTGAAATGAGATAAGTGTTACTTATCATTCACATGATATCAGAGGTGCTTTGGCTCCTTATATAAAGTTAAGTAATTCTGGTAAATGTAGAATGAACTTAGTTAAAAACACCAATAAGAAAATGTCACTCGATTGAGGAATAAAAGTAAATCTACGACCCACATGCAAGTGCCCTTCTCATACAGAAAAGAGTAATACAATAGTGTCGACGGATTCATCAGATATTTTAAAACATTCGTTTGTCCGTTATTTACTCTATAGAATTATTGATAATCCATTCTTTTATTTTACAAAGACGGGTTTAACTTTACGGAAAAGTAAAGGACAAAGAGATTATAATGATTAACGGATTGTTTTATCGAACATAATGGTATCTGAATTAAATTAACCCCCCTTTTTTTCGTATTGTCTTCGTGATACGTCCGAAACTACGGTACCTTCGTCCCTATAAAAGGAATATATTAACCGATATAGGGCGACAACTAAAAATGAGACTTGAGGATGTAATAAATTTACCCCAGAAGGAGTACAGCTAACTATCATCCAACATCAACATTCCATTACTGACGTCTACGAGTAACCTAGGTACAGACACTTTTAAATACACGGAGACACATACAGGGAAAGAGGGTCAAATATAACTATATAAGTGTGTATCAGTATCTTTGTAAGTGTGAGTATGGGTTCGTAGATGAGTCTTCATGTACGAAAGACAGAAACGGGGGAGGAGGATTTGGTACAAGTAAAGAATTGAAAACGTCTCTATTAAAAAAGTAGGGTCATTCAACTTGTTACCCCGAAGGGGCCATCGAGTGATCATTTCTTAGCCGGACAGTCATGTCCTCTACGCCCAAACTAGGGACGCAACCCTTCTCGGGGACCTCTTCCTTCACCGTTGAGTGAGGTCATAAGTAGGACCCTTTACGGTGTCAGTCTCCTCGGACCACCCGATGCCAGGTACCCCAGCGTTGCTCAACTTGTACTGAACCGTTGATTTGTTGTTTTATCTCCTTACGAAAATGAGCATGTGTACTGTCCAAAGAAGTGACAGGTAAATTTTGTTAAGGAAAACTCAAAAAGATTATAGAATCACAATTACGCGACTTGTAATACTGACTCTCCGGAGGACTGGGGGTTAAACAACCACCTATATTCCTACAGGACCTAAAAGGACCATCCTTTTTACTCCAACCTAAATTTTCATTAACAGTAAAATTGTACCTGGATGATCAAAAATGAAAAAAGTTTCATCTCCTTAAAGTCCAAATTCGTCACCTTTAAGAAATCAACCAGACGGAAGACAAGTTAGTAAAACAACAACAAGTTAGCGAGTCAGTACAGACTGAGAAACGGTGGGGTACCTGACGTCGTGCGGTCCGAACGGACAGGAAGTGGTAGAGGGTCTCGGACGAGTTGAGTATAGGTAACTCATCCACTACGGTCGGTTGGTAGAGTAGGAGAAAACAGGGGAAGAGGGCGGAAATCAGAAAGGGTCGTAGTCCCAGAAAATTTTACTCAGTCGAAAAGCGTAGTCCACCGGTTCATAACCTCAAAGTCGAAGTCGTAGTCAGGAAGTTACTTATAAGTCCTAACTAGAGGAAATCTAGCTGACCAAACTAGTCCTTGCAGTCCAGGGGACTCTCAAGAGTCTTCTCCAACACCACAGTTCAATCATTTAGTATTTGTATATTGACCTTCTAGGTTAAAGAAGGATATTATGCTACATTATGTCCCCTGAGGAATAATATCTCATGAATTAAATGATTTAAAACCATTAAAAGAAATTAGGTGGTTTAGTGGGTTTGCTCTCCTTACTTTTAAACAGTTTTATTGAGATAGAGTTCACAGATCATACATTCTGCTCATTTAAAGTGTACAGTATGTTCACAGCTAGACACAACCATCATCACAGTGATTTCTGAACTTCTTCATCACTTTAAAAAGAAACCGCTAACTGCTCTCTATCTGTACACATCTCTGTGTTCTGTATATTTCATATGAATGGGCTTATGTAATGTGAGATCTCTTGTGTCTGGTTTCTCTTACTCAGCATGATAAAGTTCATCCATATTGCGGTATTATCAAGTGTTCTTCTCTTTGTATGAGCCAGATGAGTATTCCATTGTGTAAATACACATATTTTGTTTATCCATTTGCCAGTTGTTTGGGGAGAAGGGAGCACACCTTTTAAGAGAAAGTTAAAGTGAGGTTTTAAGTCTTCTGCTTTTTAGCAGTAACTGGTATTCAGTGGCTGCCTTTTCACAGTGAATCTCTTTCCGGTATTTTGGATGTGTTTATTGGGAAGATAATATTTTCCTTGGTCAGTAATGTTGTTCTTATGATGTCTTGTTGAAGTCTGCCATTTTCAGTCACCCAGCTTTCTGTCTTTTTTTTTTTTTTATGTTTATTTTTGGGTGCATTGGGTCTTCCTTGTACACGTAGACTTCCTCTAGTTGCAGAGAGGATTACTCTCTAGCTTCAGAGGATGGACTTTTCACTGCAGTGGCTTCTCTTGTGGAGCACAGGCTGCTCACAGGCGCTAGAATGAAGGCCCCACCATTGTGGAACACAGCCTTAGTTTCCATGCAGTGTGTGGGATCTTCCAGGACCGGGGATCGAACTGGTGTCCCCTGCGTTACAAGGCCGAGTACCAACCACTGGATTACCAGGGAAGCCCCCAGCTTTCTGTCTTGACCTTGTTGTCCACTGTTTAGATCAGTAGCATCTACACCTTGTAGTGGCTGTGGACTGACCATGTCTTTGTAAGTCTCCTGACTCAGCTACAAGATTAATAAGGAATCGTTTATTGAAGGCTCAAGAAACTTTTTTATTTCTAATTTATCTTACCACCAGCTAAGATGTATACTGTTGCAGTCCTATTGTGTGAATTTGTTGAAGGGTTTGATTAAGCAGACAGGATAACTTCATTGCTTCTTATTTGCTGTTGTTACTATTGTATTATGAATAGTGACATTTACATTGTAGTTTAACACTCTGTGCACCCGTACACCCTATAATCCCTGATAATCTCTTGTGAAGTCTGTGAACATAACTCGTTCAAACTCAGATCTGTACATTTCCTTGCATAAATGCAAAAACGTACCCATCTTACTCTAAGTATTTATTTATATTAATAGTCTCATAGAGTTAGATAAGACTTTGCAGGTTGTTATAATACCTCTTTATAGGATATTTAAATTCAGGGGTCTCTTGCTCAGTGTTCTGTGTCTATCCAGCTCACATCTTCTTGTCTTGTTTTGATACCTGATTATAAAACCCTGAAGCACAGCAGGTGTAAAAACCTTTCCTTTTGCCCTATGTTTTGTAATCAAGTAAAACTAAGTTTCTCATGTAATTGTCTGGTTCGTGTTAGTCATAAGTAAGCTCAGAAGTCTTCTATCATGCAAAAAAAAATGTCATTGTTCGAGGTGCGGTGACTTGTGCAAATTTCAGACACTGTGTTCTACAAAAATGGTAACATAGAAATTTTCCATGTCTTCGCCAAAACTCCACGTACTTCTCTTGGAAGTTGTTTCTTTTCAATTAGATCATGAATCAGCCATGTGAAAATGGAGGAGAAAAAACTGTCCTGAAAAGTATACAAGGGGCTATTTTCTGACTTAATCACCATCCCGATCATGTGAGTTCTTTAGAATCTTTATGGCAGTGCCTGAAGTACTATATCGGGTTCTCATATATAAGATGCATTCATGGGTGTGGAAGTCCATCTTTTTTTTGGTCATATATATATGATTACTCTTTTCATCCATAGTGTTGGCAGCTGTTACTTTGTAGTTACTGCAGTGTATTCTGAGGCAATCATAGAATAATTAGTTTCCAGATTCATTGCAGGTACTTTTTTATTCCAGATTTTGTATTTTTAAGATAAATGTCTTTGAAGGACATTTTTATGCCAAGTAAAAGGTTTACTTGATCTTTGGCACCATACATACCTTTTCTTCTGGTACTTATGTGTATGTTCAGAGATGGGTGATATATGCAGTGATGATTTAATGAGTTAATTATAACATAGACTATGTTATATGTATCCTCATAGAAGGTTGGCTGATCTTACCTATTTATCGTACCTCCATGTGATTTCCAAAGTAGAAAATTCATTTGATTAAGACATTTGTTCTTGTTAAAAATAAGAGAGGCAAACCATGTCACTGATCAGCATTATAGCCAATTAATTTATGTGCCTAGATTGTACCACCCAAGTTTATGGGAGAAACTGCTGGGACAGATGAATGCTGAATTAATGACTGAGTTTTTCAGTAATTCAGTTTTAGTACAGATTATGTACTTAACTCTTTAACATTTAAAAATCATTCTAGTAAAACTTCATAATCCAAGTTGTAAATCTTGGTATTCTCTCCAGAAATGAATAAGGAGAAAGTGGGTTTTTAAAGGATTTTTAGTTATGCATGGACTATTTGGCCAAGTTAATGAACACCTGAGGAGATCTCATGGCAAATGGTTTTTTAGTGTGAAAAGACGAAGCCCAGAACGGAAGTTAGTCTTACTTTTAGTGGGGCTTTTTTGAAGAGGCTCTGGGATGGCTCCTTCAGAATGTGTCTTCTACATGCCCGTGACTTTATTTTACCTTTTGTTATTTTGTACTAATAGATAACTTCTGTAAGTGTTCCCAAACAAGGAACAGCTAATAGGAGATGTATTAATTAGCCTCGTGTATAGTTCTTCTGTGGAATGCACTAAATATTAATATTAGCTGAAGCCCCATTCTCTGCTTTCCTGAGGAATGTCATTTGGTGAGAAGTCGGATGTTCAGTTCACATAAATTTGCAGAGTTCAAGCCAGCTACAAGTATAATAAAGCTAAAGATACTTTAGTTTTAGTGATTTCAGAATCTCTTATATGAATAGGTCTTTGGAACTCATCCAGAATACTTGCAAATGCACTCTTACTTAATATTCAAATATGAGAGTGTTACTGACTGAAAGTTGATTAAATATTTTTATACTAAATTGGTCTACTTTATTAATTTTAGATATACTTTTGAACTTGAATATTTATAATTTACTGGTTTCACCTGTGTATCTTCCTTTTTTGACAACTTAAAAAGGTATTGGAGTATATTTGATTACAATGTGTTAATTTCAGGTGTACAGCAAAGTGAATGAGCTGTAAGCATACATATATCCCCTTGTATATATTCTCTTTCTATAGTTAGTGGAAATAAACTGATTAATAATTGGGAAATCCACCCTATCATTTAAGAGATGTGTAACACCTATATAAACATTTTTTAACTCCAGTATTAAAACAAATAATGATCCCTGTCATGCCCAGTTTAGAGAATTATAGTATGAAGAAAGTGGCATCATATATGTCAAAGTGTTCATTTACTCATTAAGACTAAATGTGTATTAAGCATTTACAAGGTGTGGAAGAAATACGTTGGGAAGAATCATAAGGGAAAAATAATTCAGAGGTAAAATGTGGAAAGTTTGTTGAGGTCATAAATGGTTTCCATCTTTTGAGCTTTTGTTATCACTAGACAAAGAGCCACATGCTTTGAATCTATTATTATAGATTTATATTATTTCATTTGAATCTGTTATTTGATTTGAATCTATTATTTCATTTGAATCTATTGACAAAGTTGTGGTGTTACTGTTATCATTTTATAGATGGGAAAGAGTCTATGAGATTGATGAAATTCTTTAATTGATGAAAATCTTTAACATGTGTGTGCGTGTTCAGTCACTCAGTTGCGTCCAACTCTGTAACCCCATGGACACACACACACACACACGTGTGTGCATGTTCACTCAGTTGCATCCAACTCTGTGTAACCCCATGGACTGTAGCCCACCAGGCTACTCTGTCCTTGGGATTTCCCAGGCAAGAACACTGGGTCGGGTTACCATTTCCTTCTCCAGGGGAATTTCCTGACCCTGAGATTGAACCTTTGTCTCCTGCATTGGCAGGCATTTTCTTTACCACTGGTATGTATAAACTAGGTTATGAATAAGTAGTATAGATAAATATAATCTTCACAGCTGTGGTAAGTGCTGTGGCACTTGTGAAGCAGGAGACTAATAGGGATTTTGCCTTGATCAGGAGATGAGAGCAGCTGCTCTGGAGAATGGAAGTGATATTTGTGTTGAAAGCTTGAAAGAGAAACATGAGTTCACAGTATAGAGTGGAAGTGGATGGTGGGCAGGTGGAGGGGCCCTGCCCATGGCTGCCTGACCGAGTGGGAGGGAGAGCGCCCACCCACCTGGATCTGATTGCTGTGACTTAAGTAAGATCTTGAGTTAGCTCCACCACAGTTTCCTCCTCTGTGAAAGAAAGGGAATACTAGTATGGACCTCATGGAATTTTCATGGAGAGCTGATATTTGTAAGTATCTGGAAATGACAACTATCCAGCAAACCTTTGCTATTAATAATAAAATATTAATATTGAATATTATATTCATTATAATATTACACTAATTGTATAACTATTATTATTATTAATCATTAATGGCTTGCTGTTGTAGATAAATTTTTATGTCCTGCCTTTGGTGGAAGAAAAGACAAAGTTGTAAAGAGCAAGAAACGATCCTTCTCAAACCTCTTCAGGGGCTTCCTTCTGATCTCAGGGTGTCTCCTCGGAACCCATTGCCCAAGAGCTCTGACTGTCAAATCCTTGAGCATAGAGATTGACTGTGCATTTCCTTCCACTTAACACAGTACTTGGCTCTGCAGTGATCGGTTTTACGTAGTGATGATACTTGAAGCTGTAGGAGGGGATGAAATTGCCAAGTTAAAAAACGAGAAGCCTGCCTGTGAGAAACACCTGTATTTATTTACAGTGGAAAGAGAGAGAAGCTGCTGCCAAAACACTAGGATAGTTTGTCTCTCCAGTCCAGGAATGAAGGAGAGTTATGCCTTAAGCTGCCTTGAGGTCTCGGAGAACAAGGAGACTGGAAAAAGGGACCAGATGTGATGAGAATATCCCTCTTGGAGAAAGCAGTTTTAGGACCGTGTGTGACAGAATCCAGATTATAAAATTAAAATGTAGGTGGAAGCACTGGGTGGTGGGTGCATGGATTTTTCTTTCAAGATATCCATGGTAAAGGTAAGCAGAAAATTATTCCTTTTATTTAAGATGTAGGCTTAAGAACTTTTGTTCTTCTTGGGCTGATCATATTGAAATGGAGGAAAGAGTTTCAGGGCACTGGATGAGGTGGGATCCTGGAGGTATGGAGGGGTTGCTGGCTTGAGTTGGCCAGACCTGCATAAGGTCCTGAATCTATAAGGAGGAACAACCTGATCAGATCATCTCTCTTCCCCTTTTTCCCTTTCTGTCACTTCGCTATCATCCCTGATTTTTCTGTAGTTGTGGGTGCCCAGCAGTGAGTGGGAGACCTAGTGTGTTAGCTCCATAAGGAAACGGGTGTGATCACCAAAATGAAGGCTCTTCCATCTCTGCTCTTCCCAGCTCTCTCCTCGTAAAATGTGTACGTTTTGAGGCTTAACTGGCTTGGATAGTTTTATGATAATTTATGTTTTTGAAGTGTGGGTGAGTTGGCAAGTGATCACATTGGTTCTGTTTTGTTCTGAATAAATAGTATGTCAAACTTTTATGCTGTTTCAAAAATGTTATTTAGAGTAAAACTTCCTTTGAAGCCACAATAGTCTCGTATTCAAAATATTTATTTAGACCATATTGTTTAAGTATATATAATTCCCTTAAGGCACAATTGTAGTCTATATAAATCTGGATTTCAAACAAATAAACCTTCGGGAATTCATAGAAATACAAAATGGATATTCCAGTGCTTAAGTGTTTATATACCAAACGAGTTGAGGTGTTCCAGTGTTTGTGATGTTTAGGTACAAAAGGAGTAGAATTCATGAAAAAGGATGATGGTACAAAAAGTTTTAATTCCCAAGTGTGGCAGACGTATAAAGTGACTTAGGAAGAGAAAAATATTTGAATCATAAACTAGTTCTGAGTAAATGAATGAATAGTTGAACCAGTAAATAAACAAATATACCTAAAATAAAGCAAATCTACAAGTCTCTTACTTTGTCCTGAATATAACTATAATTAAAGTTGAGGAAAGTGTATTTTAAAACACAATGTAAAATGAGGCTATTTTGTGAAATAATAAAATGTTATGAAATTAACAATTTAAAAGATGTATGCCTTTGGTGCCGGAATTAACATATAGTTCTTGAGAAACGGTCATTCTTAGTTTTGGTCATTCTTTATTTTGGTAAGCAGAGTTATTTATTTATTTTAGTGTTTATGAAAGATTCTGTTATCGTACCTCAGATTATATAAATATTTTAATGTCAGTCTGGTTGCTGTATCTGAATTTATAACTGAATAGTGTACAGAGTGCCCTGTTTTTCGTAGAAACACTGCCCTCTAAAAAACTGTTTGGGGTTTGTTTTACTATAGTACAATCAAACTGAGTTTCCTAATGAGCATGCTGTTTAAAGAAGCTCTTTCTAACCTGGAAGGTTCTGATGTGTTGCTCAGTCAGTTAAACTACTGAATTTGTTATAAGAAATTTGGGGAGAAATAGTTTCCCTTCTAACCTCCAGATATAGTATTCTTGCTATGTCAGCATTTCCTTTGCTCTCCCTGTGTCTTATTACTATTTCCTTTATTCACTCATACATACAGCAAAGTTGTACAACCTCCTAATATATAATTGGACTGTTGACACTGGAAGAAAGACCCTGAAACATCAGACAGATGGTATCCTTGCCTATTTTTCTTGCAGTAATAGAGGAGCAAACTAGGGTTAGAGGTGAAGCAAGAAAGGAGGCTACGGCCCTGACTCTTAACACTGAAAACTGAATAAGGACCTATAGATTCAATGTTCATTAGCAAAAGATAAATATTTTAAATTTGCTTGATCTAAAGCATGGGGAACGGTAAAAGCCCATTCAGTCTTATTCTCTGTAAATGGAATTTGGCTCAACCATGTTAACAATATCTAAAATACTGTCTGTTACAAATGAGACAGTTTATATAAAAACCCAGCTGGTTCCAGGAGTATGAGCTGTCTCTTATACACATCTAGATGTGTATAAGAGACAGCAGAGGAGCCTGGTGGGCTACGGTCCATGAACAGAGGAGCCTGGTGGGCTGCAGTCCATAGGGTCACAGAATCGGACACGACCGAAGCAACTGAGCGTGCAGGCATGCATAGTGCCCAATACAGAGCAAGCATCTAAGGAATGTTTGACCCTTTCCTCATGATTCCTCTGTTCCTGAATGCAGGAAGTCTTACGAGGCTGCCTTATCATTCAGCAGCTGTATTCTATCTCTCCTTTATTTCATTCTGTTTGATTTATCATCTGTCTGCTAATTAAGAACTAGAGGAAAGAAGAGCTGATTTTAAAGCAACAAGTTTAAGCTCAAATTTGAATCCAAATCCATTGTCATGAAACTGTAATCACATCACANCCCCCACCCCACCCCCAAATCAGTAATTATTGATTGCATCTAAAGCTGTAGAGAGATCTTTTCTTGGAAGTTCAGGTAGTTACAGTAGATTGTTAATCTGTGAATGATTGGACAAAATCCCTTCTGTCTTCAGAATTTCCATGCAAATTAGGACTAAATGTATGAGATAAATTTATTAACTGTAGTCCTGGAGCATAGGTCAGCTTTAGCACAATTCTTCAGCCTAGGTTTTTAATCTATAAAAAGTTACACTTCATTAATGTTAATTTCCTAGGGATTCACTTTAAAATGTAAACTGATGAGATGATTTTTAAAGGTACTTGTAAAGAAATAAAACGTTTTTGAGTGTGTCTTCCAGCGTTGTATAATATAGGTGAATTGTTCCAAATATTGAATATTCACATAAATGTCTTTTCCTATTCTACATCTGATCTAAAAGCAAATTTAAACTTATTTTCTTACATCATTAAAATAAAGAGAGGGTTGTTTTGCATTTTTCAAAATAGGAATGCAAATGGAATTAATATTTCAAGGGTGGAAAAAAATCAAGGAGTTAGGAAGTGATAAATGATGCCAGAAATATGATGGATGTTATTGGACCAAAAGGAGTGTCTTTCAGAAGGTGTCTGAGAGATTGATAAAGCATTTCAATCAAACACTGCAGAAGAAAAGTCATATTCTGTTAATATTATTTGTATATCATGTTTTATTTTCAACATTTCACTTGTTATTGTATAAGAGTCTATATCTTTTGCACTCTTGTCAGTGAATATATAGTAGTAGCAATCTTCTTTTCTCTTTCAGATCTCTGGTATTACAGAGCCAGCATCTCATAGAATAAGAGTAAGGTTCACTCTTATACTATTTAGTCTATGCTTCCAATTTAAAGCTTATCTATGAATGGCAAGAAACATTCTATTAATCAGCTTTGTTTTCTAATATGTTTTGGTAAGAGATTTTTGGTGGTTTCAAAATTTTTCTCTAAATCTCTCCAGGCCCCCAAAGCTGTTAAAAATGGGAAGAAGGTGTTATTTCTTAAAATGCTGAAAAAGTAGGGTCCCTTTTGAACAGATGCTGATCTCTTCCCTCCTCTCACTCTCAGGCCATCCGCTGCACACTGGTGAACTGCACGTGTGAGTGTTTCCAGCCGGGGAAGATTAACCTGAGGACTTGCGATCAGTGTAAACATGGCTGGGTGGCACACGGTGAGGAAAATCTGGACTTTTCTCCTTGCTCTTGTTATGTTCGTGTAAGCGTGTTTTCGTTTTTGTTTTTTTTTTTTTCTTTTCGAGCCATCACTGGCCTGGAGAAGAGAAGGGTCAGCTGTCTCCCAAGTCTTAGCTCCCATGTAGCCTGCAGCTCCCAAATAGCATATTCTTGGCTCCCAGAAGCAAGGCCAGGCGGGCAGCTCTCAGCAGAAGGGCTAGATGTTTATAGCACAGTTGGGTTCTGAGTGAACGCAGCAGCAGCCAGCAAGCACCAGGCCCCATGGAAACTCAAACATACCACAGTTGGCCTTTCAGGGCCTGGACCTCAGAGGCGAGCTGGCAGATCCTCTTTGCTTAAGGAGAACTCCTCCATGACTGCTCACCCTTGTCATCTGCTTTCAGGGCAGAGTTGATCCTCCCAGATGTTAAATTTTGTATGGTCTTAAGGTGAGTGAGTGAGTGAACAGGAACATTATTTGACTGGTATCTGAAAAAAGAATCCGTAAATACCCCCTTTCAGCATGCCCAGGGATTGGAGGAGGCTGGCCCCTGGTGGAGGGTGAGCTCTGCATAGGTGTGTGTTCCAGGCGAGGGTGACCCAGGGCCACGGCTGGAAGTGCAGAGGCTCCTTGCCAGATGCACAGAGCTGTCCCATCCCTGGGCCTTGATCAAGCCTTTAACTGTCCTTCTGTCTGGTTTATGTTATTTATGTTGAGGCCAGAGGAGACTTGGGAATAAGCAGAGACATTTTCTTTACTTCCTGGACAGTAGAATCTTAAAAGATAGGTAATGTTTATAGAAGAAATCCTGGCTTGAGATTTTTTTGACAGCCTTGGGGGATTGGCTCTTAAGTGGACATATTCTTCATTCCCAAGCAGTGCCAAATATCCAGTGGGTTGTATTTTTATAAATGTCATGTTATTCTAGCAAGATCTGAAGAAAGGACACTGGGCCATGCCTTGAAATGCCTTCAATTTATCGTGTGTCTTGCTTGCTGGGGCTGCGTGGGTTGGCATTGTGGAGACATTTCAGCCCTGTGTCTGTGAGAGAGAGAAAAGAGGTAGAAAGAGTAGTATGGGAGGAACATACTAGAAGGCGTGTGCCTGGCAGACAAAGCCACAGTCCTCCAGCACCTCCAGGGAGGGAACTTGTTCCTGCTTCATTAACAAGGCCAATGTCTGTAGCAGCTCTCAGTCCAGTTCCCAACAACGTTTAAGCTGCTGTCACTTTTGTTTGCAAGCGACTGTTCGATGATATCTTCTCCTTTCCTGCAGTAGTCTGCTTGCTAGGACTACTGTAACGAAATGCCACAAAGTGGGTGGCTTCAACAACAGAAATTTATTTCCACACAGTTCTGAAGGCCAGAAGTCCAAAATCAGGACGGTTTCGTTCTGAGGATCCGCTTCCCGGCTTGCACACGGCTGCGCTCTGGTTGCGTGCTCTCGTGGTCTGTGGTCTGTGCTCTGTGGGGGCACACACGTGTTGCCTCTGGGCATCCAGGTTCCTCTTCTAAGGACACCGGTCATGTTGGGGGAGGGCCCAGCCTGATGGCCTCACTTGTCTCCAAATACAGTCACATTCTGAAGCACTAGGGATGAAGGCTTCAACATATGAATCTGGCGAGAACACAGTTCAGTTCATATCACAAGTATCCTTCCCCACAATATGTTTTGGCTCTACCAGGTCATAGCTTATGTCCCGAGCCCATTAAGAGTCTTGGAGACTAAAAAGAAAAGCAAAGACAAGAATCCGGCAGGCAGTGTGGGCTCAAATCTTGGCTCTGCAACTTTGGTGGCACATAGGTCAAAATCTCTGCATCTGAATTTTCTTGTCTGTAACAGAAGGTTAATAATACCTGCCTTGTAAGATTATTGTGAGTATTGAAGATAAAATATATGAAGTCTTTAAAATAAATAATACATGTTAAAAGTAACAAACTGGACAAACATGAGCAATAAGGGGGGGGCAGTCATTAAACAAAGGACTTTTCATTCATTCCCTCTCATTTTTTCCAAAGCCATCTTGCGTTACCATCATCTATCTGCTGTGGTAGCCTTGTGAGTATAAAAGTTTACTGTGTCACCAGTTTATTTTATCTGTCTAACTTCCACATGCATATTACATTAGTAGTGTAATGGGGAAGGAAAAGCAATATTTCTCCCTTCTTGAACAACATAAATTATCCCCAGCCACTGGTTGTTTCTAAGATTTTCTGAGGGATGTGGTTTTTTCCCCAAACTTGAATAAGGTTATTTCTGTTACATCAGACTGGGCTTTTCCTAGTTTGCCATTACTAATCTTGTGTTTCTGGTATATTAATTTTGAAGTTTCTCAGTTCTAACTTTTCCTCACCACTATTATCCCCTTGACCTCTCCCCCCGCCAATAGCAACGTGTCTGTATACAACTCACAATATGTACACACAGATACATATCCCATTCTTCCCCCATATGGCAGGACATATATGACAGCAAGGGTTTGGCTCTTAGCTTTTGAGTTGCCAATGAAATGAGAGCATCCACTCTCTTTGCCCTTAGCGTTTCAACTAATTGCTTCACTCTCTTCCCCTGCACAGAAAACTCTGAAATCATGTCTTCAGTTATTTCTGTTCAGAGGTGAGGCACAGCAGTCTCCCTGGCTGCCTTACTCAGGACATTATTCTTTACGTGGGACAAGGAGAAAGTGACTTATTTTTACTATGGTGTGATTTTCCTGTGAAAGTGGATAGAACAGCAAGCAGTAAGACTACCAAAATACATCTCATATAATCATTTCACCATAGCACTGAACACACTCCACCACTAATTGTACCATAAAAAGTTAACATTTGCCATTAAAAACAGCTAAATGCCAAAATCAGGGGTTCTTTACAAAAAAGATGAATTTTTAGAAACATGTTGGCCTCTTTTGAATTAATGTCTTGCTAATCTTCTTTGTTATCAGCATCTTTAGTTTTTTCACAAGATTGTGGATTTCATAGGTTATTATTCACACACACACACACAGTCTCGCTTTATAGCCTTATAGATTGTATCTTAAATCTACTTGAATTAGTGACTTTAGTTGCTTTACAAAAATTTTAAGATGTTCTAAAAAATTAAAAGGCATAATGAATTCATCATACTGTAACACCTGAACTTTGAAATTACTCACTGGGCATGGTGCTATTCACAGGTTATTTCCTTGGAGTCTTAGCACCATTGAGTTTAGAGGGGGGAACCCAAAAATGATTCCTTGACTACCAGGAGGCATTTCCCACTGAATTAATGAAGGATTCCCTGCTCTTTTTCCCCATCAAGGAATTTCAACTTGTGCACTTTGATAATAAAAGCAGGGCTTTATTGATTTTTAACATTATTTAAAACAAGTTCTTGTGGGGTATAGGTTGTCCATACAGACAGTGTATAATAACCTGGCATTTTCTAATTCTGCCATATTTCACAGTCTTTGGTTAAAGGACTCCAGCATACTGCTACTTAATTCACTTAACAACTGTATTTTTTTTTCTTTCCTCTCTTTGCATTGTCTTTTCTGTGTTTTTCCTTCATTTGTTTTAAATTACCAGAATGAGTCTTGCAGAAAATTTTAAATACACGTTTTCTGCAAGTTTAATTTTTATTGGTTTAACATTATCAGAATAATGTATTGGCATCAGAGCAGTAATGGACTTCTTTACTGATGACATAAATGTTTGGGTTGGTCAAAATTTAGGACATGACGTTTTGACCCTTTCCCACCATACTAAGGTAGTAATTTTACTATTCACAGCATTGAAGCTTCAGGCAAAGAATTTTTAAAAACACTCATTTATCTATTTGGTTGTGCTGCGTGTTGGCTGTGGTACTTGGAATCTCTAGTTTTGGCATGCTGGATGTAGTTCCCTGACCAGGGATCAAACCTGGGCCCCCAGCATTGGAAATGCAGAGTCTCGGCCACTGGAACCCCAGAGAAGGTGCCCAGCCAAAGATTTTATACTGTTGTTGCAGTTGTTGGGTCGCTAAGTCATGCCCAGCTCTTTGTGATCCCATGGACTGCAAGCTTCTCTGTCCTTCACGATCTCCTGCTGTTTGCTCAAACTCATGAGCACTGAGTTGGTGATGCCATGCAACCATTTCATCCTCTGCTGCCCCCTTCTCCTCTGTTTTATACAGTCTTACAAATTAGCAAGTATTACTAGTATATACCAAGTAGTGGGCAAGCAGGAGTGGAAAGAAGAGTGCTTTATATCATCAGTCTCCTCTGAGGAACCTGCTCCCAGCAAGAAGTGTAACTAATCAAATAAACCCTGTTGCCTTTGTGATAAACTGGAGGTGGGACATACAGGTTGAGGGCTACTGTACTAAATGAGTTTTAGTATTTATTATTTGCAAATTAGTTTTAATGTATATAGTCTAGATGATGATTTTATTTCTAAATGATTAAGATAAGGTAATCTAAATGATTTTCAGACATTTAATGATAATCTAAGACAACTGGAAAATTATAGTTTAAAATAAAACTTGATGGGGTATGTTTGACTTGATAAAAGAGGTGGGCAAATTTTAGAAAGGTTATTTATTTAGAAATTTTTTCCTTGGTGATAACAGTAATTTTTACTTCTGACAAAACTCACTTGTTAAAACTACCTTTAAAAAAAAATCCACTATTTCTTGGGATGTTCAGTAAAAATTTTCAAAGGTAAGAGGCTTGATGAAAAAAATAAAAAAGATACTACATAGCTTAATGACCCCATAGTAGCTTGCTTGGTGCAGATTATTTTCTTTATAGAATATTTTGACTTTAAATACTTTAACCATTAGCTCAACAAGCCAGCTGTTTTCTTGCCAATATTGAAACTATTCAGAATTTTTAATGTAAAATGAACAGGCTTGGCCTATGTCATCTGGACATCAGTGAAGAGATATTTATTGAACATATATCATCTCTAAAGTATTGGGCCAGGTATGCTTTGATTCTTCAGTTCTGTGCCACAGGAAATGATAAGCAGTATAAAGTTAATTTAGTGTCATCTACCAACCATCTTTATGGTTTAATGTACTGTAAGACTTAATATTCATATAATCCATTAATTTCAAGTATTTCTTTTTTTGTAATTCAATGGAAGTAATTTATCTTTTTTTTTTTTCTCAGCATCATTGAATTTGAATTCCCAGCTCTTTACTAGATATGTCTTATCAGAACAGGGGTATTTATAGAGACACTCACCCAAATAGAAAATATAGGACATCCCATTAAATTTGAATTTCAGGTAAACAGTGAATAATTTTCTAGTATAAACACATACTTTGCAAATTTAGCTGAGTGGTCCTGTGTTTTTGCTAAATCTGGCAAGCATACACCTAAAAGAAAACCCTAGTTAGGCTTAATTTGCATAATTAAGTCCCAAATCAAGGCCATTGGTTCTGAGCTTTCTGTAATCAAAAACCCTTTGATTATGTCCGTCCTACATTTAGAATCACGAGATCACAGTATTCTGTTTATGGACGCCTCAGATTTGTTGGCTGCACGGTACTTTATAAGGATTTCAGCAGGGTGGATCGAAACCAGTAATTTTTCATTTTATTCCATGAAAGGTCACATGTCTATTTTTTTTTTTTCTCAGCATCATTGAATTTGAATTCCCAGCTCTTTACTAGATATGTCTTATCAGAACAGGGGTATTTATAGAGACACTCACCCAAATAGAAAATATAGGACATCCCATTAAATTTGAATTTCAGGTAAACAGTGAATAATTTTCTAGTATAAACACATACTTTGCAAATTTAGCTGAGTGGTCCTGTGTTTTTGCTAAATCTGGCAAGCATACACCTAAAAGAAAACCCTAGTTAGGCTTAATTTGCATAATTAAGTCCCAAATCAAGGCCATTGGTTCTGAGCTTTCTGTAATCAAAAACCCTTTGATTATGTCCGTCCTACATTTAGAATCACGAGATCACAGTATTCTGTTTATGGACGCCTCAGATTTGTTGGCTGCACCGTACTTTATAAGGATTTCAGCAGGGTGGATCGAAACCAGTAATTTTTCATTTTATTCCATGAAAGGTCACATGTCTTTATTTGTCCCAGTCTGTGCTCTTCTTATGAATTGTCGAAACATCTGTGAAAGTAGTTTATCCCCAACTGGTAGCTCTGTAGTATTCTCCCTGACTCAAGTCCAGGAGCCAGTATAACTAAGTATAAGCTTTCCTTTTCTACCGTCTGTTCTTTGCTAGCCTTCTAGAAGTCTTCTATCAAAAGCAATAACGCATGACACTTCTGTGACTTCATGCTCACTCTGGGTAACGCAGCAGCAGTTCCTGTATGATCATTTGTAAATTTCAAGAGTAAGAGAGGAGAGTGAGTAAAACAGTGTCCTCTGACAAAGGAAAATAATGCTTGCAGATACTAACCAGNAAGCAATAACGCATGACACTTCTGTGACTTCATGCTCACTCTGGGTAACGCAGCAGCAGTTCCTGTATGATCATTTGTAAATTTCAAGAGTAAGAGAGGAGAGTGAGTAAAACAGTGTCCTCTGACAAAGGAAAATAATGCTTGCAGATACTAACCAGCGAAGTGCTGGCCTCCTTCTTACATACCTGAAGACCTTCCCAGCAAGACTGAATTTTGCTTTGGGAGAGAATTGTTGAAGAGGAATATTTAGGGTTAGATGAAAAGGGTAAGAACGGTTCTAGCTTGATACCCCAGAACAGGGAAATAAATGCAGGCTTCAGCATGGCAGTGACAACTGATCCTTTGGGAGGAAGTAGGTTGCCGTGCCTCTAGGACTTTCCTTAGAAACACGAGGATGGAAAACCCCACCGTTCTCTTCCCTTGGTGCACTGGTTTGGAAAAGGTGGGAATTAGTGGAATATCTGCTAAAAACAGTTTGTCTTTGTAGAAGACTTGGTTCTTCCTGATGGTGACCCTGAAACCTGGCTTGCCTAGCTGAAGGATTCTCTTTCAGTCAGGGAAACTAGCTCTTAGGTGCCTCCTAGCTCTGCCTCCATGCTCTCTCTATGGACAAAGTCCTTGAACATCTCTCCACTTATTTGTATTTTAGAGAGCAGACACAAGGCCGCTTTCCTGCCTGGCACATGAGCCATCTTTGCATGACCGGAGGGCACCGTGCCCTCTTGTGCTTCTCCCCTTCACTCCCTGATCACACCTGATAAGCTGGAAAAGGAGGACACCCTCACAAATGTGACACTTCGCTCCTTGATTCATGGCATTAACTATATTCTTATTGCGTCCCTGAACTGCTTGTTTTGATTTGTTTCTCAGCCTGCCCACCTTTGGAACAGTGCTTTGAACTCTAATTTTTTTTTTTTTTTTCAAATCACAGCACAAACAGTGCCTCCCCTTCAAAGTCCTGGGCACTCTGCCTGTTAGCTCCCCAGATGTTTTTTTCTACCTCCATTTTATTCAGACAGAAACATAAGGTGGATCTGATAAATCTTGACCTCTAAAGTGTACAGTGAAGGTCCCCTGCTAAGGACTTTCTAGGAAGGAAATGGAGATTGAAGCTACAGAGCTGGAGCCCCAGGGTCTGAAGAAGCTTCGGGTACACAAATGAGGGGAGTGGGCCTGAAGACAAAAGGAGGTAAAGCTGCAGCTCTGTGTAAGTTCTCCTCCTGGCTCCACCACCTGCTGTCAGTGGGACCCAGGCCAGGTTACATAACCTCTGTTTTCTCATCTATGAAGTGTGGATAATGATAGTGCCTAGTTTGCAGGGTTCTTTCTGATATTAAATGAGATAATCTACTTACTAAGTGTTTCCAAATTCTTACAGGAGTAAAACTTCAACCTTGATGACACAACAGGTGTTTTATCGTGGCTGACGGGGTTAAAAGTTGAGTGTATTCAGGCCAGTTTTCGAATCCCATTTCTGTCTCTATTTAGTAAGCCCCAGTTCTTTCCATCTGTAAACTCAGATAATAATAGGAAGCTACCTGAATAGCACAGAGGCGTTTTGAGGAGGATTAAATGAAAAAGTGGACTGAACAGTAATGATACTCTCCAGGGCCCCATGTGGGTTTTCTCTGGTGCCCAGTGCCAGAGTAAGGTCATCAGTTTCTTTGGTTGTAGGGCCCAGTTTTCCCAGGGTGATCTTGTATTCCCCAGCAAATCCAATTTAACTTCATACTGTCCATTTCTCCTAAAATGTCATGTGAGTCCTTACTTGAATAGAAGTCTGAAACATTTCTTTTTCATATTTTAACTGCACCTCAGTTGAACTGAACTATAGGATTGCTTGTTTGTTGAAAATCCACAAACCAGAAGGAAATGAATTTTAGGCAGGATGAAAGGCTACTTTTGCCTATTTTCATACCTGTATTCTTGGATGTGAAGTGCTTTGATGGGCTAACCACTTTATCATTTTATTGCACTTTATTACATCATAAATTTTTATATCTTGCTAACGATCCTACAGGAAGCTTAATTGTTTATAGGAACATCTTAATTAACTGGAGTTCAGCAGGTTAAGCAGAACACAAATTGAAGGGGTTATAAATGAAACATACTCAGCTCCTCTCATTTTACTCAGGATGCTCTGTTCAGATAATGAGGAGATGCTTCTGGGGCATAAGAATCCAAGATGCCTCAGCAAAACTCTCAACTGTTCTTCCTCCCCCTATTGTGTCCTAGCGAGGACTTCTTCTAAGTGTGGGTCCCCCCACATACCCATCCTCCACCCCTCAGCCCTGCACTTGAGTAGTAAAGTCACTGGATGAGATACTTGCGGTGTTTAGAGAAATTCTGACTTGTATTCTGGGAGGCATAAAATGTTGCCTGTGTGACTCATTCCTCATCAGGGTTTGCCTTTCAGGAGGGTACAAATCTGTAACTCTTCAGAAGCTTGAGTTAGTCTGTCATTAGTGGGCATATACCCAAAGTCTTGTATTTGTTGTTGTTTAGTTCCTAAGTCACGGAGAAGGCGATGGCACCCCACTCTAGTACTCTTGCCTGGAAAATCCCATGGATGGAGGAGCCTGGAAGGCTGCAGTCCGTGGGGTCGCTGAGGGTCGGACATGACTGAGTGACTTCACTTTCACTGTTCACTTTCATGCATTGGAGAAGGAAATGGCAACCCACTCCAGTGTTCTGGCCTGGAGAACCCACCAGGGATGGTAGAGCCTGGTGGGCTGCCATCTATGGGGTCACACAGAGTCGGACACAACTGAAGCGACTTAGCAGCAGCAAGCAACAGTTGCTAAGTCATGTCTGACTCTTTGCAATCCCCTGGACTTACAGCCCACTGAGCTCCTCTGTCCATGGGATTTCCTGGACAAAAGGATACTAGAGTGGATTCCCATTTCCTTCTCCAGGGGATCTTCCCAACTCAGGGATTGAACCCACCTTCCTGCATTGGCAGGCAGATTCTTTATCACCGAGCCACCAGGGAAGCTCAAGGTATTGTATCAGTTCAGTTCAGTCGGGTCGTGTCCGACTGTTTGTGACCCCGTGGACTGCAGCCCCATGGATTGCCTCCCTGTCAATCACCAACTGCTGGAGTTTACCCAAACTCATGTTCATTGAGTCAGTGATGCCATCCAGCCATCTCATCCTCTGTTGTCCCCTTCTCCTCCTGCCCTCAATCTTTCCCAGCATCAGGGTCTTTTCAAATGAGTCAGCTCTTCACATCAGGTGGCCAAAGTATTAGAGTTTCAGCTTCAACATCATTCCTACCCAGGACTGATCTCCTTTAGGAGAGAGGAAACTTACTACTGGGCTTCTCAACAGATTGCTTACAAATCTATCCAGTTATGGCCGTAATTCTTTTAAATATTTTCTATACAATACAGGTCAGGAAGCAACAGTTAGAACTAGACATGGAACAACAGACTGGTTCCAAATCCAGACTGTGTTCCTTGATACACAGTAAAATCCCACCTTTGGCCTCAAGATCTCCCAGCCTGCTTGTATGGTCAGGTGATCCTACAAAATCAAGTACAAACACATTTAACTGAAAGAAGAGCTTTTTGGGGCCTTAAGCTCAATTGGCCAAGGAACACAAGGCAACACTAGACCTGGGTGTCCAAAAGGGAAGCCACTATTTTCAAACTGAGCACTTGAGATGTGGTTGGTCCCAACTGAGGTATGCTGTAAGTATGAAGTGTACACTGAAATTTAGAGATTTAATCTTAGGAAAAAAGAGTGTAAAATAGCTCAATGAAAATGATTCTTAAGTGGTCTACTTGTTCAGTCGCTCAGTTGTGTCTGACTCTTTGCAGCCACATGGACTACAGNTTGGTCCCAACTGAGGTATGCTGTAAGTATGAAGTGTACACTGAAATTTAGAGATTTAATCTTAGGAAAAAAGAGTGTAAAATAGCTCAATGAAAATGATTCTTAAGTGGTCTACTTGTTCAGTCGCTCAGTTGTGTCTGACTCTTTGCAGCCACATGGACTACAGCACACCAGGCTTCCTTGTCCTTCACCACCTCCCAGAGCTTGCTCAAACTCGCGTCCAATTGAGTCCATGATGGCATCTAACCATTTCATCCTCTGTCATCTCCTTCTCCTCCTGCCTTCAATCTCCCCCAGCATCAGGATCTTTTATAATGAGTCGTCTGTTTGCATCAGGTGGCCAAAGGATTGGCGCTTCAGTCATTCCAATGATTATTCAGGATTGATTTCCTTTAGAACTGACTGGTTTGATCTCCTTGCTGTCCAAGGGACTCCCAAGAATCTTCTCCAACACCACATTTCAAAAGCATCAACTATTTGGCACTCAGCCTTCTTTATGGTCCAACTCTGACATCCATACGTGGCTACTGGAAAAATCACAGCTTTGATTATATGGACTTTTGTTGGCAAAGTAATGTCTCTGCTTTTTATATGCTGTCCAGGTTTGTCATAGCTTTTCTTCCAGGGAGCAAGCATCTTTTAATTTCATGGCTGCAGTCACTATCTGCAGTGATTTTGGAGCCCTAAAATGTAAAGTCTGCCACTTTTTCCACTGTTTTTCCATCGATTTGCCATGAAGGGATGGGACCAGATGCCATGATCTTTGTTTTTNTGCTGTCCAGGTTTGTCATAGCTTTTCTTCCAGGGAGCAAGCATCTTTTAATTTCATGGCTGCAGTCACTATCTGCAGTGATTTTGGAGCCCTAAAATGTAAAGTCTGCCACTTTTTCCACTGTTTTTCCATCGATTTGCCATGAAGGGATGGGACCAGATGCCATGATCTTTGTTTTTCTGAATGTTGAGTCAGTGCCAGCTTTTTCACTCTCATCTTTCACTTTCATCAAGAGGCTCTTTAGTTCCTCTTCAATTTCTCCCATAAGGGTGGTGTCATCTGCATATCTGATATTTCTCTCGGCAGTCTTGATTCCAGCTTGTGCTTCATCCAGCCCGGCATTTTGCATGATACACTCTGCATATAAGTTAAGTAAGTGGTCTACATATTGGTGAAATGTTTTACGTATTGGGCTAAATAGAAAATATTTTTGAAAAATTAGTTTCATTGTTGGTTTTTTGCTTTTTAAATGAGATTGGCTTCCCAGGTGGCACTAGTGGTAAAGAACCCACCTGCCAGTGTAGGAGACGTACAAGACATGGGTTCGATCCCTGGTTCAGAAAGATCCTTTGGAGAAGGAAATGGCAACCCATTCCAGTATTCTTGCTTGGGGAATCCTGTGGACAGAGGAGCCTGGTGGGCTACAGTCGTAAGGTTGCAAAGAGTCAGACACGACTGAAGCAACTGAGCACTGAGAGAGATTTAAAATTACACATGTGACTTGAATCGTTTGTTAGGCATGGCTGTTGTGGATCTCAGTGTGAGACCGTGTGTTTGATTAACCTGGTTTGCTGGTAGAGTAGTTAAAATCGGTGTGAGATCCGAACATCCCCTCTCCCGGCTCCTGTCCTCCTTCACTCAGTCCTCTGTGCTTTCCTCTGCCCTGGTCATCAGGGAAGCTGGACCTCCTTGCCCCCAGACGCAATTAATTCTTTCCTTCTGTATTGTTGTTGTTCAGTTGCCCAGTCATGTGCCACTCTTTGTGACCCCATGGACTGCAGTATGCCAGGCCTCCATGTCTCTTGTCATCTCCCCAAGTCTGCCCAAGTTCTTGTCCATTGGATCGGAGATGCCATCCAGCCATCTCCTCTTACACACTCTTCTCCTGCCCTCAATCTTTCTCTGCATCAGGGACTTTTCCGATGAGCCAGCTGTTCACATCAGGTGACCAAAATACTGGAGCTTCAGCTTCAGCATCAATCCTTCCAATGAGTATTTAGGGTTGATTTCCCTTCAGATTGACTGGATTGATCTCCTTGCTGTCCAGGAGACTCTCAGGAGTCTTCTCTAGCACCACAGTTTGAAGGCATCAGTTCTGTATAGTATCAGTATATTTCACTGAGACTAGAAGGATAGTTTCTATAATACCAACCCCTCCACTAGCTTGGGACCTCAGGAAAAACACTTCTTCATCGCTGGCTGCTGATACCCACTGCAGCATCCTGCACATGAGGGAGTAAGGTAGCACATGGCACAAAGGATTATGGGAATCTCCTGCATGTACCTAAAAGTCTCTGATTTCTGATTGCCAGTTTCTTTCCCAGCAGCCTCAAGCACAGCCTGCAAACTACCCCACCCTGCCTTTAGTTCTGTTTTTGTGTTTCTTTATCAGTCCTTACTCTTGTTTTCATCTTTGTTCTTCTGTGTGTCTTCAAGCAACAAAACAAGTGAAAGGTAGCTGAAAGGTTTCAGTAGCCTACCCAACCAAGAAATAAATTTTAGAGAAGTTAAATTTGTTTGATTATTAACAGATATTGGCATTTTTGTTTTATTCAGAAGATCTGTCTTGAGCTAAATATTTTTCACTTTTTATTTAGTAGCTCTTCAATATTCCTTTGCCTGCAAAAATCTGAGGGTAAGAAATTCTCCCCTCCCCCACTTTTGGCTGTTCATGTTTTCCACTATCAGTAAAAATTAAAAAACAAATCAACCTCTCACATAAAAGAAAACACCTGTTTGGCTTGGAGAATCTGGCCAGGGACGTCTTTTTCCTGACAGGCCAAAAGCGACCATCACAGGGCCCCTTATTTAAAAAAAAAAAAAAAAAAAGTCATTTTTTTCCTTTATTTCATATGAGCATTGGCAGAAACTCTGACAAGCAGTTCTTCATATTTTATTATGTTCTTGTCTGCAGAATCTCTGTCAGGCAAAAACCTTGTCAGTGGAAAACCTGTCGTGGGATCAGAGGAGACAAAAACAGGTGTCACATAGGCAGTCAAAACTGAAGGAAAAAAAGATTAGGCTAAAGAGAGAGAGGCAGACAATTACATTAATGCCATTGCTTTTATCTTATAGATGTGTGTTATTATCTCGGGGTGCTGAGTGCGCAATTGCCTCAAAGAAAAGTAGACAGGAGACAAGGGGAAACTTGATAGTTATTAACTGAAGAGGCAGTGTGTCAAAGCTGGATGGGGTTCAAAGTTTTGCAAGGGGAAAAAAACTGCAGGCAGCCAGCAACGGCTGTGTGGTTCTGCTTTCGGCTACATAAACCTAGTAGCAGTCTAACATTTTCGACTTGGAAACAGATCATAGAGAAAAAAATTAATGAAAGATTTCATTTGGAGGTTTGAGGGGGGGTTAACATTTATCCTATAGACATGTGACTGAATCATAGTCGTTTCTCTCATAAAATCTTGCCTCGATGTGAGACATGAAGACAGGCATTTGTCAGTTCAGCTTTGTTGTTTGGATATGTTTAAAACACCTATTATCAACACACTTTTAATTAAAAAAAAGCTATTAAGAAGCCCTTTTACTAAGTGTGAACATCTGTATGTGCAAGCTGTAAATTAGGAGATCACATATGTGTGCCTCAGTCAGAGACTAAATGAACTTGGCAAGTGTTTTCTATTATTGGTTTTTAAATACAGTAAAATATCTACAGGAACAATAGTTACACTTGAGATTTTGGATCTTCAAAAAAAATGTGCCTGTTGATCCTGATGAATAGACCTTGTCTTCTAATTAGACATTAGAGTCATTATTATGAAATTGGCAACCAGGATTCACCTGGCTAACCAGTATCTCCCCCATTTCTTTGTTCATGTCATTTCAGGAGACTTCTTTTTCTCAAAAGTTGATCTCCATGAAATATTTGTGATGGTAGAAAATAGTTTCACTTTGTAAGTGGCTTAAACTCTGAATGCTATTTTGCCTTGTTGATAACTCAGGTGTCAAAGAGTCAACTGATAGCAAATCGGATGGGAACTTTTAAGGCCTTCCTCTCTGCTCAGCCGTACATCGATGATATTAGTGAAAAAATCAGCAAGCATTGCTTTAGTCCTTAACGTTTTCTGCTCATGAATTTAAAAATTGGTTAGTTTAGCCTTTTCCTAAGACAGCCTTCTTAGCCCTTTTTTATGAGCAAATCTGTATAGAGAGGTCTTTTATCCCGCCAGTCACTGATGCAAAGCAGTTTGATACTTGATATATGCATTAAGCAAATCCAGCAATCCAGAAGAAAACACACGTTAGTGTCAAAAGTGTGTGTGATAGCCCAGAGTTTCAAGGGATTACAGTGGGGGAAAGAGAGATTGATTATAGATTTAGAGTGAGATTTCAGACTGACTTACTGGGAGAGGGAAGGAAAAATACTTGTGACACAAAGGTGACGTTCAAAAAAAAAAGACTGAATATAATCATTTCTTTCTTTTAAGTGTTTTCTACCAAGTGCTGGCTTTTGTATCACTGTTCTCTCTAGGTTTTGAAATACTTCTTCACTGCTGTGGTAGAGTTTAAAGCGCATATTCTATCAAAAATAAATATGACTTGCATTTGCAATATTTCCATAATGAAGTTTCTGATACAGATCTATGCTACTTCAGGAAAATTAAGTCTTTAAAGTTAATAAATTGGGAGTAGGGTGATTATTCTCTTACAGGATTCATTTTTTTGTTTGTTGAATAGAAGGATATTCAGCAAACAAAATATGCTTATTTCAGTAGTTACTTTTAAAAGGGGTATGTTTTGTAGTCAGTGTGCATTTAATTCATTGATCTGTGAATTCTATAAAGCAGGGTTTTGTGTAGTCAGCTCTCAGCTCTCCTTGGTAACTAGAGACTGGATAGAACAGCGGGAATAATAATAATAATCCCCAAACCTAATCGCAGCAGGCAGATTCAGTTATTCGATGTCTTCTTAGACTTACTGTCAAGCTTGCAGATTGCATTTCCTCCTTCTGCTTGACCACCTACTCATGGAAATGCAGATGAGGAGAGATGTGCCCCCAAAAGTGGGCCTTGAAAGGAAAAGGAAGAAGGAAGAGAAGTTCAACCAAGGATCTATTTAGTCTCCTAGCCGAGAGAGTGAGCGTTGACGGTCTACTTCTGCGTGTGCCTCGGTCAGACTTGAATGATTTCCAGTCTGTTGTGAGGACTGTATTATTCATAAGGCCACAGGGAGGGAAATGCCAATCAGTTTGAAATATTACCTATATAATCTCAAGTGGAGCTCAAATTCTACCCTGGACTAATTGTGAGTGTGTGTGTGTGTGTGTGTGTTGGACTAATTGTGAGTGTGTGTGTGTGTGCGCGCACACTCATATCCATATCACCCAAAGCTGCATGTTAAATAGGGAGCAATTAAAATCTGTGGGACAGTTGGGGCTCATTGGAACTCCTCCTGTCCCCCTTTCCTCCCTACAGTGTAGGTTCCCTTTCCTAATGGACCATAGGAGTATTCAACTACTTATCTCTCATGTATGAAGAGAAAAAAGATCAAGGACTCTTCACATAAGGCATTGAGGGTATAGTAATGTAATCAGGGTTTATGATGGCTCAGTAGAGGTGTCATTTTTTTTTCTTCTTTTGACTTAAAAACACGGACACACTATTTGTTCAAGTAAAAAAAAATATGCCTTTCACATATAAGGGCTGACAGTTTTTATCACCAGGCTTGGGGATCAACTCTTTCAGCTCCATATCTTTCCTTTTCTTCTTTCCTTAAAAAAAAAAATTCTAAAAGCAAGCCTTCTCTCTCTTTGATATTAAATATCCTAATTAATTCAGTCTAGACTTAAAAACACGGACACACTATTTGTTCAAGTAAAAAAAAATATGCCTTTCACATATAAGGGCTGACAGTTTTTATCACCAGGCTTGGGGATCAACTCTTTCAGCTCCATATCTTTCCTTTTCTTCTTTCCTTAAAAAAAAAAATTCTAAAAGCAAGCCTTCTCTCTCTTTGATATTAAATATCCTAATTAATTCAGTCTTGACAGTTACAGTTAGAAAGTTGTGACTTAAAGGGAACATGAGTTATTTTGTACTTAATTTGCTCCCAGTTTGCATACTTGTGTCCCCCCAAAGTAGTGGGTAAAATGTGCAGATCTAAATATTACTTCAAGTCTGAGGAGTTTTTCTCTTAGTAACGGTCATGGTCCACCTTCCTCATTGATCACCTGACGCACTGAAAAGTTTTTAATACGTCATCATTGCCATTTGTTACTGTTCTCCTCCAGTGTGACAGCTATTACTAGGAACTGGCTCACAACCTATGGTAGGTTAAGCCTTTGCCTTGCCCTCTGATGCTCTTGCCTAGTAAGAAAGCTGAGTCTTATAATGGGAAAGAATTGATGTTCTAATGATTCCAGAGGGCCCCTTTATGATGAAATTCTAAATACGCAAAATCCCATTAAACCTGTAGAAGTTCATGGGCTAGCTACATTGAAATGACATATCATTATATTGGGTATAGTGTGCATATTATAAGGTGTGGTATAATTGGAAATTATTGGTCATATTAGCAACAGTGAAGAGCCACCCACTCTCATAAATTCAGAGGTTATGGTCTGGGTACTTGAAGTAGGAAAGGGAACAATATTCTGATTATAAGTAATCAAAACTTAAAAAATCTGACCCCAGAAATTGCCCTAATAAAATTCTGTTGCGAACAGCTGTTTTTATTTGACTCTTAAAGTAATTGTGGAAAGAATTCCATAAAAGAGCCCTTTAAAGACACATTGAAATGTTAACCTCTTAGAGATTAAAATAGTATTCTAGGACCCAGAGCTCCTACAAACTGACCACTTGATGCTATTATAATTTGGATCCTAAGGGGAGTTGGGGCAAGAGACTGGAGTTCTCGAAACAGTTAGCTTTGCAATTTAGGGCTCACTTGGCTTTCTCCCAAAATCAAAGAATAAGGCTTCTTTAATTTTTTTTTCACTTGTAAAATTGTTTCAAATTAGTATTTGAAATTTTAAAAATATCCAGGACAGGACTGGAAATTAGTAAAATAGAAGGCTTTCTTTTAGACTGTTTTCATACAAATTTTTAATTGTCTTACTCTGCAAAGTAGGTGGCTTTGAAAACCCATTCCATTTGGCTTGCTTTTCATTGTATTGAATGACTATAAGCTTCACACCACCATGCCCGAGCAGCTATTTGGTGGAGTCTACTGGACATCAGGGCCTGGAGTGTTAGAGCATACTCCTGTGGAAACCACCTAAGTCACTTGAATTTGGCTTTTAAAGAAAGTTATGTTTAAAAAAAGTTGTGGAAAACTAAGAACTATAAACTATCACTGAGAGCCAGTTTTCTAGGATCAGTGAAAAGCACTTTTATACTCCAACATTAAGGAAAAAAAAGTATCTGAATATGTTCTTATTTCTATGACCTTCACAGAAAATATTGGAAGTGAAGTCTGTAGAATTACAGGTTTACATTTATTTTAATTTATTTGAAGGTTTGGGGAGTAATTCCTGTTATTAAAAATTGAAATAAAAAAATAGTTATTCACATTTCATTTGATAGATGCAAGTTCTTTTATAACCACCCCTCACACACTACCAGTACTATTTTATACATTTGAAAACTGAATTTTATAAAGGGCATTACTTTGTTCTTTAAGTTAGCAATGTAGTTAAAAGTATATATTGCTTCACATTTATTACATATTTTGCATTACATTTTACACTTATTTTACATTTAAATTACATACTTCCATTAATGAACCACAGATATGCCGGCTGTTGTCCTTATGGTGATTCTGTTCTTGTCAGAAATGAGTTTTCGTCACACTGATTTATGTGTCTTGTGGCTTAGCCACCACTTTCCTTTGAAAAGCTACAGATTCTATCAAAGTGTTTATTGAAATTATATCCAGGCCTTAATTTTTCCTTTGTCTTATAGCCAGAAAATTACCAGTTTAAGCTTCTGTTTCGGGCATTTTAAAGAAATCCAGGTAAATTATGTTTCCTCAGTAACCTAATTCATAGTTTAAGAAGCTCTTATGGTATGAATTTCACCCCCTCTCTTTTAACTAGAATGCCTGTTGAACCCCATGGACAGAGGAACCTGGCAGGCTATGGTCCTTAGGGTCGCAAGGAGTCGGACACAACTGAAGCAACTTAGCACACACACACGTCCATATTGTGCAGTTAAACCCTATTCTTTTTCCCAGTAAAATGCTGTATACTAAAAAGAGGTTAATTTACCTGTTTGCTTTTTCTCTTTTCCTCCAGACCTTTTACAAAAGAAAAATAGTATTTTCTTTGTAGATGCTCTTATAATAGTATTGTATTGGCTGTTCTGTGACCCCCCTTTCAAAGTCTATACACTTGTCCTTGGTATCCAAAGGGATTTGGTTCCAGAACCTGTACAGATAGATGTCAAAATCCATAGATGCTCAAGTCCCTTATATAAAATGCTGTAGTATTTGTATATAACCTATGCTGCTGCTGCTGCTGCTGCTAAGTCGCTTTAGTCATGTCCAACTCTGTGCAACCCATAAACAGTAGCCCACCAGGCTCCCCCGTCCCTGGGATTCTCCAGGCAAGCAACTTAGCACACACACACATCCATATTGTGCCATTTCCTTCTCCAATGCATGAAAGTGAAAAGTGAAAGTGAAGTCACTCATATAACCTATGCACGTCCTCCCAAATCTGTCATATATTTTCATCATCTTGTAATACCTAATGCAATGTAAATGATATGTAAATCATTGTACGTGTAATGTAAATGCTGTGTAAGTAGTCTTAGAGTACGGAAAATTCAGGTTTTGCTTTTTGGAAATTTATGGAATATTTTGTATGTGGATATTTTCCATCCATGGTTGATTGAGTCCATGGATTAGTACCCATTGATATGGAGGAGGACTGGCTTTACCGTATCTTTTCCTATAGCTGCTGCTGCTGCTGCTAAGTCACTTCAGTCGCGTCCGACTCTGTGCGACCCCATAGACGGCAGCCCACCAGGCTCCCCTGTCCCTGGGATTCTCCAGGCAAGAACACTGGAGTGGGTTGCCATTTCCTTCTCCAATGCATGAAAGTAAAAAGTGAAAGTGAAGTCGCTCAGTTGTGTCCAACTCTTTGTGACCCCGTGGACTGCAGCCTACCATGCTCCTCCATCCATGGGATTTTCCAGGCAAGAGTACTGGAGTGGGGTGCCATTGCCTTCTCCATTTCCTATAGCTAGGAAACCCTAAATCTAGCATGTGGATCACAGACTTAGTGATATGTACTATCATTCTCATAATGTCTGTTCATTACAATCCAGTCTCTGCACCTTGATATTAAGCTTGTTTTCTTTAATATCACTAGATCTCATACTGATTTTACCTAGAAATCCATTGGATGCCCCCAAATAACACTTGAAGTTGTAGGAAAGGGAATAAATTATGCAACTTCAGGCAGTGCCTGCTCAACTAGCAGCCCCACCTCACTTCTTAAACTGCCATAATTACCTCCCCCAACTGTTTTCAGAGAAGTATAAAGAGCAAAACATCTCTTTTGAGAAGACTGACTTGAACACTGACTGTTCTTTCTGTGTTAGGCCAGAGAGAACAGAAGCAGGCCACACCACACCAGACCAGCCAGGAGTCACTTTCACTAGTGGACTTAGGAGAGTCTAAAAGTCTACACTACCGTGGTAGAAGTTAGTTCAGAGAGGAGGGATAGATCCAGGGGAGCTGCAGTGGAAATGTTCACAGTCACTCCTTTTGAATGTTCATGATATGTAAAGGTCAATGGAAAAGCAACAGCAAAATAGAAATTTTTAACTCTAGCATAACCTCAACTATATAGAATTACATAGTTGGACCATAAAGAAGGCTGAGTGCCAAAGGATTTTGAACTATGGTGTTAGAGAAGGCTCTTGAGAGTCCCTTGGACTGCAAGGAGATCAAACCAGTCAATCCTAAAGAAATCAGTCCTGAACATTCATTGGAAGGAGTGATGCTGATGTTGAAACTCCAGTACTTTGGCTACCTGATGCAAATAGCTTACTCATTGGAAAAGACCCTGATGCTGGGAAAGATTGAAGGTGGGAGGAGATAGTTGGATGGCATCACCTAGTAGATGGACATGAGTTGGAGCAAACTCTAGGAGATGGTGGTGGACAGGGAAGCCTAGCGTGCTGCAGTCCATGGGGTCGCAAAGAGTCAGACACAACTGAAAGACCGAACAACAACAGTATAGAATTATGGATTGAAGAAAATAGATGCCGCTACATCAGTGTGTAGGCAAATAGTGCCTTTGGTTGGTGGGATTATGTATGTTGTCTTCTGCTTGTTTTTCTTGAATTGATATTTTTTCATTGAGCATCTGTGGCATCTTCATAAAAAAAAATACAACGGGAAAGGTTTGATTTTTTAAGCATTTTGGCAGAGTTTCTTAGGCTTCCCTTTCACAGTAAAGGGATCAAGGAGATGTTTAGAGTTTAGGGCACAGAGCTTGGGTAGAACTCAACTCAACAGGTTAGGGATGGTCTGTGTAGTACCAGAGTAGTTGGATTGCTAGAGGCAGATGATCTCAGGTGGACAGCTGGAGAGGTGGTGCCTCTGGAATCCTGACGGGTCCCAGGCATTTTAGCTGATTTCCCGTCTAAATCCTCCAGACTCAAAAGTCTCAGTCATCCTGTAACACTGACTCATCTTCACTTCAAGCGTCTGTTTTCTTCCCCACACTTGTTAGCTTGGTCTCGATTCTTTGTTCTCCTTTTCTTTCTCCTTGTACTGTGGTAGCGGTCTTCATGCTGTTGGCTTGCTTGCCCCCAAAAGAATTTTGAAAAGAAAAAGCCCTCCTAATATTTTCGTACATTAAGTAACTTGCCAAGGTCATAAGCAAGTTGGTGGCACAGCTAGCGTTTGAATCCTTGGTGTCTGGCTTTAGAAACCGTTCTCAGTCTGGAGGACAATGAGCACTCTTTAACCATTGGGAACTTGAAGTCATTGCTCTAAGTCATTATTTTTTCTCCTTAACTCTTGTTTCCAGTTCACCGTCTCCAAATAACATTACCAAAAATGAAATCATATGTTCATTGGAAAGTCTTTTATCATTCATGCCTGCAGGGAAAATTAAGAAAATCAGATACTATATCTATAAGTGGAAATGGTATTGTTTACTTTTGATCATGAAGAGGAATAAGATCAAAGTAATATAAATATTACAAATTTTCCTAACTTATTAAATGTAAAGTGAATTTTTGTCAGAAATGCATCTGTCAATAAAATGGATAGGGCAATGAATTGTTTTCTTCCGCAATTAGTTCATGTGTCAGTAAATGAATGGATCTTATTGGAAGAAAGAGAAAATGTACATACTCGGTTCCTTCCCCATTTTTGCAGATCTAAATGCTTGGCCACCTGTTCACATGAATTGGTGCGACTAGAAACTATCACATTGTCATTCAGTTCTTAGGAGTCATTTCAGATAATGTGCCAACAATTACAGAGTGATCAGTTAGTTTGGTTAAGAGGGAAGAAATGCAAGTCATCCAACTTATTACTCAGATGTTGTTAGTCATTTACTTTCTCAATTTCTGCACTAACAAGACATGATGAATGTCTGTTTATAAATTTAGCCATGAATATTTCATTTAGAGGCATATCATTTATTATTGTATACACCAAAAAGATTGAGAAAATAAAAATACTATGTTATTCAAATGACTTCTGCAATATATCTTTTTTTAAAGGAGATACTTTTATTACTGTAGAGTTAGCTATCATAATTGATGAAAATTTCCACCAGTGCTCATGGTCAAATCAGCCTGCCAAATCAGACTTAATTATCATGGAAAAAAAAAATGAACTCACATTTCAATTCAAATGAATGTATTAATATATATTTTGAGAAATATTAATAAGAATCAATAAATTATGGGCTGCATGTCATAGGACAGTTTGCTAAAACAGTCCAGAATAAAATGTGGAGCTAATAAAGTTAACTTACTAAGTACACAATAGAAATGCTGTTTCTCATTACTTAATTACTAATGATGTGCTATAAAGTATAACTTTTTTATGAAGTGAGGAATATGTTAAAATTTAAAATATTATTTTGATAATGCAATTGGTTTCATCTGTGTTTCACTGTCTGGTATTGGACTTTACGAACGAGATAGATAAGACTCATTTTATAAAAACATGGTCAAATTTATAATATATTTAATGAAGGGAGTTATATATTGCTAAACATGAAGTGCTTTGGCATTTAGATAATAGTTTATTGTAATTTTATCTCTGTTAAGAGGATGTAGATATTCAAAATTTTATAAGATGCAAATGATGCTTAATAATAACCAAAATAAATATTATGACAGTACTTGATTAAATGGGTAGTAATTACCTTATTAAATAATAAACATTGTTTCTGAAAGACATCATGTAAAATTCATATCCACAGGTTTTATTCAGTGTATCTAACAGATTTCATAGGTCTGAGAAAATATTCAAACTGAATTTAAAAGAGTGGGCATCACATGTGCTTGGGGGCTTTACTTCCCATGTGGTGATACCTCCTAGGGGTGCGTATCAGGAATAATTGAAAAGAATGGAGGGAAAAGCCATTTTCAGCATTGGACATTTTTGCTTTGCTCTCATAGGATACTTTTTCTAAAAAGTGATACATTATCATATATAAAAATTCAAGAGGTGACTGCATGACTGTTGCCCCATTTTACATAATGTCTGAGTTCTGAATATTTCAGCATAGACCCAAATACCAGGTTCTAGTTACCCTTTACTTGTATAATCAGGGAAAGAGGGCCTTTGCCTAGGTTCTTGGTGCTGTTATTAATCATTAAACAAGGCTTCACAAAGCAGTTCAAATTGGCCATTATTCTGGCACCCAGGAGAGCTTTACACCCTAGGCCAGTGCACTGACTAAGTCAAGGCAGAGTGCGCCTTTATTTGGTCAAGAAGAAAGGATATAGTTTTCAAAGGAGGATTCGGGGTGGGTAATCTGCATGGATGGGCTTCCCTGGCAGTTCAGTAGTAAAGAATCCACCTGCCAATACAGGCGACGTGGGTTTGATCCCTGCAAGATCCCCTGGAGAAGGAAATGGCAACCCACTCCAGTAATCTTGTCTGGGAAATCTCATGGACTGAGAAGTCTGGTGGGCTACAGTCCATGGCATTGCAATGAGTCAGGCATGAGTGAGTGACTAAACAACAGTCTGCATGGACTGGCAGGTCTGTTCTCAGGGGGATTCATTTTGGGAAAGAATAGATATGATCTGGAAGCTGACTCCACGTGTCTGCATATCTCCGAAAGGCCCATGCATACCCCAGGTTTATGCAGATCATCATTTGAAGTCCAGGGGCTTCCCTGGTGGCTCAGATGGTAAAGAATCTGCCTGTACTGCAGGAGAGACCCAAGTTTGATCCCTAATTTGGGAAGATCCTGGAGAAAGGAATGGCTATCCACTCCAGTAGTCTTGCCTGGAGAATTCCATGGATAGGAGAGCTTAGCGGGCTACAGTCCATGGGATCGCAGAGTCAGACACAATTCGTGACTCACACACACACACACAAACCTACACAAGGCATCTCACAGTAGAGCACTGCAAACATTTCCTACCCTGTTCACTTAGCTCTCAGTCATCTTGCCCTTTGACTCATCTCTGTGGTTTTCAGTGATGTGTCTCTGTTAGGGGTGTATGTCAGCATCACCTGTGGTAATTTTTCTTTTTTAAAGAAATATTATTTATTTATTTGACCGAATCCAGTCGTAGTTGTGGCATGCAGGATCTTCACAGCGGTGTGCAGGAGCTGTAGTTGCAGCGTGCAGGCCTCTCTCTAGTTGTGGCATGTGGGATCCAGAGCACTTGGGCTCGGTAATTAAACGGCGCCGGGCTTAGTTGCCCCATGGCCTGTGGGATCTTAGTTCCCCGACTAGGGATGGAACTCACATCCCCTGCATTGCATGGCCAATTTTCAACCCCTGAGCCACCAGGGAAGCCCTAGTAATTTTTCAAATGAACCTTAACCGTCTCCCTTTCAACCCTCTTCTTTAGGGGTTGTGGCTGTGAGCCAAGCTGCCCCAGCTGACAACTGTGGCTTTAAATAAAACTCTGGACTCTCATCGGAGTTTTACATCTAAAATTATGTCATTTTAATCTTATGAAATATTTAGTATGTTCTATGACCAACCTAGATAGCATATTGAAAAGCAGAGACATTACTTTGCCAACAAAGGTCTGTCTAGTCAAGGCTATGGTTTTTCCAGTGGTCATATATGGATATGAGAGTTGGACTGTGAAGAAAGCTGAGCACCGAAAATTGATGCTTTTGAACTGTGGTGTTGGAGAAGACTCTTAAGAGTCCCTTGGACTGCAAGGAGATCCAACCAGTCCTTTCTAAGGGAGATCAGTCCTGGGTGTTCTTTGGAAGGACTGATGCTAAAGCTGAAACTCCAATACTTTGGCTACCTCATGCGAAGAGTTGACTCATTGGAAAAGACTCTGATGCTGGGAGGGATTGGGGGCAGGAGGAGAAGGGGACGACCGAGGATGAGACGGCTGGATGGCATCACTGACTCGATGGACATGAGTTTGGGTGAACTCCAGGAGTCGGTGATGGACAGGGAGGCCTGGCGTGCTGTAATTCATGGGGTCGCAAAGAGTCGGACACAACTGAGCGACTGAACTGAACTAAACTGATATCCTATTAACCAGAAATAAAAAGATAACCTTTCCAGCAGTTTTGGCTTGCAGTGTTAAGGTTTCTTTCAGACTGCTTGTCTGACTTTTCTGTATCCATCTTCCACCTGTTGGCCGCAGGTTTGTTACATCCATTGGATATTTGGTTCTCTTACACACATCTCATTAGTGCTGTGGTTCTCAAAGTATGGTCCCTGGCCAGCAGGATCAGTGTCTTGTGGAGGCTTGTTAGAAATCCTGTTTCTTGGCCCCTACCCCTGACCCAGTGAATCAGAAACTCCAAGGGAGGGTGACCCCCTTGGAGTATGTTTTAACAAGCCCTTTCTGCTGATTCTGAGACACACAATGTTTGAGAATCCCTACCTTAGTTCCATCTACCTGGACTGCCACCTTCCTTTCTTGCTTGCCAGTATCTTATAAGACTTTCCCTCCCCTGCAGAGTCGCCCTTTCTTCTGTCTGTCAGTACTTCATCACATCTCATAGCGTAGACGATGAGAGCATCTGCATGCAGCACCTGCCTTGGGGATGAGTTGTTAAGTGCCAGTGAGTAAATGCATGCATGCATGAATGAAGGAGAAGAGCGCGTTTGGAGGAGTGGTGATCAATAAGGTCAGCTGCTATGGCGAGATCATGGAGAATAATGAAGGGGAAAGCGATCGGATTTTGTAGGAAGGCAGGTGATGGTGACCTCTGAAATGCTTGCTTCAGCAGAGTGATGGGCAGGAAGCCCAGACTGCTGGCAGTTAGGGACTTCCAGCATGATGAAGACATGCACGTTACTAGAGTTGTTTATTGACTATTTATCTGAATGTGCAGTAGCAACAGAATTTCTTGGGAGAAATAACTAAGTAACCTTAGGCCAGTTACTGACCCTCACAGAACTTGTAGGCAGTAATAGTAATGTCTTGTGTTCTTAATCTTTTTAAAGGAATAAACAAGATCATTGTAACCTTAGAGAATGATGCCTGCCTGACATTTAGTTAGTACTTAAGTGATCATTTCCTTTACTCTCCCCCCCCACATACAACAATTATTTTTATTTATTAATGTTGCTGATGGTGTCCATCACCCTTGGCAAATTTGTGTGAGATATAAAATTGTTAGGGATACCCTCATTCCTGTCACTGGAGATCCTGTGAATTGCCTTTGGCCTGGAACTAACATACCTTTAGTTGAACTGCTGAGAGCTTCTTTGAAATACATGTTATCTAGCCAAAAGAATACCCCCAAAAGGCAGTTGTCTTAGTTAAGGCTCCTAGATATAAATCACAGAATCCTCCTTCCAGCAGACCTAGGAAGAGAGAAAGGGAGAGAGATTTTGTTGGCTCGTGTAACTGAAAAATAACTGTGTCTTCTGCAACTATGTCTTCTGGCTCAAACAGCGTTGTTAGTCCTTAGTCTTTCTCCAGCCATTCTGCAGCCCACCTCTCCTCCACGTGACTCTCATTCCCAAGCATATTTGACGACGACTGATTTCAAGGAGGGAAAACTCCCCGCAGTTCTAACTGAAACCCTGAATTCAATATCGCTCTTCAGACTTAGGTCACTTGCCCTTTCTTAAACTGGTTTTTATGGCCAAGGAACTGGGAGGTACTGGTTTTCCAGGCCTGGCTTCAGGAATATTCCATTGTATGAAATAAATTGTGCTGAGTGTACAAGAAGAGGGGCTCCCTGAAGGGAAATGTGGTTTCTGTACCCAGAATGAAGGGGGGAAGCACAGCTGGAGGAATAGTTGATATCATCTCGTTGTATAGAAAGGTGCTTTTCAAACTGCTTCTGGGAACTCTAGGGGTCCCACTGAGATGCTTAAACAGGGAGGGAAGAGATAATAACTCATAATGGGAAGTTGTCAAATTCATGTCCACTCAAGCTTTACCAAGAGTAGCTTCACCTTCATATATTTTTATGTCCAATTTCTGGTAAAGATTTCATTTGAAAAAGGAATTTTGGCAAAACAATTGAAATAGGACAATCTTAACAGAGGGTTGGCCCATAGCTCATAAAGGTAGGGGCCCATCTTTCCCCGTTCCATCCTGCTGAGCAAGTTCTTGCCCTGCTTCCCCTTCATTCCCATTGGCTCAAATTTCTAACCTGCCTGAGCTCCAGTCTTGATTCCCTCATAATCAGACATAGGAAGAGCATAACCTTAGGCAGAGTCCAGTTCTCAGCTTACTATGACAGTTTTAAAAATCATTACTGAACCCTTTGCTGACCAAGGAGACATCCCCCTAAAGCTGTTGACAACTTGGTGACTCAGTACCATCCAGCAGTTATAAAGCAGAAAGTTTTGATTTCATTTAAGACATTTGAGCATAATTTTTGATGATGTGTTTATGCTGAAATTTGCAGTTGACATCAGCAAGCTGGGAAGTTTAATTTTTCCAGCCTTCCTCTATGGCTCATCTCCATGATAACTGCTGCTTAAATCACACACTAGGAGCTTTTTCCATATCAAATATTGACTTTTAAAACTGTTTGGCCCACCCTTTTATTTTTCATATCAGAACCCAAAATGTAAGCCAGGCACTTACTTGTGTAAATAAAATTATATTGGAACACAGACATGCCCATTAGTTTAAGTTTGCTTTTCTCTCTGTAATAGCAGAGGTGAGTAGTTGTGAAACTGGAGGCAAGGTCCATAAACCTAAAATATTTACAGTCTAGCCCTTTACACGAAAAATTGTTGACCTCTACTGCCTAGTTACAAGGCTTACAACAACTCCTTCTTCTGGACATGTGATGTGCTAAACAATCAGTAATGTCCTTTTATTTTCTTAAAAAATAATTGTTCATTATTTATGACTGCATGGTCTCAGTTGCAGCACATGCGCTCAGTAGTTGCAGCACGCGGGTTTAATTGCCCCACGGCATGCGGGATCTTCATTTCCTAAGACCACGGATGGAATCCACACCCCTGTGTTGGAAGACAGATACTGAACCACTGAACCACCAGGGAAGTCCCCAGTCATGTCCTCTGAATACTCTTACTCTCTGATGGTCTCATAAGCGTATCTAGGGATAAACTTCTGCCTTGTCTGTTCTGCCTGTGCTTTTTCAGTTCTTTGAACAGCCTGTCTTTGTATCCTCAACAGTTTAGTCCTCTTCATCCTCTAAAACTGCCAGCCCTTTGTAAAGAGTGGGAAGAGAGAGGGGTGAACTTTACACCTGGCCCTAGAACACACTGGTACACACCCCTACATATACTCAAGGCGTAGATGACAAGGTGCCAGTCACGTGGACAGAAAGCAGGTTTGGTTACACTTTATGCCCCCTCTACCTGACCCTCCCAGATTTCATACTTGTTGTGGTCACAGCCGTGTATCTTGTGAAGAAGAGTCTGATACGAGGAGTCTGATAAAGGGGAAGGGAGGAGGAGCAGATTCCACCCAAGCTGGATACTGGATTCTGTAAGCAGAGCAGCCACTGCTCAGAAGATGAGTAGTTAAGCTGTACTTGAGGAAGAACAGGGATGATAATGCCTCTTTCCTGCCGTCTAAATGCCCTGTGGAGTGAAAGAAGACTTCAGTCCCTAGGCCTGTGAATCCCTTATCTTTCTAAAACGTTAAATTAATTTTTAAAGCTATTTATTCAAAGTTGACTTAACCACTAGAATAGGAAAGATCAGACAAATCAGCTGCAAGAAATGAAGTATGAGGAAACCCGAACTCTTTGACAAAGTATTCCTGGGAGTAAATGTGTTGAATGAAGCCAGCGGGTAAATGATAAGGGCCTTTACACTGTGGATGTAAGAAGGCAATTTATCAAGAGTACATGAACTCTCCAGTGACCACAAGTCAGGAGGAAACGAGAGTGGAGGAGGAGCCTTGAAAAAATACATTTGAAACATGAAAAATTGTGTGCGTGTGCGTGTACTTTTAAACACTTGTATTAATATGCAGAAATGCCAGTGTATTAAAAGAGTAGCTGCTCAGTGTGTGCACCTATGGTAGCCTGCACTGTTCAGGGAGAAGGTTATTGGGAAGAGTGATTGAGGCGTTCAGCCAGACACGGTGAGAACTTGCAGAAACCTTGGGTGCTTGCAGGTAGAATTAGGAAGATTTGAGCCTGGTGGTTGTTGTCTGATGCCCATTTGGGTGCACATCTTTCAGGTTCGTGTGTGTCTCTAAATCTCTAGAAGGTCACATCTGTATAATTCTGGCAGCTGATCCAGTGCTTTTGCCTTCTCTTCTGTTCAAAGGACCTCTCATTCATTATCGCAGTCATCTTTGCAGCATCTCTTTGAGCCCTGTGGATGGGACAATGCTGTATCTTAATGGGTCACTCTAGAGAAACTGAGTAAAAATGTCGTTTATCTGCATTAAGATTCTCAGTAACTCAGATAAGGATGGGGATGAGAATGAATAGCCTTATCTGGCTTTCAGAGCTAGGGCAGAAATGTCATTTCTCAAATTTGAGGGGGAAAAGGCCTAATTATTGAAATATTAGTTCTACTGAACATATTTACTCTGAGAATGGTCATCCTCAGTTTTCTATGCTAAGATGATGCAGCTGAAATACACAGGAATTCTCATACTTTGATTTTAGTCATTTTTTTTCTATTTTCATCTCATACTAAACCCTTTATCAACGCTGTTAATAAAGGACCTATTTATGACCTGAATTTCTTTTTTTGTTTATTTCTTCTGAATGACTTAGACAATACTAAACTAACGGGTAAACAGCAAGAGGGGAATTTTGGAGAACTGAGTCTTGGAATAATTCCTCTTAGCTAATTCAGCTTAAGGTAAATGACCAGCCCCCATCTGGCCCCCAGATGTCAGCTTTCCTTATTCCCTCTGGATTAACCTCTTACCCCTATAAGCCCAAAGAACACCCTCCTCTTCCTCTTCAAGCCATCCAGGTATCTTAAGGGGTGAATCTTACTCAGAAACGTGATGCTGGTTGAACGTGCAGTTGGAGCCTGAGTTGGCAGCTGTGTGTGTGTGCTCCTCCTTTTGGTGCAGGCACGGGGGACACCATGGTGACTTGGGTTGAGCCATAGTTCAATTAGCAAATTAATTGGGTTTTTAGTGCTAGCCACAGTCATTCAGAAGCCTCCTTGGTGGCTCTCTTCCTGCAAGCTAAGTGTTTTGTGTCTGCTGTTGTCTGGACTTTATAAACACATGGAATACAAGAACATAAACAAGTCGGGAGGAGGTGGATGAGTGCTGTGTACATTACACTGTCCGGTTTCTGTTATCATCCAGGTATAGAAATGGAGACCCAGTCCCCCGTAACTTCCAGTAACTGGCTTCTCCTTTCTTTTATCTCTGCCCTCTCCTTTTCCTCTCTGCCTTCCCTCTGCCCCTGGACCTCCGGCGGGACCACCACAGCCTTGGATAAGCTCAGCACACAGCACCTGTACCACCCCACCCAGGTGGAGATCGTGCAGTCCAATGTGGTGTTCGACATCAGCAGTCTGATGCTCTACGGCACGCAGGCGGTACCCGTGCGGCTCAAGATCCTACTGGACCGTCTCTTCAGTGTCCTGAAGCAAGAGGAGGTGCTCCACATCCTGCATGGCCTGGGCTGGACGCTGCGCGACTACGTCCGGGGATACATCCTTCAGGTAGGGAGAGGCGCCAGAGTGGTGTCTTGGGGCCAGCTGGAGGAGGGCTGGGGTAGGAGCCCTGGGCCAGTCCTGCCCTCCCACCCCGTGCAGGCCCAGGCATGCATGCCCCATTCTGGTTAACGTGGTCCTTCCGGCGGGCTGGGCAGGGGATTGGAAAGCAGGAACTGTGTGCCAGCCGGCCAGCGCCCAGGCTCCGTGGTGAACGTTAGAAGGGAGATGGTGGCCTGTTGCTTAGGGTTGCTCTGTTCGCATTCTTCTGAATTCAGCTCCCTCTCCCTACAACATAGGCCTCCCAGCTTCCCTGAGTCTTCTGGAAGCCTCCTCTGAAAGGGAGGGCTCAGAGGTGGGTGATGGGTGTGCGGCAGTCTGAGACTGGTCTTCATCTGGGTTTAGCAGAGCTCGTTCTCACACTTAACCTGGTAGGTTTGGTACTTCCTTGGTGGTCTCTGCACCCTAACCATTTACTGCTTCTTCATCCAAGTCAGAGGAAAAGCTGTGTAACCTCTGTAGTAAGCTCCCTGCTTTTGTAACCAGTAAGCCTTCGCATTCCAAAACCTGCAGACCCGGTTATAGACTCGGCCTTCACAGCAGCTGTTCCTCCAGCTTGAGCCCCTTCTTTGTGTCAAGGGCATCTCGGGTCTGGTAAGAGACTTTTCTGAAGGCCGGCAGCCTCCACTCCCCATACCCCTAGGCGCCTCGCCTTTTCTGTCTTTTTTATTTATTTATTTTTGCCATATCTCCTAAGTCGTTATGCATTGTGTACTTTGCCTCTGAAATGTTTTTATGGCCATCTGTCTTCCTGCGACCCTTGAAGGGTAAATGTTGAAAGCGGCATGTTGGGAGACCCCAGGATCCAAAAAGACCACACTGGACGATGAAGAGATACTCCCTCTTGCCAAAGGAGATCGCAATTGGAGAAGGTAGAATCTGAAGCAATGTTTTGAAATTTCTCATGGGGAACAATACCAGGAGAACTGACCCCTTCAAAAAAAAAAGGTTTTGGCTCTGCCAGGCTTGTTGATCCCCCAAACCAGCCTGTGACGTGTGTAAGGCTGCCCGTTTGGTGTGTAATGAGTGAGGGTTGAGGGGGCGGAATTTCGCTCTTGCTTTAACCCGGCGTGAACACACACACATTCCTGTTGTTCTCCAGGTGTTAGCCAGGGCAGGTGAGTAGACCGGGGCCGCTGTGTGGAAGTAAAGAAAGAGGGAAGGCAGGAAAAGGTAGGATCACCTGTCTGCTCCAATGACTGCTTGGTTAGCTTAGAATCCTTTTGTAGTGAGATGTCAACTTGGAAGGCATGGGGAATTTGGCCCTCAGAAGACGAGATGATGCTGATAATAGGAATAATTATATATTACGTTTTCAGTTTATAGAAGACTTTCACAAGCATTATCTCATTTGCCTCGGGAGGGGGACATTTCACTGGGGTGAGTGGAGAGTTAAGTCCTGGGTGGTCAGGGGGCCCTGAGGGGACCCGGGGTCCAGGAGAAAGAGGCCAGAAAGAACGAAGCGTGGAAGCAGTCTCACAGTCCCTGCTCCTGCCAGCCTAGAGATACACACAGTGCCATGTCTTTCTCTAGTGGTTTCCACGTAGGATTATTAATGTCCGTTTGGGATGGATTTTACCCTACCGGAAGGAGCAAGCCTCTTGCAGCGTCTTGAATGGAACTGTCGGCTTGGCTAAGCACTCTTTCCTTTATTAAAAAATTAGAGAAATACTCCCCAACCCCTTCCCATTTTGCTGCCTCCACTGTGATGCTTAGTTCTATCACTAGTGCTTTACTTTTGTTCTACGCGTCTGTTTTTGCCTAAGTTACGTGGACCTTAGTGTGGCCTCTTTATGGAAGCACGTAGATACCTGCATGACTGTGATGATTCGCCATCATGACAACCCAGTGTACCATGGCATTTTGATGGCAAGAAATACAGAGTCTGCTAGTTGTTCTGGGGTGTAATCCTATTGTTCTGCCTTGAACAGTGCCTGTTCTGTGTCTTACTTGAAATTACTGCTTAGGTGTTAATTTTTTCTCAGTATTTCAACATAACCTCTAGGGGAGGCATAGAAAGCATACTCCACATTTTGTTCTGTATGAAGGCCTCAGACTTAAAAATACGAATTATAAGAGAAATGAAATTTCAGAGGAAAATTCAACAAAGCCATTAACTAATATTTATAGTCTCTAATTTGGGAGTGAAGTACTACATAGAAGAAACACTTTCAATTACTGTGATTCTTAAATTATAGGTAATTTTCATTAATTTCATGGCAATTTTGACAAAGTCTCAAATTTAATATAATGTTTTTTCTCAGAGTCTAAAATTGACGTTTTGAGAAAATTGTAGATGTTACATTAGAGGAACACTATGTTTAGTTTCTGTCTTGTTTTATTGGTAGGATTGATATAATATGAATTTTATTTAAATGATGCTTTTCGTTATCTACTTGTTTCTTGTGAAAACAATTCTCAGTTTAAGAAAAAAGCAAAAAGTTGAAGCACATAACGCTGTTACTTACGTAGTGAGACAATGATCATTTCATTAAAAAAAAAAGTAGGCTATTTAGAAATAAACCTTTTTTCTCTCAAGCCATGTTGTTTGATTATTGGCCAGTATTTTTAAAATTATATATAGTAATGATGAGGTATGCTCAGAAGACTTTGAATATAATTACATGTAACATACTTGAGCAGGTAGACTGTAAAATGTGCATCCAAAGGTTGTGGAAACCTATAATGCATTATTAGTGTACAAGTCATTTTATCTGGCTAAAACTCAATTGTCTTGTAGCCCTCAAGGCATCAATTTTAGCATTATTGCTCTCAACAACAGTATATTGAATATTATGTCAGTTAAAGGAGAATAATTATCAAGGCAAGTTAGGGTGGCTGTTAGTCTTACCACATATTGACTTGGTTAGCAGTTGGCTATAGATTGTGTTACTGGGCAAATGAAGATGTACGGTAAGTTGAACTGGTAAAGCCAGGATATTAATTTAACTCTCTCTGGGTCCAAACCTACATCCCTTATATATAAACACAGCCACTTCTGGTTTCAGAAATACTTTTGAATGGGTAAAAAGTATCTATCCCAGTATTTGCTCTTATTTTGAATTTTTGGATGTGGGGGAAAGAGGGGCTGGCTGTTCGAAACTGTCCTTTGCAAGCATGTTTGAAGAGGTTATTAAAAGAGAAAGGGAAATGTTAGTGGTACCATAGATTTATTTAAAAGACTGGCAATTTTTTTTAAGAATCCTGTACTGTTTCTGTAAAATTGCTTTTTACTTATATGATTATCTGTGTGATTCATAAGCTAACCAGCAGGCTGTAAACTGCAAAGCATGACGTGGATTACACTGAGTTAAGAATCCAGGTAGTATCTTAAAGGTGAAGAACCCAGTATTCTCCAGTGTACCAATTAAAGTGTTCATTCAGAAAGTGCCAGAAAAGTGAAGCAAATTTTAGGCATTTCCCCACAGAACAGAAAAAGGAAGAAATAGGCAATCTGATCCTAAAAAAGCAACATGAGGTATTTTTTTTTCCTGCTGCTGAAGAGTCATTCCTATTTCAAGTCTATATCTCATGGTAGATCTATTGACAAGGGCTAAAAGCAGTATCCTGTTCTTTCCCCATTTTCCCTAACTATGACCCAGAAAGTGAGAATATGGGTGTTTATCATTGTTGAATTTAATCATTTAAAAATCAAGTGTTCACACAGTCTCTTTGGCATGTAACATGTAACTGACTTGCCTGGGCTCATATGCCAGCCCATGTGTGGAAATCTCCTCCTTTGCAAAATGAGTCCTGCCAGGATTCAGGGAGCCATATCAGATACTCCAAATAATTAGCTGAGGTGTCAGCAGCCTGGTGAGAGAACAAGCAGTGAAGCCCATTTCAAGCCATNTCTTTGCTTTCTGCCATAAGAGTGGTGTCATCTTCATATCTGAGGTTATTGATATCTCTCCCAGCAGCCTTGATTCCAGGCTTTGTGATGGTGTTAGCATAAGGCTCTGAGAAGTTCTAGAGCAAATGATTTGCGAGGTTAGATAAGTAACTTCCTCTAACCTTGCTTACTTCATAGCCTCTTTCTGTGAAGCTCATCAGAAATCTTCCATTCCTGAACACACTCAATTCTTCTTCATCTTGGGGCACCTGCACATGTGGGTTCTTCTGCCTGGACTCTTTTACTCGTTAATTGTCCACCAGACTCCCACTTTTTCACAGAGACCTTATTCAGTCAGGCTTAACCCACGTAGGTCTTTTCTCACATAGTTGTCTCTCAGAATTCTGTATCCCTCAAGCTCCAATACAATTTGAAATAAATCAAGTCAACTATTAAAATGTTTTTTCCTGGCCTCCTCACTCAGAAACGCCATGAAGCCAGGGTACTCAGTACATGCTTGTTAAATGAATGGGTAAAAAATTCTGCTTCACTTGACATAACTTGATGCTTCACTGTGGAACCCATGGCATATCCAATGACTTCACTTGGTCCAGTGGCCCTTCATCTTTCTTTAGGTGTCCTGGGGACCAAAGGCTGTAATAGCAGCTGAGCTACTGAGGGCAGGAAAAAGAGAAACAAGCTCCACCCCCCAACACCCCCTAGCTAGTGGTCTGTGTAGAGTGTTTTGTGGTATCCGTGTGGTAGGCAACATCAATATTAAGCAAACACTTGGATTTAAACAGCCCTTTTGTGGAGCAAGTTCACATACGTTTGCTCTTTGAATCCTCTCTGTCACACCACCCTCTTGTAGGAATTGCCAGTGAATTAACTTTTGTAGTTGTTGAAGCTCAAAGAGGTCAAGTGACTTTTCCTTGATCACAGAAACTGTTAATTAGCAAAACTTCCAGAAAATTAAGAACCAGTTACCTCTTGTTCATCACTGTAACCTTTCTCCCAGCCTGGCACATAATAGTGCTTGCTAAATACTGGATGGAGGAAGTTTTGAAATCCGATTCCAGTGTGAGTCTCTGACTCTGTGAGCAGTAAGACTATCAAGCTGTGATATGTGACTGTCTTATAGATCGAAGTGGTGTGGTTTGGGGAACATAGAAGGCCGGAGAAATATTCAGTAGCAAAGTTATGTGAAGTTAGTTCCTGTTTGGGTTCCTTTTCTTGCCTATTTCCTGATATTCCACCTGTATCAGCTTCCCTTTGTTTTCTGATTTCCATGACCCGAATTTTCCCTCTAGATCTAATGCTTAATAATGCTTCATTGTCAATGCTCATCTTTGACTAACCTTTCCAGGGATACATGCCTTTTGTAATTGAGTGTAAAAAACTGAAGGTTTTATACCCAGTTAGTAAGATTTCAAATATATCATGTGTCAAGAGTGGAGCAGAGACGAAGTAGCTTTTTCCTGGTCCATAAAAGGATATCAGGTTGGATGGTAAAGGAGGAACTGGGTGCTGGATAAGAAGATTGGGCCAAAGTCTTGGTCCTGCCACCGATTATTTACGTGAACATGGAAAATGTGCCGTTCTTAGCCATGGTTTCTTCATCTCTAAGTTGAGATAACCCTTTATACCTCTCTTGCTTTTTGAATGGTGAAATGATGAAATAATGTGGATAAAATCATGTTGTAACTCTAGTTCCAGCTGGTACTTTCATTTACATCTGTACATAGAGTTGGGTCTCTATAGTTATAGCAGGACAGTGTCCATTCCAGGCTCAACATGTTTCTCTATAGATGTCAGATGCTTAGTAAAAGATAGGAAGTACGTTTTAGCCATTAGTTAATATCACTAGGGTAAATGCTAATTCTTACTGGACTGCAAGGAGATCCAGCCAGTCTGTTCTAAAGGAGATCAGTCCTGGGTGTTCTTTGGAAGGAATGATGCTAAAGCTGAAACTCCAGTACTTTGGCCACCTCATGCGAAGACTTGACTCATTGGAAAAGACTCTGATGCTGGGAGGGATTGGGGGCAGGAGGAAAAGGGGACGAAAGAGGATGAGATGGCTGGATGGCGTCACCAACTCGATGGACGTGAGTCTGAGTGAACTCCAGGAGATAGTGATGGACAGGGAGGCCTGGCGTGCTGCGATTCACGGGGTCGCAGAGTCGGACACGACTGAGTGACTGAACTGAACTGATAGTAAATAAACTGTAAACCCTAGTGGGCTGACACAGTAAGAATCTATCCCTCCTTCCTAGCCAGTGTCCTGTGTGGCGAGTTCTTTCCTCCCGGGGGTAATTTGAGGGCTAACTTAGAGCCACTCTGGTAGCTCAGATGGTAGAGAATCTGCCTGCAGTGCCAGAGATGTGGGTTCGATCCCTGGGCCAGGAAGATCCCCTGGAGAAGAGAACGGCAACCCACTCCGGTATTCTTGCCTAGAGAATTCCATGGACAGAGGAGCCTGGTGGGCTGTAGTCCGTGGGGTCACAGAGTTAGACACGACCGACTAACGCTTTCACTTGTTTTTTTAGGGCTTCTGCCATTTTATGGGTCTGCCTCTCTGTGGGACTACAGCTTCCTCTTCCTGATGGCAGTCCCTAGAGACTGGGGGTGGCGGGGCGGTGGGGAAGATTTTCACGGACCAGGCCTGAAAGTGGTCACTTGGCTCCACATGTCGCTAATGCGAGCTTACGTCTGATCAGGGCCATGTGACTGGGGGAGCTGGACACTAGTCCCGCCGGGCAGTCGCTCCCAGTGGCGCCTCTGCCCCTGCAGAATGCCCACGGTCAGCGCCCCTCTCACGTGTGGTGCAGCAGCCCACATTCTGCCTGCTTTTTAAACAGTTAGGCCAGGACACTTTGGGCAAAGATGAGTGTAGTTAAGGCAAATGTGTGAGTTTGAATTCTGGATCCAGTTCTTACTAGGTGTGTGAAAAGAGAGCCTCAGACTGGGCTCCCTCACCTGTAAAGCAGGGACACTCACTCCCTCATGGGTTTATTGTGATGATACACAGAAAGCCTTTAGTCGTGCTGCTTGCTAAATGTCCATAAATGTTAACTGTTAACATGATGATGAAAAAGATGGTGACATAGGCTGCTCTAGACTGTTGCCAGCCTGACCATTTTAGAGCTGTGTGTATAAAGCAGATTTAAATCCTGAATATTTTGCATTCCACCGTGACTCTTAGAACAGGGTGTCTTCCCAGCCAGTCACGTGAAAAGGTAGATACTGTTCAACTGTAGATAAATAGTACATAGATACCTGTACATATACATACATACACACAAACTTGCATGTATATATGTACATGGTACATGTGTGATTACAAGTAAGAGACAGGAGAGGATCGTGACAAAGATTTTGGACTTTGGAGTGAAACAGACATGGGTATGAACCCTGGTTTACCTCCTGATAGCTCTGTTACCTGAGACAGACTATTTAACATATTTGTATCTTAGTGTCTTCATCTATAACGGTTGATGAAATGATATGTATAAAGTCCTTAATGCAATAAGTAGACCACAGCACTCTTATTGATATTAACCATTACTACATTATGTGTGTATATACATGTGAGCTTTTTTTGAGTAATGACTTATTCCATTTATGAGTATTATTTTATTACCTTTGCATTTCTGTTTCATCAGCTCTTTCAATACCCTTCCAAGCACCTGGCACAGAATGAATGAGTACTTGATGAATTTATTTAAATGGTTAGAGTCTCTGGGCTTTCACTCCATTGCATGAAGTAAATTTTACTTAAAATAGGCACCCTTTTTAATGGCTGTTATCTGACCTGAGAGATTTCTGAGGAAATTTCTGAAACAGAAAGAAAATGGATCTAGGTATACATTCATTTAGATAGTCCTTCAAAGAGCCAGTTGTATTGATAAATTACTCTGTGCTGAGTACACAAGAAAAGATCTCTCAGGAAGCCTTCATTCACATGGAAGAAACATCTTTTAATAAATCATAGGCATTAAGCTCAAAGGTATAAGAATGTACAGGTAGGAGGGATTATTTGACTTCAACTAAAGATCAGATTATCACCATCATCATGTAAGGGGTCTTTGCATCATTTCCACAATATGTGAATTTTTCAGGCATGAAGGATTGCAGGTGTGAATGGTCAAGATCCCCCCTGTGTTTGGCAAGGATATACAAAAGTAGATGGTTCGGGACAATGTACTATATTTATAGTGTCTGATTTCCTGACTGCTTGGACTATTCTACAGACATTATCCCAGCGATCCTCCTAACCTCCCTATTAGAGAGAGAGTTTCAGAGACTATTATCCGTGGTTCTAAAGTTATCGTGGCTAAAGGCCTCTCAGGCAGGGTCAGAGCTGGAAAAGGAATACAGGGATTTTTGAAACCCTGGCCAAAGCTCTTAACTATTTGAACAGCAATGAAAATAAACACCTTATATCCAAGGACATAGCTTGATGTTTTGTACTCAGAGCTAAAATAAAAATGTTCCTCCCTTTACCCTTGCAAAGTAGAAATAGATAGCTCACCAAATTCTAAAGTGGAATGCAGCAACTACCAGAAGAGGATTTCTGTCTGTGGGAGGTGGAGGGAGGGTTTGTGTATTGCACAAAAGGAGCAGAAATGAGCCCAGATCTCACTGGCTATTTGCCATGGTGAGAACCAATTCAGATTTACTTGAAATTGATATTCTCTGTGATGGCATCAGTTAAACCCTATGATCTCCAGAACAACATTCTTACATGCTCCTTGTTGAATCTAAAGTAGAAAGTTGTTGGGTTTTCTTAAACTAGAAAATGTAGTCTGAGCTTTGAGTCCAGACCTAAGTTCTACAGCCAATTAGTTCTCTAGTCTTGCAGAAAGGAAATAATTTCTGTAAGCCTCGTTTTCCTGATGATACCTTCATGATGGAGTTTTGAGGATAAAAGGTAGTAATTTGTTAAATTCATCTCCTCCAGGGGATCTTCCTGACCCAGGGATCAAACCCATGCTGTTATGTCTCCTACATTGGGGCGGGTCCTTTACCACTGGTGCCACCTGGGATGCCCCAGTGCTCAGTATGCTGTACTGTGCTTAGTTGCTCAGTCGTGTCTGACTTTTTGTGACCCTGTGAACTGTAGCCTGCCAGGCTTCTCTGTCCATGGGGATTCTCTAGGCAAGAATATTGGAGTGGGTTGCCTAGATCCTCCTCCAGCTTTCTTCCCAACCCAGGGACCGAGCCCAGGTCTCCCATATTGCAGTCAATTCTTTACTATCTGAGTCACCAGGGAAGCCCAAGATCACTGGAGTGGGTAGCTTACCCTTCTCGAGTGGATCTCCCCGACCCAGGAATCGAACTGGGGTCTCTTGCATTGCAGGTGGCTTCTTAACCAGCTGAGATACCAGGGAAGCCCCAGTGCTCAGGATAGTGTGTGTTAATTCCTTAAGGCAAGCAGTTTTCCAGTTCCACACCCACCAAAACTCCTTAAGTTCCTAGAGCATCAGAGCTTTGCCATTCTTCAAATGTCCATGTATTTTCTTTGAGCTACAGTGTCCTCTAATGTTTCGCTCAATTTGACAGAAGGGGCTGGTGGAGAATGAGAGGGGCTCGCACAGGAACTGAGCTCTATCATGACTATAGCAGAAATCGTGGGCAGGTTCTCAATACCCGATTGTAGACTTCCATCTGTTTCTTGGGAGTGACCTACATTTCAGATGCTCATACGTGAGATCACACAGAGCTATGAAAAATAGAAAATAGGATGAGGATCTGTGCAGGTTTCTGGAAGCTTTTGTTATATCTGCACAGATGGGACAAACATAAATAAAGATATACTTATTTGATTCATGTATGATAGCTGTGGAGGTATTGCCAGCAGCAGCTGGAAAGTAGAATGCGGGCCAATACATTTGCTAGTAGAATTAAAGTGACCACTGCCAAATTGAATTACTCTAGGAAGACCTGCTGAAAGAGGAGATTCGTCAGAAAGAAGAGAGATATTGTTACCTAGTAGAAGGGATGGAACAAACCTTTTTCCATGCAGGAAGAGTGCTGTATTGTAGAGAACCGTGAGAGAGAGCTCTATTGAGCTGAGGGGTTGGTGAGTGTGGTTAGACCAAGCCTGGACCTGTTGATTGGAAGCTCTCTTTCATTCACCTGGTGTTTACATCCCCTTCCGTTTCTAAGGGGAGTGACTGGTGATTCTGTTGGTTCACAAACCTGACATTTGTTGCTAATAACCCTCCAATTTAAAAACGTGGATCACTGACTAGCAGCTTCCAGAACAGTTGTTTTAGAAACTCCCCACTGAGGTCCTGTTGCTACTGAAGAAGTATTATCATTTGTTGGCGGCAACTCAGTGACCTCTTGTGCCCCCCTCCCCTGCCCCTCTCTCTGTTTCTAGGTCAAGGCAGACCTGGAGCAAGGGTTCTGCATTTCAGTAACGCAGTGCTTTGCATGGCCACAATAGACCATATTACATAAGACCCCAAATTAAGAAAAGGGGATATTGACTGGCACGCACTTACTGTCCAGAGCTCGTCTGCAGTTTACCGTGTATCTCTCACCTCTACTCTCCAGAAAAGCATTTTTTGAGAGACTCTGAGAACTGAAGGTCCTCTCTGTAAGGAGAGGTTTCCTTGTTCTCATGTAATTTTCTCCCTTTAACAAAGCCATAATAATAGTGTCAGAGGCAGCTTTCTAGTTAGTATGAGTAATGTGGTTACTGTATTTTCTATTTTCATTTTAATATGTTTTTCCTGCTGTGGATTTTTTTTTTCTTTTTTGGTTTTAAAAATAGCAGTTGAGTAAATGTGGTATTTCGAGACTGGTGCTCTGTGCATGCTCTTTGGGAGGCAATTCTGAAGGAATACTGTCTACAACAGGCAGTTTTTTCCCCCAGATCCTTAGTTGAATAAGTAGGAGAATGTTTGGAGTACGGACCACTGAAGATATTGGCTTACGGTCAGGTTAGGCCAGGCTTCAGAGACATTGACATTTAAACCATAGAGTATCTATTCCAGAGGTTCTTGCCTCTAGAGTATCCGTCAATATTAAGCCTGTTTATTTTATGGTGTGTTGATAAGACACAGAATTAGGTAGCTTGGGGATGCTCCTTAAATTGGTTCATTCATTTGCTCCTTTCTAAAGTATGCACGCAGGTTTAGAATTTTAAATTAGCAACAAAGCACTCTTAAATTCCCCTTGAAAGAGTAATTAAGAGCTCCTTGTCTCTATGTCCTGCCGTCTCTGCCAGAATAAGAGTTCACGCTGAGTATATTCCATTGAGTCAGCCATCATTCCATCACCGGCAGGAATCGCTTTTCCACGTATTGACATGTGAGGGAATGTCTGCTTGCAGTAGCCATGGGCTTGTGCCAGATTGCGAGATCCATAGGGGCAGAGCTGGGAGCTTTTCAATTCTGAATCAGAGAGTCAATTCATAATAGCTGAGGCAGGGAAACCGGGTTGAATCTGTGGCCAAAACCACGGCAAAAAAACTCCTTTTTTTCCCTTTCCCTTTTTGCAGTGCTTTATTGCTTTAAAATATGAGTGCCTCTGTCCATTGATTCTCCGGTGACTTTACATTGGATTCAAATTGTGGTCTCTTAGGTGAAAAGGTCAGTGTTTTATTCGTGCAGCCCCAGGTCGATGGAGATTAACTGAGAAGCAGCACAAGACATTTGGATCCTGCCAGACCTAGGGCACCTGAAAGAAGTTTCTTTCTTTTCTCCCTGGCTTTCATTCTGCCTGCTGAAGAAGAGGATGGCCCTGTCTCCTGGGAGTGGGGGAGGGTTTTGATTGGCTGTGTTAACTGCCTCAAATCCCTGGCCACAGGGTGGGTGAGAACCCCTGAGAATCAAACATGTCATCCACGTGGCATCACCTGATTTAGTGCTTTTCCTCAAGTCTGAGGTGTCTCCAGGGGCCTTTTTCTCCCTTGCAGCACTGATCTTTCAATGAGGTGCTAGTGTCTGTCCTGAGCAATAACAAGGAAAAACCATGAAGTGTGAACAGCCCTTATTAGGGGGGTAAATGTCATTAACGCCTTTGTAGCCTTCTCTGCAATCTGAATGCTCTTGTCAAGAGAGTGACTTACTGAAGCCTCCTGTAAAATCGTATACATGGAATTTAAGAGGCTGAAGTTTCATATTTCAATTACACAAGGTCATTAGCTTCCTTTGCTTATGCATTTTTGTAGTCGATTAAGCTCGTGTCTGGGCAACCCTCTCCAATAAGGCTTTTGAAAATGCACCTACAAAAATTATTTTAAAAATTAAAGAAATACTCGATTTACTTTAAATCAAAGTTTTAGGTAATTCTTGGTGTTTGTTGGGAGTAGATGCTTCTCTCTGTTTTAATTTTATGGAGACTCATACATTCATGTACCTGATCATAATATACATGTTTTCATGTATGATTTGAGAAATATTGGCATTTTAATTTGATGAGTAAGTCAGCTGGATTAAAAAAAAATTTTGACACATATAGTGTTTAAACAATGATTTTATTATTTTCAATACTTAAACAGGAATCTTTCTCCAACCATGTAGTCCCCTTATGTAAAAGTCTGAAACTACAATTCTCCTGAAACTAAAATTTTTATAAGCAAAGTTTGCTTCTGTAAAGCACTTCTGCAAGTTTGAGAACTCAGATTAATTTTTTTGTTATTTTGAACTGGGTCTTTGAATTATAAGAGAAAAGCATGTTGAATAGTTGTATGGAAGGAGAGTCAGATACAGAAGGAAAATTATCTGTTTTACTATGGCTACTAATTTTTAATACAGAAAAATTAATTAATATATTTGGCTAAAACTGTGGGTAAGTAAATCCAGAAAATGTATAGGGAAGTTGGGGGTGGAAAATGGAAATTAATTAAACAGTTGTTGTTTAGTCACTAAGTCATGTCTGACTCTTTTGTGACCCCATGGGCCCACCAGGCTCCTCTGTCCATGGGATTTCCCAGGCAAGAATACTGGCGTGGGTTGCCGTTTTCTTCTCCAGGGGCTCTTCCCAACCTAGGGATTGAACTAGCATCTCCTACATTGGCAAGCGGATTGTTTACCAGTGAGCCACCACTAATTTAAGGTATATAGTATAATGTGTCCTCTTTACTTAGTGTGTACTTTGTTTCAAATTTGATCCACCATCCCTATTTAAACGTGTCACTAGGTGACAGTTTTCCTTTATGTTGGGTGTGTTTCCTTTGTTTTTCTATTTTGAGGGTTCAGGAAAATATATTCATTGAACAAATACTTACTTGAGTGGTGGCTAGTTTCAAATGGTGAAAAGAGAGGCACCGTGACCCTCTGTTAAAGCTCTCAGTTTAGTGGAGATTGGGGTTCCGCTTAAACTAAAGGAAAGCAGATGCCATTAATGTACCTTTTCTAATGTATGTATATGCATGATCTGCAATCAGTACAATAATGAGTTTTATGTAAATAGACTCTTTGGACATATTTCCCACTTAACCTGCAAAGTTAATGCTTTAAAGGATTTTAAACATTTCCTAGCTGTCTTGCTTTTACTGTTAAACTCTGCAATTAATAACTGACTAAACCAAATTAATTAAAAATTCAGCCCCTACTTTTCTGAATTAAAAACATTTAGTTTGAATGAATGAAGTTATGCTCTTGGAAAACTCACCTGTTTATTGGATCACAGAAGTTAAGTAGCAAAGATGCATATCCTTCCAATTCCTTAACTCAAAAGTGTTTGGACAAGTTAATAAAAACTTATTTTTAGAGTTCCCCTTTCCTGAGAATCCAAAGATGATCATTTAAAGCCCTGTTAGGATCATTTCGCAAAAGCTACCCAGAAAGTCACTCACTTAGAACCAGAAAATCTCCACGGAATTATTTTGCCAACACCACTTGGGGAGTAAGTGGGCCAGTTAAAATTTGATGTTCTATATTAAAGTATGTTGTCTATTAAAATAAGGAACATCAAGTTTGAAATTAGTCTGTATTCCATTTGTTAGTTTCCTTCATAGAATTTTAGTTCATCTGACTGCTTACTTGATAAATTATATATATGTATATATAATTAAGATGGATCTATATATATATATATAATTAAGATGGTTATAGTCTGGTGCCAGTAGTTCCTTCTTGTGGAAAGTAGTCTCATGTTTAGTCTCACAATAACGAGGATCCATCTGACCATACCATCTGCTTTGTCCTCTCTTTTCTCTCTTGCACCTTACACTTGGATCCAGGCTATTAGTATAAATTATGATTTCCATGGTTCACATTTTAGGTTGACTCTGACAGAGATGTCTGGAGTATCAAGATTATCAAAAGATGTTCAGTAAAATCTCTTCATAAGTGTTTTTCAAGGCACCAGATGGAAGGAAGCTTTCCTGTGTTATATTTCCCATATGGAAAAGTGTCTAGGACCTGAAAGAGGAACACCCTTAGAAGGGGACTACTCCTTACAAAGGAACTTTATAAAGAGTGCTCTAGTATAGTGTTTTCATGTGTGATTTATTCACTTGGGCAGATTGCTTTGAAGGCCCAAACAGCATCTTGGATATAAGTTCCCAGACCTGAAAAGTGTCTGATAGGTTAAATTTCACAAACTTTTTAGATTTGCTTATGCCACAGGTCAAGTATGTCTTGCTTATGAGTCTGGTTGCCATTTATTTTAGTCAAGGTTTGACTTTCGCTAAAAATGTTAGATTGGGTTTCTTCATGAAAGATAAGTGTACCTTCTCTTTCACATGTTATTTTATATTAACAGAAAGTCAAGATGGTAGAATTTAAATGCCAGCATTATATGTTGACAATAGGAAAATGTTATTTGTCTATGGTATTCTTTTTCATTTTTTGAGAAACAGATCCTATAATCAGTTTCACTTAGTAAATATTATCTGAATGTTGAAGGGAGCTTTGAAGATTATGGTTCTTTTGTTGTTACTCACCTACTTACAGCAATACTTGTGAAAGAAAACTATGCAGATATTAAATATAAGAACACCTTATGAAGTTTTGCAGATAATACTTCTACAGTATTTTAAGTAGGATGGAAGGAGACTGAATGTACTTATACATTGAATAACATCAGACTTTCATAGAAAATATCAAGAAGGTAGACCTTTTAGTCATTGCATATGTATTCTTTTAGAAATGACATTCACAGAATGAAAGCAAATTTTCCTCCAGAGCAAACATGTGAGTGGTGTATCCATCTTCCTTTATCTGGAGTAGGTAGTTGAAAAACCTAAGTAATTATGTGACATCTAGAACCTCTATACATGTTTCAGGAGTATTTTTCTGCTTAGGATGAGCTCTGCAAGATGCCATGTAATTTTCACTTCGTAGTTCATGTTTGTGTGGAGCATAGTTTGTGAGATTGGGAGATGCTAATAGGTTAAGTGTCGTACTTGAAATATTTAGTTTAGAAAAAAATAATATATTAAATAGAGGAAGTTCCCTCTATAAAGCTGAACTAACCTTGAGGGTCATGAAAACCAGTGTGTAAAACAGACAGGCAATATAAGCAGGTTAAAAACTGCTTTTGTTAATAAAAATTCAGTTGAGGACAGAACCCAAACTTTGGCTTCAAAAATGTTTACAGATTTTTCTCTTATTTCATTCCCAAATAAATCTTTGGGGAAAAGAATAAAAATGTGAAGATTCATCTCTTCATTTGAACTAGAATATTAGCTTGAGTTAGAATTCTATGAAGTATTTATGGAATAAAAATAGAGAGCTTTATTAATGTTACTGTTTCTGTGGACAGGGCTTAAAAACAAGACTCTGAGAGAAAGAGAATATTTTGTTTTCTCCATGTCAAATAGGCTATGCAATTCATGATTATGAAAAGAAAGAAACACAAAGGCAAAAGTTTGTTTGCATGAGTTTTAAATTATGAGGCCCAAAACACTGATTGAAATATAATAAAAATTCACATACTTATTAATGTTTTCTTTTAAGACTTTCTGCAGAAAAGAAATTGCCAGACTTCACAATGGGAAAGTTTACCTTGAGTATTTTAGATGGCCTTTTTAAACATCCACATTTTGTACTTTCACACAATGTTACATGCCTTTAATGAAGTCAGTGAAATAATGGAATTGTGAAGAGGAATATTGGGAGGGTTTTGAAAAAGTGAAATGGAACCAGAATACCAAGGGTGTTGATCAGCAAGTGAAAGTGTTTCGTTTCACTGGAAGCTGATTCTTGTTAAGTAAGTTATGAGTTATATTAGTTAGCCACTGCTGCATGACACACCACCCCAAACTGGGTCGCTTAAAACAACCTCTACGTTATTGTTGTTCACAAGAGTNTTAGTATAAATTATGATTTCCATGGTTCACATTTTAGGTTGACTCTGACAGAGATGTCTGGAGTATCAAGATTATCAAAAGATGTTCAGTAAAATCTCTTCATAAGTGTTTTTCAAGGCACCAGATGGAAGGAAGCTTTCCTGTGTTATATTTCCCATATGGAAAAGTGTCTAGGACCTGAAAGAGGAACACCCTTAGAAGGGGACTACTCCTTACAAAGGAACTTTATAAAGAGTGCTCTAGTATAGTGTTTTCATGTGTGATTTATTCACTTGGGCAGATTGCTTTGAAGGCCCAAACAGCATCTTGGATATAAGTTCCCAGACCTGAAAAGTGTCTGATAGGTTAAATTTCACAAACTTTTTAGATTTGCTTATGCCACAGGTCAAGTATGTCTTGCTTATGAGTCTGGTTGCCATTTATTTTAGTCAAGGTTTGACTTTCGCTAAAAATGTTAGATTGGGTTTCTTCATGAAAGATAAGTGTACCTTCTCTTTCACATGTTATTTTATATTAACAGAAAGTCAAGATGGTAGAATTTAAATGCCAGCATTATATGTTGACAATAGGAAAATGTTATTTGTCTATGGTATTCTTTTTCATTTTTTGAGAAACAGATCCTATAATCAGTTTCACTTAGTAAATATTATCTGAATGTTGAAGGGAGCTTTGAAGATTATGGTTCTTTTGTTGTTACTCACCTACTTACAGCAATACTTGTGAAAGAAAACTATGCAGATATTAAATATAAGAACACCTTATGAAGTTTTGCAGATAATACTTCTACAGTATTTTAAGTAGGATGGAAGGAGACTGAATGTACTTATACATTGAATAACATCAGACTTTCATAGAAAATATCAAGAAGGTAGACCTTTTAGTCATTGCATATGTATTCTTTTAGAAATGACATTCACAGAATGAAAGCAAATTTTCCTCCAGAGCAAACATGTGAGTGGTGTATCCATCTTCCTTTATCTGGAGTAGGTAGTTGAAAAACCTAAGTAATTATGTGACATCTAGAACCTCTATACATGTTTCAGGAGTATTTTTCTGCTTAGGATGAGCTCTGCAAGATGCCATGTAATTTTCACTTCGTAGTTCATGTTTGTGTGGAGCATAGTTTGTGAGATTGGGAGATGCTAATAGGTTAAGTGTCGTACTTGAAATATTTAGTTTAGAAAAAAATAATATATTAAATAGAGGAAGTTCCCTCTATAAAGCTGAACTAACCTTGAGGGTCATGAAAACCAGTGTGTAAAACAGACAGGCAATATAAGCAGGTTAAAAACTGCTTTTGTTAATAAAAATTTAGTTGAGGACAGAACCCAAACTTTGGCTTCAAAAATGTTTCCAGATTTTTCTCTTATTTCATTCCCAAATAAATCTTTGGGGAAAAGAATAAAAATGTGAAGATTCATCTCTTCATTTGAACTAGAATATTAGCTTGAGTTAGAATTCTATGAAGTATTTATGGAATAAAAATAGAGAGCTTTATTAATGTTACTGTTTCTGTGGACAGGGCTTAAAAACAAGACTCTGAGAGAAAGAGAATATTTTGTTTTCTCCATGTCAAATAGGCTATGCAATTCATGATTATGAAAAGAAAGAAACACAAAGGCAAAAGTTTGTTTGCATGAGTTTTAAATTATGAGGCCCAAAACACTGATTGAAATATAATAAAAATTCACATACTTATTAATGTTTTCTTTTAAGACTTTCTGCAGAAAAGAAATTGCCAGACTTCACAATGGGAAAGTTTACCTTGAGTATTTTAGATGGCCTTTTTAAACATCCACATTTTGTACTTTCACACAATGTTACATGCCTTTAATGAAGTCAGTGAAATAATGGAATTGTGAAGAGGAATATTGGGAGGGTTTTGAAAAAGTGAAATGGAACCAGAATACCAAGGGTGTTGATCAGCAAGTGAAAGTGTTTCGTTTCACTGGAAGCTGATTCTTGTTAAGTAAGTTATGAGTTATATTAGTTAGCCACTGCTGCATGACACACCACCCCAAACTGGGTCGCTTAAAACAACCTCTACGTTATTGTTGTTCACAAGAGTGTGGGTCACCTGGAGAATTCTGCAGTGAACTGGCACAGTGACAGGATGGAGGGAGTAGTGGGTGGGTTGGTGTTGGGTGGCCTCATTTACACATCTAGCTGTTGGGTTGGTACTGGCTGTCTGTTGGGACATGGAGGTGGTAGTTGGTTGTAGTATAACTCATCCTTGAGCCAATGAGCCTGGTCTTATTCATGTGCAGAGAGTTACAGAGTGCTGAAGAGCTGTAGGAGAGGGCAAGTGCACATGTGCAAACACTTCTAAAATGTCTCTGCTGGCCTTATATTTTTTAGTACCCCATTGGCCACAGCAAGTCACATGGCAAAGCCTAGGGCCAGAATAGGAGGTGATTATTTTCAGACATGTGCAGAAGGAAGCCTGAACCACATGTACTGCAATAATTGATCACCAGACTGGTGCCTTAGGCAGCTTCATTTCGTAGTGGTATCTATGTAGGACTAAGGAGTGGGGAGCCATGAGCCAGATTCTCTAGTTGGAAGCTGTCACAGTAGTTCAAGTAGAAATAACCCTGGCATTAAGGTGGTGGCAGAGAGAGTAAACAGGAGGATTAGATAAAACTACTTGCTGGCTGAATTTGGTAGGCGAAGGGGAGAAGGTGCTCCTCGATGGATTCCAGGCTTTGAGGTTGAGTATATGAGAATCTCAAGAACCAGGGAGATTTTGGACCTAACTATGTGTGCAGTGAACATAGGACATCTGTGTAGCTTCTTAAACAATTCCCCCTCCTTTGTCCAGAAACATTAATACGAAATGAGACTGTGTCTTTGAAATTCCTGTTGTTTACATCTATTGCTTTAAAAGTCATGACCTAGTCGCAGTGACTTCTTGACCCTAATCCTTGTGAAGATGATTAAGTAACTAGAAGTATTTCATCTCTTTTAAAAACATGTGGACAACTTCACTGTAAGCAAAATGTTTCAAAGTTTGGATTTCCTGGTTTCATCTCTCAGAGTTAAACATCTGCCTAGGATTTTTGATAATTTAGTTTTATACGTATTTCTTTGAGAATATTTTTATATTTGAAAGTATGTCAGTTTTGATGAAAAGTAAAAATTTGGAAAAATACTCCTTTCTGAAGCATTTTATGCTCCAAGTTTCAGAGCCAGAGCATGAAAGTTTTGCATCTTTTTTAATCATTCAGTTCATAATCTGGGATTTAACTCTTCCATTATGTAATTTATTTTTTAGAAATCGTGTCTAGATTATTTATGAAAATATATACAGGCCATCCTCCTGTTAAATGAATAGAAAATGAGTTTGGCCATGGTTGAACAACCATTTTTGTTGTTGTTGTTGTTAAGGGCATGTGATTTACCTACAAAAGAAAATAATAAGAAGGACTTGGAAAAAAGCAACTTCGTGCATGGTTTTCTTCTGGAAGAGAAATATGAAATTTATCATTTAAATTAGGACTAGTTTATATAAACTTATATGATGAATGAAAAAATATATTTCAATTTTATATTGTAGTCAGTTACAAAAGAGGGGATATGGAAAGGGAAATAATGGAAAGAGAGATAGGCGGATTTTTAAAAATGATCTTCTCAATTTTTTTTAACAAAGCAATGTGGTTTTACAACTGTAGGTATAAATCAGATTGAATTAGGTGGCATAGTTACATGTTCCGTGTTTGCATTACTCTCGTGTGATTCTTTTATTCATGGTCATCTCAATTCCTATGAAGCTAAAACAGGAAGACTTCCATAATCTTAGATCAAGGAAGAAACATTTTTTCCTAACTCAGAGTAGATTGCCCTGCCAGCCACTAAGCTGATAAATAGAGTAACAAGAACTTGCTCATTGGCTCTTGGGGTTCAGAGCACTTGAAGCTTACAAAAGGATTTCACTTGTACTGATTGACTTAGCATGGAGATCTGTTGAGATCTAATAAAGCAAGTATTATTGATTTTGCTTTACATGTTATTAAACTAGAACTTAGAGCTGGTGATAGTGAAAAAACTTAACAGTATTCAAAACTGAGTACTCAAATTTAGATATTCTGGTATCACATCTAGGGTTCTTTACATTGTATACTGTTTATCTTTAAATAAGAATTATTTATTCAGTATACAGCTAAAAATTTAAAAAGCACTTACATAATTATTGATTTATTTAATGGTCACAATCAAAGTCTGTCTGTGTTATGTAGATTTAGATGTCTTTAAAAGCAAATTTTAGAAGTCAGACATTTTTTATTGTTACATTGTAATGTCCTATATTACTCACAAGAGCGGCTGTTTAAAATTTGATTTTTAGACTGTGTTTCTCTCTAATAAAATTCACTTCTATAAAATTTTGCCAGCTCCTATAGGAAGATCTATAAAACATTCATTTTTAACTCTAGTAATATTTTCCTGCCTTTCTTTTCCTTGTTGGCGTTTGTAAATTTTCTGAATGGTCTGCTATTTAGTTTCAATATATTTCCTTTTAGTAGATGATTTACAAGTAGCTGCATTGTAGAAAAATGTAATGTTTATTTTAAGTTTATACACCAGAGATTGAAAAAATGAGATTGTGAATATACTATGTAATACAAATAGGCAGATTTTTACTCTTATTCAGATTTGCTTTTAAGAATATGAGTATTTGATTCATCCTGATTTCCATCTTAACAGACACTGCTACATGTTTAAGCAAAAATAATTTAGCTCTCAACTTTTCTTAAACCTTAACACCTATAAGCTGCCTTTTTTTCATTGGCTTTGATTCAGAATTATTTCAGTCTTCTATACTTTAGTCCTTAGGTATATTTATATCATAGATCAACAGACAGATTTTTAAAAATATACAAAAAGAGTTGCAGTGGCTAGAATCTCATTTACTAATTTATTATAAACACAGAATAATCCAGGCATTAAATTTTTTTTTAACCTGTATGCCTGGGACTTTATAATCTTTATATTTGTTTCTAGAAGCTATGCAGGGTGTTTCCTGTCCAAGGCACAAATCATATATTTCACTTGTCATATCTAATGTTTTTCATATCCGGAAATCATGCTCCATGTTATGTTTTACAAGACTTCATAAAAATAAGTGATCCAAATAAAATTTATAGTTATTTAAAAAAATCTGTCATAGCAAAATTATCTCCTCCTCTTCTCTTTCTCCTTCCCAAATGGGTACAGATGGGATTATAAAGTTTAAACAAATGTATGTTTTCAAATGAAGTCTTAAGTTTTGAAACTAGACAGTCATCTATTATTCAGCAGAAACTAGTTGTATGTTGATAAATGTATTACAACAGCTCTCTTAATTTAAAAATACCCAAATTGCAGTGTTGGCTGATTCCTATGATGGCTGATTTCAGCCTCTAGGCACAAGTCTCTGAACACAGGGTTGGGAAGAGGTGTGTAGTAGCACATTTTTATATAGGATTTCCATCATACAAAACATAAAGAGACGTAAATAATCTCAAGAGCACAGATAATAGTAAAGTGTCAATGAAATGACAAGTTCTGAGTATGTTACCTTTATTTTCAATATCATTTCTAATTGTAAGTTTATACAGTTTTACTTTTAATAATGTCTGTGTTTGACAGCCAGCCTAAAAACATTCCTAAATCTCTAACAGTCAGCCCTTTTAGGGTGGTGCTATCTGGCTCCAGCAACACCACTGCAAGAAGCCGTTTCCTGTGATTGGTAGGACTGGAAAGATAGGTTGTGGCCGGTACCCTCTCTGGAAAAGGACGCCTTGGGATCTGGGTGCCCAGGAAGCAAGGCAGCCATTTTCTCTTGCAGCTTAAATTACTAAGCACCACCTGGTCCCATAAATATTGGTATTTATATTAATATGTCTTCAGTGGGAAGAAAATATTAGAATATTTTCATTAAAAAAGCTGGGGAAAATTTAAGATTTTTATTGCAGCAACTATTGTTAATTCTTGCTTTTTCTATTTCGATGTCTCTTGGCTGTTATATACCTCTCAGTTAAACATGTAAAGGGAAAAAATCCTGTTGTGATGTCCCATTTGGCAGATTCTGTAATCAGTACCTCCAAAAGCCATCCAATAGCAAGGATAAGCTGTTTACATTAATTTTTCTTAACAGGATGTATCGATAATGAATGTATATTGTAAAGCAAAGTAGCTGTGTTCCTACAGAAGAAAATAAACTGGGATCTTTTAAGCTCGTTAATATATATTAATAGCACCAGCTGAGATAATGAAGTGTACAGTGAAAAAATCTGATACAACTAATGGCAGGGTTTAAAATGCATTTTTTGTCAAACTTCCCTCTTACTTAAAAAGAGAGAGATTGAGCTTCTTCCTGTCTTGCTACTGGCAGCTTATAGGTGGTACTTACTCAAGCCTTTTGAGTAAAATAATATGTTAAAAATATAATTGACTTCTTTAGGGTAATCCAAGAGCTCACTAGACAAATTCATTTAGGTGGGTTGACAGGTCTGCTGGCGTGCATGGTTAAGAAGAAAAATTGGGCATATTTTGTGTATAACCCTTTGAGTATTAATTCTGACCAGATCACACTGTAAATAATGTTAACTGTCATAAAATAAACACAGCCGGGGTTTGCACCATATGTTTTATAATTATTTTTTGCAGGTTCTTTTTTTTGTTTGTTTTTACTGAAATGGAACCTACTGATAGCTCTGTGAAGTCATGTTTATATAAAAGTAAATTACACTTGTACTTTAACAAACTTGGCATCACACACCAATGTCTGTAGGCAGTTTTTGTTTAAAAAAATAATGAGAGCAGAGCTTTTCTCTTCCTTCTTGCTCTTCCTCCTAAAAACCGTCTCACACAGAAGCCCGCTGTACCGTCCTTCTTGTTATTGCCCATGTGAAGGAGATGCCTTTGGAATGCCACCCAGAGGACAGACTCGCTTAACCACTGAAACTCACAGAGGGTGTTTAGCTTAAGTAGGCCTGGAGTGGCCTTTCAGACTGAGGATCCTGTGGTCTCCCAGTTTGTTTTTGTTTTGTGCCTTCCCTCTTGCAAGTGTTCAACACCATCAGAAGCAAGAGCTCAAAGCTCCCTTAGAACATTTAGGTAATCTTTTTAAACTGTTATTATTTTCATAATCACCATAGCCTCTTGATCTCAGGGGAGGCTGGGAACCCTTGATTGCCTTTAATAGAGTGTATGAAACTGATAGTGCCAATCAGAGGTGGGCGGCACGTTTAGTAATCTGCCTGCGCACACCCCCACCCCCGCCCCCTCCCTGGTCATTGCTAAATCCATCTCTTAGCAAATCTGACAATATCCGTTAATTGTCAGGCACCCAGAATCCCGACTGCAGAGCTGCCCCTGGGTGGCATACGTCCAGCTGTGTCCTCTTCCTGCCCTGTCTCCTGCCTTGGCTTGCTGGCAGGCCTCAGAGCAGCAGTCTGCCCTTAGTAAACGCGTCACTTTCCCCGACCCGGAAAGTTCCACCCAGACCATGCCGCACACGAGGGTTGGCATTGTGGTCTTTCGCACAGTAGGCATTTTACAAAGTTTTGGGAGAAAATGACAAAAATTAAGGCAGACAGTTCTCTTGGCCATGTGTTGGGAAGCGTGTAGGATTTTAGCTCTCCGACTGGGGATGGAACCTGTGCCCCCGGCGGTGGAAGCACGGAGTCTTAACCACTGGACCGCCGGGGCCCAGTGCCTTTTCTGCCTTTGACTCCTTTGCTTAGCATAGTATCATTTTTGTTGTGAAAGCTCATCTTGACCGTCATCTTTGGGACAGAAAAGACTTGGCTCAATTTTTATAGAGGTCTGAGGAAAGAGTCCAGGGAAGCCCAGCTGACTTTCATAGTGCTTTGCAGTTCTCAAGAAAGGGAGAAAAAGGGAGTAGAGAAATGTACAATGATTTGATTTGTTCCAGAATCATTCAGTATGGTGAAGATACTGTTACTCAGTGTTGCAGATGGAGGAGGACGTAGACTTGAAACTGTATTCACAAAGAAAACCTGCAAAGAGGAGAGTGAGGTAAAAGGAAAGATGGACCCCTAACCCCACTCAGTGGCTCACGCCTATGCATGGTCAGCCTGAGCAATGCTTTAAAATCCTTTTTGAGGAAGAGGTCATGGCATTGGGGTTTGAATTTTTTAAATGGGATAATTGTCAGGTGTTCATAGGAGGTCTGATTAAGCATAAATCTTTCGTTGTTAGAAACTGGCAGTCTTATGAATATTGTTCTTGGAAATTTTGATCCCTAATAGTTATAAAAATTTATTCCGCTAAATAATTGGTAATTATCTTCTGTTACAAAGGTTTGACTAAACCTTTTCTTCCCTTAACAGGGACCAAAAACATGACAAAGTTAGGTAAGATATTTTGGGAAAATGTCAAAATACATTAAAGCTTCTTTTTAAATACGTGTTGTTGTCATTGTTTGCTTATGAAAGTAGTACAAAATTGATAGAGAAATTCGAAGATCGCAGTAATATATAATGTAAAAATATGAAAGCTGTTTATAACCCCTTTCCCCAGGGATGACCCCTATTTTAATTGTTTGGTTATAGTCCATTTTTATGCATATGTAGTAATAATTATATGCATATGTAGTAATAATTAAATTTTACTGATTTTATCAAAGTCGTTATATATGTATGTATATATGTACTCACACTGTCTCTCTCTCGTAGCTTACTGTTTTAAATTTTAATGGTATATCTTAGTCTTTGTGACAGAGCAATAAATGGCTCTTGGCCTCTGCTCCCCGTCTGGACCAAAGAAAGTTAGTCACACAGTCATGTCCAACTCTTTGCTACCCCATGGACTGTAGCCCACCAAGCTCCTCTGTCCGTGGGATTTCCCAGGCAAGAATACTGGAGTAGGTAGACATTCCCTTCTCCAGGGAATCTTCCCTACCCAAGGATGGAACCCAGGTCTCCTGCATTGGCAGGCAGATTCTTTACCATCTGAGCCACCAGGGAAACCCCCACCCCCACCCCACCAATATTCCTGCCAAATACCTGAAACCTATAAATGTTACTTTATTTAGAAAAAGGTTCTTTGCAGATGCGATTAAGGATTTTTGAGATGAGATAATCCTGGATTATCTGAGTGGGTCCTAAATGCCATCATTTGTGTCCTTTTAAGAAAGATAAGGACAGATAAATAGAACACACACAGAGGAGAAGGTGATGTCAGAATCGAGGCAGAGATTGTAGTGATGTGCCTATAAGCTGAGGATCGCCAGCAGCCACCAGAACATAGGAGATAGGAGTGGAACAGATTCTTTCCCAGAGCCTCTGAAGGGAGCACCACACTGCCAGCCTGTTTTTTGTTTTTTGTCTTTTTTGTGCACGGCATGGTGTGTAGGACCTTTCTCTCTGTCTCTTATACACATCTAGATGTGTATAAGAGACAGGGGTGTTTCCTGTCCAAGGCACAAATCATATATTTCATTTGTCATATCTAATGTTTTTCATATCCGGAAATCATGCTCCATGTTATGTTTTACAAGACTTCATAAAAATAAGTGATCCAAATAAAATTTATAGTTATTTAAAAAAATCTGTCATAGCAAAATTATCTCCTCCTCTTCTCTTTCTCCTTCCCAAATGGGTACAGATGGGATTATAAAGTTTAAACAAATGTATGTTTTCAAATGAAGTCTTAAGTTTTGAAACTAGACAGTCATCTATTATTCAGCAGAAACTAGTTGTATGTTGATAAATGTATTACAACAGCTCTCTTAATTTAAAAATACCCAAATTGCAGTGTTGGCTGATTCCTATGATGGCTGATTTCAGCCTCTAGGCACAAGTCTCTGAACACAGGGTTGGGACGAGGTGTGTAGTAGCACATTTTTATATAGGATTTCCATCATACAAAACATAAAGAGACGTAAATAATCTCAAGAGCACAGATAATAGTAAAGTGTCAATGAAATGACAAGTTCTGAGTATGTTACCTTTATTTTCAATATCATTTCTAATTGTAAGTTTATACAGTTTTACTTTTAATAATGTCTGTGTTTGACAGCCAGCCTAAAAACATTCCTAAATCTCTAACAGTCAGCCCTTTTAGGGTGGTGCTATCTGGCTCCAGCAACACCACTGCAAGAAGCCGTTTCCTGTGATTGGTAGGACTGGAAAGATAGGTTGTGGCCGGTACCCTCTCTGGAAAAGGACGCCTTGGAATCTGGGTGCCCAGGAAGCAAGGCAGCCATTTTCTCTTGCAGCTTAAATTACTAAGCACCACCTGGTCCCATAAATATTGGTATTTATATTAATATGTCTTCAGTGGGAAGAAAATATTAGAATATTTTCATTAAAAAAGCTGGGGAAAATTTAAGATTTTTATTGCAGCAACTATTGTTAATTCTTGCTTTTTCTATTTCGATGTCTCTTGGCTGTTATATACCTCTCAGTTAAACATGTAAAGGGAAAAAATCCTGTTGTGATGTCCCATTTGGCAGATTCTGTAATCAGTACCTCCAAAAGCCATCCAATAGCAAGGATAAGCTGTTTACATTAATTTTTCTTAACAGGATGTATCGATAATGAATGTATATTGTAAAGCAAAGTAGCTGTGTTCCTACAGAAGAAAATAAACTGGGATCTTTTAAGCTCGTTAATATATATTAATAGCACCAGCTGAGATAATGAAGTGTACAGTGAAAAAATCTGATACAACTAATGGCAGGGTTTAAAATGCATTTTTTGTCAAACTTCCCTCTTACTTAAAAAGAGAGAGATTGAGCTTCTTCCTGTCTTGCTACTGGCAGCTTATAGGTGGTACTTACTCAAGCCTTTTGAGTAAAATAATATGTTAAAAATATAATTGACTTCTTTAGGGTAATCCAAGAGCTCACTAGACAAATTCATTTAGGTGGGTTGACAGGTCTGCTGGCGTGCATGGTTAAGAAGAAAAATTGGGCATATTTTGTGTATAACCCTTTGAGTATTAATTCTGACCAGATCACACTGTAAATAATGTTAACTGTCATAAAATAAACACAGCCGGGGTTTGCACCATATGTTTTATAATTATTTTTTGCAGGTTCTTTTTTTTGTTTGTTTTTACTGAAATGGAACCTACTGATAGCTCTGTGAAGTCATGTTTATATAAAAGTAAATTACACTTGTACTTTAACAAACTTGGCATCACACACCAATGTCTGTAGGCAGTTTTTGTTTAAAAAAATAATGAGAGCAGAGCTTTTCTCTTCCTTCTTGCTCTTCCTCCTAAAAACCGTCTCACACAGAAGCCCGCTGTACCGTCCTTCTTGTTATTGCCCATGTGAAGGAGATGCCTTTGGAATGCCACCCAGAGGACAGACTCGCTTAACCACTGAAACTCACAGAGGGTGTTTAGCTTAAGTAGGCCTGGAGTGGCCTTTCAGACTGAGGATCCTGTGGTCTCCCAGTTTGTTTTTGTTTTGTGCCTTCCCTCTTGCAAGTGTTCAACACCATCAGAAGCAAGAGCTCAAAGCTCCCTTAGAACATTTAGGTAATCTTTTTAAACTGTTATTATTTTCATAATCACCATAGCCTCTTGATCTCAGGGGAGGCTGGGAACCCTTGATTGCCTTTAATAGAGTGTATGAAACTGATAGTGCCAATCAGAGGTGGGCGGCACGTTTAGTAATCTGCCTGCGCACACCCCCACCCCCGCCCCCTCCCTGGTCATTGCTAAATCCATCTCTTAGCAAATCTGACAATATCCGTTAATTGTCAGGCACCCAGAATCCCGACTGCAGAGCTGCCCCTGGGTGGCATACGTCCAGCTGTGTCCTCTTCCTGCCCTGTCTCCTGCCTTGGCTTGCTGGCGGGCCTCAGAGCAGCAGTCTGCCCTTAGTAAACACGTCACTTTCCCCGACCCGGAAAGTTCCACCCAGACCATGCCGCACACGAGGGTTGGCATTGTGGTCTTTCGCACAGTAGGCATTTTACAAAGTTTTGGGAGAAAATGACAAAAATTAAGGCAGACAGTTCTCTTGGCCATGTGTTGGGAAGCGTGTAAGTTAGTCACACAGTCATGTCCAACTCTTTGCTACCCCATGGACTGTAGCCCACCAAGCTCCTCTGTCCGTGGGATTTCCCAGGCAAGAATACTGGAGTAGGTAGACATTCCCTTCTCCAGGGAATCTTCCCTACCCAAGGATGGAACCCAGGTCTCCTGCATTGGCAGGCAGATTCTTTACCATCTGAGCCACCAGGGAAACCCCCACCCCCACCCCACCAATATTCCTGCCAAATACCTGAAACCTATAAATGTTACTTTATTTAGAAAAAGGTTCTTTGCAGATGCGATTAAGGATTTTTGAGATGAGATAATCCTGGATTATCTGAGTGGGTCCTAAATGCCATCATTTGTGTCCTTTTAAGAAAGATAAGGACAGATAAATAGAACACACACAGAGGAGAAGGTGATGTCAGAATCGAGGCAGAGATTGTAGTGATGTGCCTATAAGCTGAGGATCGCCAGCAGCCACCAGAACATAGGAGATAGGAGTGGAACAGATTCTTTCCCAGAGCCTCTGAAGGGAGCACCACACTGCCAGCCTGTTTTTTGTTTTTTGTCTTTTTTGTGCACGGCATGGTGTGTAGGACCTTAGTTCCCCAACTAGGGATCATAACCTGTGCCCCCTGCAGTGGAGACACAGAGTCTTAATCACTGGACTGGCAGGGAAGTCTCCCTGTTAGATTCTTGATTTTTGACTTCTGGCCTCCAGATGTATAGGAAAATAAATTTTTGTTTGTTTGTTTGTTTTTAAGCTATTATGGTTGTGGTAATTTGTTACAGCAGCTTTTGGAAACTAATACAGTCCTCTTTTCTTATTGGTATCTATGGATCTTACCCATTCTTTTTAACTTACATATAGTTTTTCCATTGTGTGGATATACCCTAAATTCATTTAAATAATCCTTTATATATTTGATACTTGGACTGTTTGCAGTGTTTTAACGTTACAGACATTTTTAAGGGAATATCCTTGTACATATATATCTTTGCAGTTGAATGTTTGTAGACTAAGTATTTGGAAATAGAAATTTTAGGTCTGTACAGAGGTACTTATTAAAAAGTTATATTTGAACAGGTAATATATACACCTCAGTACTCCTACCATTCAGCTCAGATGCAGCCTCTTTATTCACTTCTTATATTTGTATGCCTTACAGAGATAATCTATAATGGTGTGCATATAAGTATTATTTTTTCTTTATTTACACAAATAATACCATATAGTCTTAGCATTCTATTCCTTGCTTTTTTCACTAAATAGTTACCATGGAGAGAAGATATGGGTAGTTCATTTATCATAGTTTTTTTCAGAGTGTATGCTAAGGTATTCTCCAAAAGCTCATACTAATATATAGACTCCATTAACAATATGTGACTTCATTTATTTTCTAAAATGGGACCAATTCCTGAATCACCTTTTTTTTTCTTTTCCTTCTCTTGACAGCTCTTATAGTGATAGAAAAATACATATGATCATAGGAATTTTCACATCCTATAAAAAGGAAAATATAGAAACTTGTTCAGGATATTTATTCTCATAGACTTCTAACTCAATATATATTGAACTTCCAGGCTTCTCAGAACATTGACTCGAAAGAATACTTCCACTGTTGAATTTCTTACTATTAATACATGAGACAGTTTCCGCAGAATGTAGTTTATGGTTCAGAATCATGATAGAGTAGCATTAATATTAGTTCATATCAAAGTGCCAGATGTTATACTTATCATATAGAAAATACAGTAAAAACTATCTCCAGTAATAATTAACCCAATAACTTAAGAAAGTATAGAAGTTTGGTTTAAAAACTTTTTCTCACTGAGGTTCTAATTTTGCTATTCCAACATGACTTTTCCATCTCCCCACGTTTCCAACTTGGGTTCACTCTTGAAAATACAAGATGCATTTGGCATCTGTTCTGTTGCTAAAGCCCTCAGGAAAAATTAGAAAGCTGTTTTTGCAAGTTCATCATTATTATTAAGACCCGTAATTCACCTCATGGTTATCTCTGCCTTTCTCCACATCTTATCTGAGTTGCAGGATGACAGTGCCTTCCTAAGGCGAGGCTGCGTTGCAGAGTCTCATCTCTCCCACCTTAATTTGTAGCGATGCCTTGCATTTGGGTGACAGGCAGTTGTTCGTGGTTGAATAACCCAGGATTTGAATTCTACAGTTTGTGGCATCCATGTAATGCTTAGCAGTAGGTACAGCTGTTAACTATTCGCTTATAAATAATCTTTTTCCCTTCTCAGCCTGTCTCCCAGGTAGTGTACCTGTCACCATTAATAACTCTTGCGCAGCTCCCTGGTGACTTGGCGCGTCAGCTGTCTTTCACGGAGGAGCGGTGCTCTGACAACATGACTTTTCCATCTCCCCACATTTCCAACTTGGGTTCACTCTTGAAAATACAAGATGCATTTGGCATCTGTTCTGTTGCTAAAGCCCTCAGGAAAAATTAGAAAGCTGTTTTTGCAAGTTCATCATTATTATTAAGACCCGTAATTCACCTCATGGTTATCTCTGCCTTTCTCCACATCTTATCTGAGTTGCAGGATGACAGTGCCTTCCTAAGGCGAGGCTGCGTTGCAGAGTCTCATCTCTCCCACCTTAATTTGTAGCGATGCCTTGCATTTGGGTGACAGGCAGTTGTTCGTGGTTGAATAACCCAGGATTTGAATTCTACAGTTTGTGGCATCCATGTAATGCTTAGCAGTAGGTACAGCTGTTAACTATTCGCTTATAAATAATCTTTTTCCCTTCTCAGCCTGTCTCCCAGGTAGTGTACCTGTCACCATTAATAACTCTTGCGCAGCTCCCTGGTGACTTGGCGCGTCAGCTGTCTTTCACGGAGGAGCGGTGCTCTGACCTGCCGTTCAGGCTTGTGTGCGTTCCTGTGGCTGTTCGGTCACCCCAGCAGCCATACTGTTGCGAGTGCCCTGACTGAGGGGAAGCTGTGCTTCGGGGCTTCAGAAACAAGCAGCCACACACCTCATGCAATTTGAGAAAGGTGGCATTGCCTTTGGGGCTGGAGGTGATAAGAGCTCCCACTTAGACCCCATAGCAGGGCCACGGTGTGGATGGGGCAGCGGGTGATACAACATTTCTGTCTCTGATGCTTTAGGTACACATATCTATTATGCCATCATCTGTCATTCTCTGATCTTTAGAGGCTTGTGGTAGGCATACTTGGTCTGGTTAGTGAACCCAGCAGATGTGGCATTCTGCCTGTACTGAACGTCAGAATGAGAGGCTAGTAGCTATAATTCAGAGGATGGGATCTACCCCTTATATCCTCTGGCAATTCTGTGGTTCTGTCACTGACGTTCGCTCACTTGCCTCCATTGTCTCTGTCTGCAATGGGCTGCTTCCTACAGTTCTCAAGGCTGATACCTGCCTGCCTATTGGTCTCCACTTAGCCATCACTTTTCCAGGAAGTTGCTATTTTTCTCTGTATTTGGTGTTTGGCTGTACCACCTCAAGCCCCCATATGGAGTTTTATTTACTCTGCAGTAATTGTCTGTTTCTGCTACTAGATTGTAAGTTCTTTGATGGATGGTTCTTAGTGCTGTTTGCTATATCCACATTCTGACTGAGTCATAGAACCTCAATAAATTAATGTTGAGAGAATGAAAGAGAGTTTATTTTTTATGAATTCACTCTGCATTGACATATCATGGTCATATCAAGGGAGAGTTCAAGCAATAAATTACAGGCATATACTGTTTCCCATACACTGTGGTACTACCATGGGTATAGACAGGAAAACGTTTTGATTACTTATTGCCTTTTAGTGAATGACTAATGTAATACATTTCTTTGTCTAAGAATGTCTTAGCAGTACAGGATTTCTTCAGACACGGCTTAGGAAATGGCTGAGAGTAAGACATCAGAAGGCAGAAAAAGCATGAAACTGTATCTGGGAAGTAATCCCAGTATTTGTGAACACAGACAATGATTTTAAAATAAATCCTCCAAAGAAGTAAATCAGTTAATTATATTGGTTAGGTTATCACTTAGAAATGGATTCACCCTCCAGATGATCTTTACAATCATTAGCTCACTGAATGTAATGAAATAGAAAATGATAAAATTTCTAATACTCCGAATTTTATATATGTATACATTTATATAATGTGGGTATAGAAATGCACACATACACCCCATAATTTATAATGTATGTGCTTGTTTGTCAGTTGTTGTCTGGTCACTAAGTTGTTTCTGACTCTTTGGGGATTCATAGACTTTAGCCTGCTAGGTTCCTATGTCTGTGGGATCTCCCAGGCAAGAGTATTAGAATGGGTTGCCATCTCCAGGGAATCTTCCCTCCCCAGGGGTTGAACCTGTGTCTCCTGCGTTGGCAAGCGGGTTCTTTACCACTGAGCCTCCAGGGAAGCCCCGTGTGTGTATTTATTTATAAAATGCAATAGCAGTCTGAAAAAATCAAAAAGCAAAAATTCTTAAATTTTCAAGGAAATTCAGAAACAGCAACCCAAAATAAAATCTTTTAATTTACTTTGATAAGGGCAAGGATAATTATGCCTGTAAGAACTTATACTGTCTGGTAGGTCAAGTGACTGAAAATACTAAGATAAATAGAAAGGCATTAGTTATAAGTTCAAGGATGATGGACTCTTGATTCTGCTATATGAAGTACATTTTTTAAGTTAATAACATTTTAGAAAGAAATAGATAACTGTAGTCAAAAAAATAAATTATGCAAAGGACTATATAGTTGAAAGTAAGTCTTTGATATTGAAGTAGAGTTCTGGAAATAGTCTATGCATATAAAGCACACATATCCTTCTGTTTGTTTAATAAAAATGGTGAGGGAGGCTACAATCAACACATTATTCCACACTCTTCATTTTCACTTAATAGTACATCTTGTAAACAATTTCATTTCAACACATAAAGCACTGCCTGCTCTTTCTAAACAGCTGCATTGTGTGGATAGCTCGTTATTTATGGGCCTATTCCCTCCTGCATTGATAGAATAGGTGTTGAAACAAATTTTTTGATCTTTGACTTTCTGGTAGTTGATAGGGGATAAATGGTAGTGTGCTGCTTTAATTTGCGTTTCTCTTAATGATGAGTAATGTTTACTCTCTTTTTTGTGATTGTCAGTCATTTCTGTTTCCATTTTTCCAAAATGTCTTTTCAAGTTCTTCATACATTTCTAATCTCATGGTAAATCTTTTTTTGTATTTATTCTTACCTTCTTTGAAATATCTTATTAGTCACAGTTGGGTTTTAGCTCTTTGTTTTTGCTTTTTTGTTTTGTTTTCTCAGTCTGAGTTTCTTTTTATTTAACTATAGCTGATTTATAATGTTGTTAGTTTAAAGTATACAGCAAAGTGATTCAGTTATATATACGTATATATATATTTTTTTCAGATTCTTTTTCCTTATAGGTTATTACAAAATACTGAAGTCTAGTTCTCTGTGCTATACGGTAGGTCCTTCTTGCTTATCTATTTTATATATGTTTGGTTTTGCCTTGCAGTTTTTCTTTTAAGTTTCAAGTGGTTTTATTAACCTTTGATTGACTTCTCACTCTTAAATCAAGCTTAGAAAGCTCTTCCAGTCTTCAAGACAAATAGAAGGGGCAATTCACGTTATCTCCTAGGGTTGTTCTGTTGTATTTTTATTCAATTAAGTACAGTCTTACTGAATAGTTTTTCAACCAGGATTACTGTTTCTTGAGGCAGTAAAAGTATGTTGTTTAGAGGTGATCTATTTTTTTTTTTTACCCAATGGGTGTCATTTNTAAGTACAGTCTTACTGAATAGTTTTTCAACCAGGATTACTGTTTCTTGAGGCAGTAAAAGTATGAGGTTTAGAGGTGATCTATTTTTTTTTTTTACCCAATGGGTGTCATTTTAATGACATTTGAATATTGAAAGTATGTAAAACATTTCCAGAAGACATTACATATACAAACAGCAGAGTTCAAATTAACAAATCTGTTACTTAACGTGAACTTTTAATTATTTTCAGGTACAGTAGTGAATGCATGTTTAGAGTAAGAGGTGAACCCCCCAAAGAGAAAATTACTATAGTCATGGAAATTCAGGCATTTATCTCCTAAGAGAATTTAACAGAAATGCATACATAGAAATCCTTGGTTACAACTTGATTTTCCTCCTCCAGCTAGAACTTTCTACAGCTCACTGAAACACCAGTGGCCTGGTCAGGTGAGAGACCTGAATCTGAAGCCTCTTTAGGTCCCTGGTAAATCTGCCTCTGCTTCTGGTAGAAGATCCTACTCCATTCTTCATAAAGTTTCCTGGGTTATCCGTACCCATTGTGATGAGGATGGACAGCTTTGAGGGTATCGTCAGCTCTGCTTCTACTGACTTCCTTGGCATCCTGTTTAATATTACTATCGTTATCATGATTTGCTTCTCTTACCGTGCATGGTGTGCTCACTTCAAGTGCTCACCAAGTGATAAATAGAAAAGGAAGAAGTGGAAAAAGCAATTTAATTCACAGCACAATTTCATATAGCAATGTTTCTGACTATTTTTTTTTCTTTCTTTCTGTTTTTAAGTGAAGCTCAAGTCAGAATTCTCAAATAGTACACTTGTTAAGAGATCCTTTTAATCTCTTTTCTGTTCTTTGGCTGAAAAGATTATACATTTCTTTTGTCATATTTTGAGGAAGACTTAGCAAGATTAATCCTCACAATTGTTTCCCAAAACAACTTTATGACCTGACCTAAACATCAAAAAAAAAAAAGACACTTTCTATGGTATACTTGTCAATGAAGCCATTCTCACTGTTTCTAATTTGCAAACATGCAAATAACAGATACTGAAAAAAGAAAAATGGATACCCATGTTCTCTTATGGCCTCTGCCTCCATGTTTCTTTTTTATATTCCTCAGCCTCCTGATCAAGTAAGTGAATAAATGACAACCTTGGAGTAAGGTGGCAATGAATTCTTGGAGCCTTCAGCCTTCATCATGGGGTTTAAACTAACTGTTATTTGCCTTATGGTTTTAGACTTCATTGTGACTTTATACTTTTCTGGGTAGCTGAGAGTTAAAAGAGAGTTGGTGGTTTCGAGTTTTGGCATTTTTCAACTCTCCTCGGGAGAATATAAAGTGCCTGTGGAGTGGGTCCAAACCAGTGGATGTTTAAGAGAAAGGAAAAAAAATATTAGCTGAAAACATTTTTAGGCAATTTAGTTGCCTTCTGTTGCATTAAATGGACAGAAAAGGGGGTAAGTGTTGTGTGTTGTGCTTTATAATTTTCAACATTAAAACTTTCAAAAATCCCACGCCCTAAAAAAACATGAAATGACCTTCAGGCCTATTGGCTCCCACTATTTCATTTATCGAGTCTTTGTGACAGCCTTTCCTTTCCATGTTAAAAAAAAAAACAAAAAAACAAGGAAGTGTGAAAAGCATCAGAAGTCTCCTTTATGCCAGTTCAGCCTTTTAGTTGCTTGCCAGCACCTTCATCTCTTCATATGTTTCTAGCTAAGGTCTAACATGGAACAAAAACCCGACAGCAATGGAGACCAGATGCCGGTATTTCTTCTCTGTCACTTGGCTGCTGAGCAGATGGAATTTATATCAATCGGGCATGCTAGGAGGAAGAGGCCGTGGCAGCCAACATGTGGAACTGGGGCTGAGTGACATTTCTGCTAATGTTTTGTCCTTGTAGAACATTATGCTTCCTCTTTGCTTATGAGCTGTGGTTTTCCTGACTCAGACGAGGTTCCAGCTCCAGCTGGAATGGCTGTCGCTCTTCCCCTCTCCCCTGGCCCCCCCTGCTTTTCAGGGAGTGCTGGGAGCTATGGAGGAGTAGTGGGGCCTGCACAATGGAGCTCTTTATTAAAATACCTGACATCTGCGTGCAATGCACCCAAATCATCGGAGCTCGCGCGGAGGAATGCGCCAGGCACCGCGAGTCACTTTTTGTCTAGTGCCGTGCGCTTGTTTGATTTATATAATGAGTGAATGCCTCTGGCAAAAGAGGACGTTGAGCATGTTATTGGAGGGAGGGAGCTTTTTAATTTTTTCCAAGAAGCATTGTCACAGACAGACCTAAAATATGAGTATTTAAAGGCATTTGTAGCCATCATGTGGATTTCTTGCTATGGTTTAAAAACATTTGCTCATGCCTTCTCTTCCTCTCCTCACCCCACTTAAGGTAAGGTCAGAAAACTCAAAAACCCAGTTTAACATCATAGGGAGTTTTAATGTTGGCATCTACTATTGATAAGAAGTGGTAGTTTTAAGGAATTTCAGGTTAAAAAGACTCTAGAGGAAAAACATAAAATACATGTTTATAAAAGCAAGGCCATACAGATAAAGAAGAGTAGCTGTGGAGTTTCTAATTCTGGTCTCCTCCTCAGAAAAGTACACGGCCCTTTCCATAGTAGAAGATATGTATAGATACACAAACCATAATACTTTCTATTTTAATAATTACATTTACCTGTTTATGGCAAGTAAATAGGAAAATGCTGCCATGTTAAAACACTATTTCAGAAAGCAATGAAGTGGTCCTGAAATTGCTGCTTACACTGCAAAATTATCAACTACGTCTCCATTCCTTCTTAGTCAGATCCCTGATTTCTTGGTGGAAATTCGCCTTGAGGTTTTCGTTTGGTTGCCAGGGGATCCAGGGAAGGACACCAGTCAAGTGAGTTGAAGAGAGGTGGCCCTTCCACTACTTTTGTCTCTTATTTCAAAACGTAGCTTCTGGCAGATCTTTTCCAAATATGTTGGCCATGTATATCATATCCTGAATCTTCTCGAAAACAGCTAGGGAAGCCTGGCCATTCCTCTCCCGTCACGAAGTCTAAAACCCTGTGCATTTGGCACTTGGTTTTGAACGGTTCCCCTGCCTGGGGAGTTCCTCCTCCATCTTGCTGGTTTGTGAGATGATGAGTCCCACCGCCGCCCTCGGATTGAAGTGAACCCGCTAGACTGGGTAGATGATAGAGTAAAGTGCTAAGGTTAGTCTGTCTGGAGAGTCCCAATTCATGTGTTTTTGGAAAAAATTCTTCGAAATTACCGTGGACCTCTGTTTTTTTTTTTGTTTGTTTGTTTTTTCTTCTTTGCTATTTTCTTATCTGTGTTTGGACTTCTTAGCTATAGAGTCACTTAAGTAGCCTGGTGTAAGGAACCTATATTAATGCAGGATATACCTAGTATATGCATGCCTGCTAGAATCTGGAGTCACAAAATAAAATCATGCCTCAGTATGCAAACCTCAACCATCAGTGCTCAGAGACAAAATAAGTTCAGATAAATTATTTAGATTGGTCTGTCTGAATGAAAGGAATCTCCCTTTGTCTACACTGTCTTATGTGCTATTCAGATAATATCTTATCTCTTCCCTTCCAAACTCTTGCCTCCCGAACCATGATTGGCCAAACACAGGAACAAGATAGATAGTGAGAAATGCCTTGATATCCAACTACATATGATATTCCAGTAGAAAGGGAATCTCTTGCTCCCAGTTCAGGTTGAACTTTCATCAGTTCTTGTCTTGCTCAATTTTATACTTAGCCGTTTGTTTTCAAAATCTTAAGCTCCATTTTCTTTTCAAACTTTTCTCCTTTGTTTCCTCCTCCCTCAAAATCATTTATGTCATAGAGCAGAGACTCCTCGTGTTGCCTTTTTTGGTGATGTTCGTATCAAGGATATACTTCATCTGGAAAAGCCCAGGTTTCTTCCAGAGGTGTTATTTTGGGGCTGATATTGAATAGTCCAGGATGATTGTTACCCACTTGGTTCAAGGTCCCACCAGCATTTCAAGCATGAGAAAATGCTTCCCTGTGGGCCTCCTGGCACGCGTATGTTTGAGCATATTTAACTGGAAGGGGAAGGAACTGATTCCATCCTATAGGAGCATGATGGTAGCCAAAGTCTTTGCATGTCTGACCTTTAGATGTCCTCAGGGAGCATTCTAGAAGATACTTTGATTGGGTCCTTGGATTTTGGCCCCAGGGGTTTGGAGCATCACATCCTGCCACAGTGTATACTGACAGAAGAAGCCATCTGCCCTCTTCTGAGATGAGGGTCGTTCAGTTCAATCTGGAAGGACACTGGGCACAGTCGTGGGTATTAAGTGTCAAAGTCCAATTTTGTTTCTTCCTAGATGCATGAATTTGAGCAAATTACTTAATCTTGATGAACTTCACTTTTCTGTAAAATATTGATGATAAATATCTAACTTACAGGGCTGCAAAACAGCAACAGTAACAAATAGAGATAATGGTAAATTGAGTGCCTGACACAAAGTAGGAACTCCAGAATTGGCAGCTATGGTCGTTTGCCATTGTTGTAACGGCCACGACACCCTTGGCTGGCCTTCTAATCGGTCCTCTTTCTGTCTGTGTGGTCAACAGCAACCCAGCTACAACTGGGATGTGCTGCGTCCTGAGTCTAGCCACGTCCTCTAGAGCTCTTTAGCCACTACAAAGCAAGAAACGCATGTGGATGTGATGTTGCCTATTCTAGTCCAAAGGGATGCTTCTTTTCTTTGAATCCCTGCATCCTAAGAAGTTACTTAGTGCTGTGATTTATGGCAAAAGCTTCAAACTCCTAGAAAAAGTGAGTTCCTATCTTTTGAGAGTTTATATTTGGCTACCTGCAATATAAACTTGTCCTTGTTGCCCGCCCTAGATTCCTTCATCCAGGGCTGTAACTGGGGAATCACCCCCGTGATTCCTCTCCTCCCCTTTGTGGATTGCATAATGCACTGGGATTTATTATGCAAATGAAGATTACACCTCTGAGAGACAAAGAGACCCTCTTCACTACTCTCTGCCACATCTTATTGTTTTATTTATCTAGGCTATACTGGGTCTTCCTTGCCGCATGTGGGCTTTCTCTACTTGGAGCGAGTGAGGCTACTCTAGCCGGGATGCATGTGGACTCAGTATTTGCAGCTCACGGGCTCTGGAGCACAGGCTCAGTAGTTATAGCGCATGGGCCCAGCAGTCCCACAGCCTGTGAATGACACCCTCTTCCCGGAACAAGGATCAAACCCACATCCCCTGCACTGGCAGGCAGACTCCTATCTGCTGACCACCAGGGAAGTCCTCTGCTACATTTCAGTGGCAGTTGAGAAAGGGGCTGGAAAAAGGGAGCACTCATCCCTCTTTATAAGGAAATGGAGCAAGGCTGTTGTTTCTGTCTCTTTAAGGTTCATCTGACAGTCCTGGCAAACCGTCTTCTTAACATGAGGATATGTTGGTCATGCATCTGTGTGCTTTCTTGTTTGATCCATTAAACTATATGGTAGAGATATTTGTTTTCCAGTTTTATCGGCGTCTGGCTCCTGTTTTTATGTCAAATCACACGTAACAGATTGTAAAAGAATAAAATGAATATAGTAAAGTGGGGGCATTGCCTTTATGTGTAAAAGGTATGTTTTCTATTTTGTATGTTAGTTTTTATTATAATAGTTTTATAAAGAATTCAAGCTACACAGAAATACAGTAGTGGATGAATATTATCTTCTCTTGCTCCTCCCCAGATTTCACTCTCAAGTAGTGACTGGTAGGCCCTGTTGCCCAGTTATTTAGTCTTTCCAGACCAGCCAGCTTTAAAAAGATTTGGTTGAAATCCTGGCATGAGATATTTATACCATTTAAGGTTGGTCTATAAATCTAAGCTGTGGTTGAGGATTACACAATTATTTTGTACAGTGATCAGTTTAGAAAACAGAACTGGACAACTCCATTGTTCCCTTTTAGATGTCAAAATTTTTATGGTATCATCAAACCTATACTTCACTTTGTTTATATAAACACCCCAGAGTGACTTTCTTTCAAAAATGAGCTAAATGACATAATTTTTTGTCTCCTATTAAACTTTGGAGGAAGGAAGTAAGCTAATGAACTTCATACTACTATAAATAACAATAAAATGAAGTTGGCTTTCCTTCACAGGACATCAGATCAGGTGTGTCCATTTATCTATGTCTTTTTTTTTAATTTTGGTGTCACTAAAATTAGTTTGTCATTGTAAATTCCAGCATATAGGATTTTCCCCCCTGTTTCTTTCTGGCAAGGAAAAATGTAAAACGCACACTCATGATTAGGACTGGACTAAAATTTCTGGCAGCTATACTTAATATATCACAAAAACTTTAATACAGTAATGCAAATATTACATAAATGCCAGTATATCAGCGTATAATAGCATATCCCTCCCTTTCATTTTGCTAAGATTGACTAACATTTAATTGCCTTGCCTATGTTAAAAAAGGAAAGAAATTACCTTATAGGGGTATGCAGACTCCTGAGGTTTCTCAGCGGTGAGCTCAGCCAAGTTGCCCCCTTCCAACTCATTACTTTACTCCTTAACACACAGATCCTTATACACAACAGTAAATAACCCTCAGTAAATTTGAATCTTATCGCAATCTAAAGACACCACCATCATTATGGGGGAATGTTGTTAGTCTGCAAAACCTCAGTTTAGAACAACACAGCAGTATCCAAACTTCTTGGCTTTGTCTGGATATCGTTACTTCATGTGTTGCTGCTGCCTTCCTGGGTGCATTTATAGAGTGATTTCGTAAACATTGGTGGTGTCACCGTGTAACTGGCCGGTTGAGAGCAGTTTTGTCATCTTCCCTGAGAATCCAAAAACATCTAGCTATCATTTACTCCATTTAGAATTGGAAATCCCCCGATTATCTCACTGTGTTTGAAATAAGTATAAAAGATGCTTCTCCCTTGTCAAATTTAGCATATTAAAACTACCTGGGTGAATACACTTCTTTCCCACTTTTTTGTTAAGTTGTAATTCCAAAATCTTAATATGAAATTTTTTCAAATTACTTTGTATTAAAACATAAAAGAAAAAGCAGCACATTTAAGGACCGAGCTTGTTTTGTGTGCTTTTTCTGTGCAGTAGGACTGTGTAAACTGACTGCTGCATATAAAGAATCTTTGAGTCCTCACTGTTTCCTGGGATCTTCCGGAAATGTAGCTGTGTAATACAGACATTGATAATAAATAAGAAATGTTTATCTCCGTTTAAGTAAGGTCTCCTGAGTTATCTTGAGACCTGCTTGATATCTGTGCTAGATTCACTTCTTTAGAAGACAGGATTAGTGAATGTATTGTGATCTTTCTTTAAATTCCTCATAAACTAAGAGGAATTTTAGCATTTAACTTGCAAAGGCTCCTGACAGTACACATACCCTACATAGCATCACAAGGACATTGCCCATACTAGCTGTGTCTTAGTAGGGAATAAAATACACACCCCCCCAACACACACACAAAGAAAATGCATGTTAATGTGACTGAATATTCATTAGAACGCTGCGGCCTGGGGCTGGAAGCACAGTGAAGCTGTGTGTTTACCGTGCCACCCAAAAGACAAGAGGGCAGAAGGCACTTATAAACAGTGGTGCAGCGCAAGCAGTGTTGTCTTTGAAAAGTTTTCATTTTCCCTTGAATCAGCTACAGTCTCTTATTTAAGGTCACTGCAGTTTGCAATCTTTGGCAGAAGGCTTCTTCCTTTTTTGGTTGTGGCAGTCTGGCTTTTTTATTTTTTTTTCCTTTTGGAAGTGTTTTCCTCTCAAACTGCCATTATCTCCCAAACCTGTTTCATGTTATCATTGTCAGATGCCTCTTCTCTGAGTTTCTTAGAACAAAATGTGATGATATATATATATATGAAATTTTTTAAAGCATAGAATTGAAAGTCATATGGTTATGATTTGAGAATGTCAAGCTTGATTTTTTTTTTCAGAGTTTAAGGGGAAAAAAAAAAAAGAAAACCTCGTACCTTTTTCTCTGGGCAGTGAACTCGCTGTAGAAACATCAAAGAGAATGTGTACTGGATCAAGGTGATTTTTTTTTTTCGACCACATCATTGCCAGCTGTGGTGTTTATGATTAGAGGCAGGCGTTCCAGACACCTCCGAGTCCTCACTAAGCGTCAGATCTTTAACAGGATCCATCCCAACTGAGTGACACTAAACAGACAGCCAGAGGGGAGTTGGTGGGCTGGAAGGCGGAAGGCGGTGGGGGTGAGGGAGGCTTTGGTGCCTGGTACACTCCCCAGCCTAGCTGTATAACAGACTCTGCTAATGCCAGGCTGCAGGCTGCCCAGAGGCCCCGTAGCATGCCTTTCAGTCCAGCTTTCATTAGCCAGGGGGATGACTAGAGCCCAGCAAACACAGTCATTGATCCTCTCTCGCTGAGCGCAAGGATGTGCAACGTTCAGGTCACAGCCCAGTCGGCTTTGAAGCAGCTCCATTTCATCGCTGTCAGCCACTGACTTCTGGCTTCCAGGAGCTCACACAATTCCCTCTCGGATCTCCATGCTCTGCACCACGCAGCTAACTACGTTGAATTCCCGCTGGATATTGCCTCCCCTTTGCAATATTAACACTTGTTTACTGGTCCTGTTGACATAAGAATTCTGCAAATAGCCAACAGTTCTGATAGCAGCCCTTGGAAGGGAGTTTTCTTTCCTGCCTCCTGTTCCCTTCTAGGCCAGAGTAACTGCCAGACAGTTTTTGCTAGATTTAAATGCCAGAATATGCTGCTGGAGTCAGGAATCAATCCTACGAGTTTGGAGTTGAATATTTGGGATTATTCATCTCAGGATGATAAGTTTTATTCCAGTGGTGGCCAGTAACAGTGAAGAAAGGTGTGGTTTGATTGACAGCTACTTCTTTTTCAGTGTGAAAGTGTTATTTTGAATTTCCAAAAGTGTCAAGTGCATCCCTTGTTGAGAGAGCCTTGTGATTATAGAAATTAAGATCCTGTAAAGCAGAGACATTACTTTGCCGACTAAGATCCATCTAGTCAAGGCTATGGATCTCCCAGTGGTCATGTATGGATGTGAGAGTTGGACTGTGAAGAAAGCTGAGCGCCGAAGAATTGATGCGTTTGAACTGTGGTGTTGGAGAAGACTCTTGAGAGTGCCTTGGACTGCAAGGAGATCCAACCAGTCCATCCTAAAGGAGATCAGCCCTGGGATTTCTTTGGAAGGAATGATGCTAAAGCTGAAACTCCAGGACTTTGGCCATCTCATGCGAAGAGTTGACTCGTTGGAAAAGACTCTGATGCTGAGAGGGATTGGGGGCGGGAGGAGAAGAGGACGACAGAGGATGAGATGGCTGGATGGCATCACCAACTCGATGGACGTGAGTTTGAGTGAACTCCGGGAGATGGTGATGAACAGGGAGGCCTGGCGTGCTGCGATTCGTGGGGTCGCAAAGAGTCGGACACGACTGAGCAACTGAACTGAACTGAAGGGAAAAAAAGTTACAACTAAAAAACAAATCTTGCTTTCCTGTTGGTGGGAGGACAATAAGATTTGTAAATTAAAACATCTAAGAGAGAGGGAAAAGAAGGGAGTTGATGCACCTGATTTCAAAGAGGTAGACAGATGACAGGTTGATAGTACAGAGCTGCTGTGAAGAACCTCTCCTTGATTATCAGCATGTTGTTGTCGTTTTTATTTTGGCATCTTCTTAGCAATTAGGTATCAGGGCTGGGTGAAAGCAAAATGAGGGAAGTATATAAGATTCTGGCTTCTGCTCCTCAGCAGACTCTTCCTGCCCTGCATCCCCACGTCCTCCTTCCCTTCTAAATCGTCCCGACTGACTCTTAGCTGCTCATATCACAGCCAGTGGTGTTTTGGAAGCTCCCCTCCTTGAATGGTGACAAGTACACGGGTTCTTTGCACAAAAGGAATATAAAAGTTGGTGTGAAACTTGGTAGTTCTCAGGCTGTGTGGTCTGGGGGGTAATAGATGTGGTGGTAACTCATCGCTTGAAAACCAGGTGACTCCAGAGTGATCAGGTTGGACCCATGGTGTCGCTGGTGGTAGTTCAACGAAGGAAGGGTATATAGTTGGGACTCACACGTTGGTAGGATTTCAACGGTACAGGTTTCCACTGGAAAACTGATGTCAACTATCACCTTGCAGAAGAAGGCTGTAGGAGAAGTCCACATGTATAGGCGATCCCTGCTCATCTGGCTACTGTAATAACAATCTTGCAGAGTACTAGTTTTGGACCTTTACACGACAGAGGCAGCAGTGTGAAATGTGATGCTAGCCTTGCATTCTGAACCCCTTGAGTTGGCTCATCCTTAGAAAGCTTTCCTGAGGGAAACCCTTAGACCTATCCCTAACCATTAACATTCCTTACTATCTTTCTCTTGTCCAGGTTGCCTCGTTGTCTCCAGTCTACTGCCTTTTCCAACCACTGACTCTCATACAACTTGGAGTAAAACTAGTCCTTCAAAGAAGACTCTGGTTTTCCTCCTGGCCCTTCTCACCTCTCTGTTTCATCATACTTGAGTACTCTTTTGATTATTAGCAAAATTTCTTAAGTCTTAGACCTTCTTCCTCATAAAGCTTGCTTCCATTGATAAGATTCTAGATTTTTAAGGGGAAAACAATAATGACTAGATAATATTTTACATCATTCATTTGTGTAAACACCTTTTATCATCAATCAACTTTTTTTTTTTTTTAAAGTTTATCTTATAAGAAGAAAGTTAATTAGGCTTTCTGCCAGGGTTACACTTCCTTAGGCATATATACTCACTAATTAATGTTTAGGATGCTTTTTTTTCTTTGATTAAAAAAAATATTATGCTTTATTTCTAAAACTATTCTTAATGGTTTTTTATAGAAACCTTTAAAGCATCAAAGTTTTATAGTGTATTTAGACTGTGTCGTTGCCCATATGTTAACATTGTAGGTAAATGTATAAAGTGGAACAAAGTAGTTTTATTTGATGTGTCTTTGTCCTCATGCAGTAGGTTGCTTCAGTCAGTTGCTTATTTAATTACACCATCGCCCAGGTTCTGTTTTACTGTTTCTTTACAACTGCTGTATGTCAGCATTATCCCATTTTTCAGGTTTTACAGTGGAAGCAGAGAAAGGATCTTATTAGTTTGAGAGTTTTGGGCTGGACACAACTCAAGATATTCTAGTATCCTCAGTAACAACAACTTTTTAAATTGCTATGACTTCTTCATATTTACATGTTCAAGTGCATTGTTTTTAAAAGTGCTAAGTTCTATTTGAGAGAATGTAGTTAATATCAGCCATTTGACGAACAAGAAAACTTTCAACCCTTTTCCTTTCCCATCACTTCAAGGAAGGAGAAAATGTTTAAAATAGTGAGGAGGATATTTGTCAAGTTTTCATCAAAGGATGAGGTCTGTGTGTACACGCACATGTGTAGGCAGATCACCAGATTGATCTGAACAGAAATAAAGGTACTAACAACCTGGTGTGTGTGTGCACATTCAGTTACTTAGTTGTGTCTGACTCGGTATGACGCCATGGACTGTAGCCCGCCAGTCTCCTCTGTCCATGGAATTTTCCAGGCAAGAATACTGGAGTGGGTTGCCATTTCTTCCTCCACAGCATCTTCCTGATCCAGGGGTCGAACCCACGTCTCCTGTGTCTCCTGCATTGGCAGGCAGATTCTTTACTACGGCGCCACCTGGGAAGTCCNCTGTAGCCCGCCAGTCTCCTCTGTCCATGGAATTTTCCAGGCAAGAATACTGGAGTGGGTTGCCATTTCTTCCTCCACAGCATCTTCCTGATCCAGGGGTCGAACCCACGTCTCCTGTGTCTCCTGCATTGGCAGGCAGATTCTTTACTACGGCGCCACCTGGGAAGTCCCACATTAATCTTTGATTCCGTTGTGAATGTTTACATTAGTATCATAAATAGCATCACAACAAAGAAATTGTTATGGAGAGCACCGCTAATAGAATTTAAAATGCTTGTTTTAGCAGGTTCTTGGCTGGCATAGACAGGTAAGAACACAGATGCTGGAGTGCGGTTGCCTTGTGCTTGTTCATGTGGGAAGCAATACCGTTTTCTACTAAAGCAGCCAGAAGACTTGATTTTTCTGCTGCAGGAGTTGTGCTTTGCTGTGTTCAGTTGCTCAGTTATATCTGACCCTTTGCAACCCCATGGACTGTAGCCCGCCAGGCTCCCCTGTCCATGGGATTTTCTAGGCAAGAATACTGGAGTGGGTTGCCATCACCTTCTCCAGGGGATCTTCCTGACCCAGGGATTGAACCCCTGTCTGTGTGTCTCCTGCATTGACAGGCAGGTTCTTTACCACTAGCACCACTCCAGGGGTTAGATTGAGTAAATTTAGTGATACCCATTAGCATTTTCCAGAATACAGTTAAGTAGAAGCCCAGGTGCTGTTAACTCCTAGTTTTGTTCTTCCTTCTCTGTTTTTGGTGGAACAAATGGGTGTTTCCTGACAGCCCCCAGGTATACGTCTGAAAAAGTCTTTTAATGAGACCTTCACACTTGGGGTCAACTGGGAGGAAATGTACTTTTTGCCTGTGTGAAATCCCACAACCACTACCCAATTTGAGGGCAAACTGAAGCTGACTAGCTCAGGGAAATTTGCAGTTCTGTCATTAGAGCACCAAATATCGCCTCCTGCAATGAATCACCTGAAGAGTTTATCCATCACCCATTGCTAAAACTTGATAACATATGTAGGCCAATTTATTCCCCTGGAATTTCCTCCCCACCTTCCCCAGCCTGTAATGTGCATAGTTTGAAGAGGAGGAAATGATTCAAAAAATCTGTGAAGACTTAAACACCTATTGATTTCCAACCTGGAGGAAAAAAAATATTAACCAAGTTTTCAACCTTGTATTTGAAGAGCTGGTGCAAACATATATGTAATATGTAGCTCTGTTGGGACGCAGTGAATTTCCCTAACACTGTGGCATGATACATGGAATTTGAGAGTGGGTGAAAGGAAAGAGTGCCTGAAAGGAGGTCAGATGCCTCTGGGAAAACTGTTTCAGTATCCAATAGCTGCACTTCTTGCCTTTTTATTTCCTAATTTCATTGCACAGTGGTCTTAAGTGGATCTCCCTGCCTTCCTTTCATAACCAGGTAGGAGACTTGCCTTTTAGAAGCAGTTGTACACCTCTAGAAAAATCCCCAGCCAAAAAGAAACCAGGATGAAGGCCTAGCAGAACACTCTTCGCCCAGTGAGGAAGCTGAACGTTTTCTCTTCTATAAAGATGATTGATGACTTGTGGATTAAAATGAAACCTGGGCACAGAGGCCAGTTTCTCTAAGACGGCCTGAGTGTGTGGCTAATACCGCCTTGGTTAGCAGAGGTCTTCCTGACCTTGGCAGTATGTGGTGACTTGTAGACTTGCAGCAAATTGTTCCTGAACAACTCCTGCAACATCTGAGGGACAAACAGGTCTCTGGAACCATTTGTTAGACACCAGAGGGAAAAAGGTCTCACCCACTGAAAGCCTGAAACAGACTCGTATATTCAAAAATATTGGGCCCTCACATTTACCTTAAATTCAGAACCCCACACCTGGACTGTAAGAGAAGTGTCACCTGATCATTACGCGTTAAGTACTGAGCCAGTTCATCTCTGTTTCTTAGAATTGTCCAAAAGACTTCTTCATGTTTCTTCTTTCATTGTTAAGTGGCATTAAAGGAGCCCTGAGCTTTGGAGGCTGTCTTAAAAGAGCCGGTGATGCTGCTTTCTTTGGCCAGATACCAGTTTTCCTGCTTTCCTGAACAGAAATTGGATAGATTTTGGAACCTCATCCTTTAGCATGGGACCAGTTCTCCAGCAGCCTGCAGAAGGCCTCTTGACCCAACTTAGTAACTCTGACTTATTCTCCTTTTAAATTAAGAGTCTAATTCTGTTCCTGTTGCTACATCACCCTGGGTTTTTGTAACTTGCATGGTATCCGTAAAGGAGTCTAATGTTCCATTTTAAACCCTTTGTGAGGCGGTGTGCGTTACAGACAGGCCTGCTGTCTGTGTTGTCAGTGGGAGTCACTGAGGGATTGTCTGCAGGGCCCTTTCTGCTAAAGATTACAGGCGTTGATGTGTTTTCTGTCCTCAAGGTCTGTAGAGCAGTGGTCCTAGGTGACACGACGTACATTTTCCAAAATTTTCACTTACCAGGAAGTAGAAGGTTATAGGTTGGACTTGGGGACTTTAGTGCAGAGGTGACTTAAAAGATAACAGGGCTGAGTGCTTCCTTCAGAAGAGAGCTTCCCAGATGAGGTATGACTTCTTCAAGCTAATTATTCAAGGTGCTAATGGGGATTGATAGGTGAACGTGAAGTGGGCATCCTGGCTGAGGTTTAAGACGTGCAAAGTGTATCAGATCGGAGAAGTAAGTAGACTCTTCATGAGCCAGAAGGCAAAATATCCTGGATGGAAGAAAAGCTGATGGTTAAGAAATGGCTTTGTTGAAAGGGAGCTGGTACAGTATGTGAAGAGTTTCTTTTGGGGCCCCTGGGTGGCAAAGAACCAATCAGAGTTTTGAGTTGTGGGATGATATGGTGCCCATCTCATGGCAGGGAAATTATTCTGATGAAAATGTGTTCAATAAATTTAGGTGTGAAGAAACTGGAGGAACTCAGCAATCCAGGTCAACACACACATAGCAGGAATATAATAGAATGGATAGGAGTTTGAAATACTTGTAGTGAGAGAATCTACAAAAATTGTGTTTTTTTGGATTGAGTATTAGTGGTGAAAGAAAACTGTGTCTCTCTTTTTGCGTTTTGTTACTAATTGCAAATGTTGGTGATTTAGTTTACAGGTGTCCAACTGTGTGACAGGAATCCTACATACTAAAACTTGTTGGGATGTGTTGAAAAAGGTCCATAGTGATCAAGTCCAAGATGTCTTTCACCAGAAATGATAGGATGGTAATGAGCAGAAAGAAAACTAAAGTTAGGTTTTTGAAGCTAAATTTTAAAATTTGTTAATGTGTTGATCTATGATCAAAGAAACAGTGGAGACTTTTGTTAGAGTAAGTAAACTTTATTTACTGGTATTGTCTTATATTTTATCTATTTCACTAGACTTTATATCCCTTAGCAGCAGAGAAACTGTTTCTTCCTTATATTGCTATCTTCTGTGCCCAGGAAAATGCCTGACATGTAATCAATACCCAGTGATTGAAAGAATGTATGGTATTTGCATTCTCATTGGTAGTGTTATAGTAATGAGGCCTTGGCATGCATTATTATATAAGTGTAACTGCCTTGGAAAGTTCTCATTAGTTCAGCCTCTTTGAGTGAATAGGAAGATAATCCTCAAATTGTCTTTGGAGTTACACTAATGCTATGGAGATTAAGGGCCATTTATGCACCCAGTAGATGTTCATCATGGGCCTACTATGAAAAGCATAGAGGAAGGAAACAGATACCCTACCCTCAAGAGGCTTATAGACTAGGAGAGATGAGATATCTCTCTATAATTAATAGCAACAGTAGGTAGAAAATACTGGTACAGGATGGAGTGTCTGGATTTTTTTTTTAAAGCGCTATGGAAGTACTGTACTTAAAAAGGGAAAAGATTATTTTCATCCCAGAAAGTTGGGAGACCTTTATAGAGAACTTAACTTTTAAAAAAATGTGATCTAGCAAGGAGAGGTGGGATTTCAAGTTGTGCCAGATGGCACAGGTTCAGAAATTGATGAGATAGGCGTAGGAAACTTCAGCAGGTAGGTAGTTTGGTCTGAGTGTGGGATTAAGAAGAATCACAGAAAAGAAGCGAGTTCTGCACAGGATCTTCCCTGATAAATGGTGACTGTCTTCCTGAAGGTCTTTTGAGGTCCCATCCAGGGCCTAGTGGGTGGCCTCTGTTTGCTCTCATGTAAGTTCTTTTCCAAAAACTTGTTATTCATGTAAGAAGTTTGTGAAATTCAGTATGAATTTTTTTAAATCTACACTTGACCATTAAAAAGATAAACATTCTTCAGCAATTTTCATCCAAGTTTTAATGCAAAAAGTTTGTGATAGGTTTTTAAAAGCTTTCATGGGCCAGTAAAAGCTTTCTTAGCCAGTTTTATTTAACTGGCTTTTCAGAGTCCACTTCTTACCAAGTCTTTGGAGTAAGTGAAAAGAGCTACCAGAAAGCTACAGTTATGCTGTTTATTTGGGGAAGTGTTTCTTCTTTCAGGGCTCCAGGATTTTTGCAAGAGATTGTCTGTGGTTAATGAGACTTTGTGTACCTGCAACCATCCTACAAATGTGCTGAAATGAGATCTTGACCTCAAGCTCAAGAGACTGGTTTTTTCTCCTCGGGGTGTCAATACTCTATGATGCTGAAATGAATTTCAAATTACCTCATTTGAAGGTTTTGGGTCTGTGAATAAGGTGTGAATTTAGAGGAGGGAAATATGTAAGTTTGGGATCTTTTCTGGGGGACTCTAACAACCGTTTTTGATATGGGGCTTAGAATCTTTCTGATTACCTTTAAAAATTTTTTGTGTAACTTAAAACACTGTTTTATTTCAGAACAGCGTTAGTGTTTCAGCTTCAAACCTTCTCTTTAAATCCTGGCTGCGTGCTCCCCTTGCCTCCCTTCCCCTTCCCTCCTCCCCACCAGGCACAGTTTTCTCTGGATCTTGGTTGGTTCTAAATCCTAAGAGTTAAGACAGCCTAGCTTCTATAAATCAGGAGACAGCTTCATTATCAAAGTTATGTGTTTTCACCTTAATAGATCGCCAGTCCTGGCGTTGGTGCCAGGCCCTGCCTTATCATGTAACCATCAGCACTGCATACTGGAATGTTCTTTGTTTGGATTATTTACTTCTTCTATAAACAAAGATTAGAGTAAAATATGTGTCAGCGCTGGGGCCCCAGTGGAGCTGCCGGTTACTGGAGAATCACAGTAGTGTGGTGTGAGAGGGAATTTGAGTCCTGTGCTGAAAGTAGCACATGCATTTGATCTTCCCAACAGTCCTAGAAGGTAGGTCCTGGGCTTCCCATTTGACGGATTAGCAAACGGACAGAACGATTCAGGATATTGCCTGAGCTTCTCTTACAAATAGCAGGCATTTGGCTTTGAAACCTAGGCATTTGACTTCAGTGTTGTTTCTTTCACTAACTGAACTATAAAGAAGTTCCAAAGACTGTACTTAAGAAAATAGTGTTACCTGGAATTTGAGCTGCTTATAATGGTTCTACGGTTTTCACTGGTGTTACTGGTGATCAGGAGGGGACATATTGTTAGGGTTGAAACTTTATTCTTAGTTTTGTGTAAAGGGCCTAGAGATCAATGACTCTTACCAAGTCTCTGATAGAGCTTCAGTATTTTGAGAGTTTGTATCTTCTGTACAGTTTGCAAGATCCCTTATGTAAGGATCTACATTTTAATTGAAATTCAGGGAAGTAGCACAATGATCATAGACCAAACCAGTTTGGAAGTAAATATATCCCAGAAGCTCCTCTGGCATCTTAAATGGTTTGGATGTAATTATGAGAAGAGGGAAGCTGTTCTTTCAGAATATTTGGACTTGATACATATAACCCAGAATTAAAAGTTATTTCTAGAACTTCTGAGGAGTTTGATTCTCCATAAATTGCACAGATTACTGCTTTTTTGGGGGGGTGGTTAGGGAGGACATGATTACTCACCATTTGTTTTTCTATTTCTACATAAAAGTGCAAGCAAAGAATCGTTTTGCAGGTGAGGAAACTCTGACCTAGAGAATGAGTGATGTTGCCAAGAAGACAGCGAATAGATACAGGTGATGTGTTATTACAGTACTTGCAAAGTTTCTTTCTGGATTCGGACTTGCTCGTAGGTGCAGAGTATGTTTATAAGGTCAGGGTATCATCATTTCTTGACTGCAATAAATTTGTTTTCTGATTCACTACATGGTTGTTTTTCTTATTGAACTATATTTCCTGAACAAAACCCCTTGAACTTTATAACTATCACCATAAATAGGTTTAATGGGCTTATTGGCATGTTAAAAATTGTATAGTGTTGGCACATGAAGAGGCTCACATAATTGCTAAATAATGGTACTTAAAATATTTATAAAGGTGCTATTGATTTGTAGTCAGTATGTCTATATATGTTTATAACATTCTGGTGACAAATAAAAACTTGAATAAATAAAGCCATGTCAACAGATGCCAGTGATAGTAAAAAAGTTGGCAGGCATAGAGATGCCTTATTTAAGTCAGTTCTGCCAGACTGGTATTAAGCAGGTGTGTGTGTGAGAGAGAGGCTGCTTGACCCTGCTTTCTGCGTCTTGAAATTGTCATGTCACCAGGGCCTGGTTCCTAGAGAACAGTACTGTGTGGTGCTAACTGATACATGACCATGTTTCCCTTTTTTCTCACTGTCTTTGTGCCGTATATTTTTTGTTTCTGATTTAAAAAGCAGTCCCTTAAAAATAAGTGCTTAGATGGATCCGTTAGAATATAAATTAGGATGGGCACATGTGTTCCCCCCCATGAACACATTCATGGTATATTATTTGGAGCTGAGTCCTGAGAGAGGGATATTTTGCTTTATTTTTTGACCCGTGCAATGTCCTCAGTCCTAGCCATACCAATTCTTCTTATAAATGGTGTTTGTTTTAATGTTTTGGGACAGAAACATAGGCAAAATGCCATAAAGAATCTGCCTACAATGTAGGAGATTTGGGTTCGATCCCTGGATTGGGAACATCTCCAGGAGAAGGGAAAAGCTACCCACTCCAGTATTCTGGCCTGGAGAATTCCATGGACTATAGTCCATGGGGACGCAAAGAGTTGGACATGACTGAGTGATTTTTACTTTCATGCCATATATATATTACATTTTAATATTTGGGGGGTGTATTCCTTGCCTTTTCTACTTTTCTTTCATAGACTCTCTAAAGGAAACTGTGCACTATTCCACTTCTTCATACAAAGATTATCTGGGGCAACAAATTCATGTAGCTGTCATCGCAGTTCTCACCTGTGGTTTTATAAAGTCTTGCTAGTAATGTTTCATTGATTCCATACATCTAGGGTGAATTAGCATATGCCTGTTCTAACTCTTTGGCCTCGTGAGGCTGTGCTGAACCATGTTCTGATATTTGTGTGTCTGCATGGTCCTCTGTGGGGTTATCCTCACCTTATTGTCAGCTGAGAGGTGGATACCAATTTAGTCTTTCCTTTCAGCAGAATGAATCTTAGTGCTCATAGAATTCTTATGAATTAGAGGAGTATTGTGTTTTTATGTAAAGTAGAGGTTTCTGGCAATTTTAACTGAAGTTTTAGTTCCATTTGCCTACTTCATTCTATGGCATCTTCAGCTCTGTGGAGGGCCTTGATTCAAAGTCTTAGCAAACAGAGAGCCAAGTGCCAGAATGATATTCTTCAGGAGAATTGTTCAGTCCAGTGATGAATAAGAGGGAGAAAAAGATGAAAAACAAAACAGAGTGGGCACTTGTATCTAAGCCAGTATTCCCAAGTGCTCCTGTGGCTCAGCTGGTAAAAAATCTGCCAGCAATATGGGAGACCTAGGTTTGATCCCTGGGTTGGGAAGATCCCTGGAGAAGGGAAAAGCTACCCACTCCAGTATTCTGGCTTGGAGAATTCCATGGACTGTATAGTCCGTGGGGTCACCAAGAGTCAGACAAGACTGAGCGACTTTCACTTTCCACAGAGCACATATGCTATGGGGTATATGTTACACTGTAAAAGGTGGCAAGGTCAGATGAGTTTGAGAAAGCCTGGGTTAGAAAATATTAACCCAACTTTTTATTAAAAACCTTCTCAAAATCTTTCAGTATGCTGATAAGCACTGTGTATGTTCCCCACTCTCCTCTACCTACCCGCAAAAATAAGCCCCGTAGAATATGTTGCATTTCCCAAACCCATTTATCCAGGGAGACCTTTTTTCTGGAACTAGCATTTATAAAATACACATTAAGGAATGTAGTCAAACAGTGCCCTTGGAAATAAGAAATGCATTCTAAATATGCAAGAGAGTTGCAAAACATCTTGATATTCTTCCAGTTTACTTACTTTTTTCTGTTCTTTAACAATGTAACTGATGAACCCAAAGCCTGTGGATAATTTTTTAACTTTTCCCTTGTTTGTGTTTGACCTAAATGCTTTTTGAAAAATTAAAGTGTAGTTGATTTATAATGTTGTATTAGTCTCAGGTATATGGCAAAGTCTTTCAGTTTTTTATATGTTTGTGTGTGTGCGTATATATTATGTGTGTGTGTATGTATATATACACATTTTTTTTCAGATTCTTTTCCATTATAGGTTTTTGCAAAGTATTGAATATAGTTCCCTGTGCTATATACTAGGACCTTGTTATGTATTTTATATATGTAGTCTGTATCTGGAGAAGGCAATGGCAACCCACTCCAGTACTCTTTCCTGGAAAATCGCATGAACGGAGGAGCCTGGTGGGCTGCCGTCTGTGGGGTCACACACAGTCGGACACGACTGAAGCGACTTAGCAGCAGCAGCAGCAGCAGCAGCATGTATCTAGTCCCATCCTTCTAATTTATCCCTTCCCCCTTCTCCGTTTTGCCAACCATAAGTTTGCTTTCTGTGCTATGTTGCTAGCATAACACAGACCTGCATTTGTGACCAGATTGGCGGGGACAAAACAGGCTCTGTCATTGCTCAGTCACACATGATTTACATATTTTCAATGTACGATTTCGAGTCTGTTTCTGTTTTGTAAATAAGTTCATTTGTATTATTTTTTTCAGATTCCACATAGAAGTGATATCATATAATTGTCTTTCTCTGTCTGACTCTACTTGGTATGATAATCTCCAAGTTCATCCATGTTGTTGCACATGATGTTATTTCCTTCTTTTTATGGCAAGTAATGTTCCATTGTGGCGTATCTTTTTCATCCATTCATCTGTCGACAGGCATTTAGGTTGCTTCCACGTCTTGGCTGTTCTCAATAGTGACGCTATCGACTTTGCAGTGCATGATTCTTTCTGACCTAGACTTTTCATTTTTTCCACTTATATGCCTAGAGAGCCTAAAGTTGTCTGCAACAGTCCACAAGAGTTCTGGCCACTCCACCGAGTTCAGAATAACACAGACCTGCATTTTCCTACCTTCCTTTGAATGTGGGTTACTTGTAGCACAGAGAAAGAGTAATGAAACTACTTAACCCTTACCCTGCCGCTATGAGTGGGATCAGTGTTTCCATCAAATCAATCATAGCGGGTCCTACTCACTTCTCAGATTTGTGTGCACCCCAGAACAAGAGAAAACCGTCAACTTGTGTAGACATTTGGCTATAGATTTAAAGCAGATATTGGACAGTGTGATAGACAGTTTTTACTTGACCCTGGTCAAGCTGTTTAACTTCCCTGAATCTAAGGACTTGCTTACTCTCTTTTCATCCAACATCTGTATATCCAGCCATCTGTCCATCCATCTCACTGAGTGGTTGTGAGGATAAAATGGGTGAAAAGTGTTGACAGTTGGAAACTTAAAGAGCATTACCAAAAAATAAATAAATAAAATGTGATATTATCATCATTGGTCAAGAGATATGTTCAGGAATGGTTTTCACCACTGACTCATGAGGTAAGATATTTCCCTTGTTCCACCAGACTTTTAGTGAAAAGAATAACCCTTATACATTCATATGAATAATAAAACTTCCTTTAGCTGACTGTGTGGGAAGCTAATTAAGTTTCATACANTCATTGGTCAAGAGATATGTTCAGGAATGGTTTTCACCACTGACTCATGAGGTGAGATATTTCCCTTGTTCCACCAGACTTTTAGTGAAAAGAATAACCCTTATACATTCATATGAATAATAAAACTTCCTTTAGCTGACTGTGTGGGAAGCTAATTAAGTTTCATACATATCCATCACACAAAGTAGAGACCGTGTTGTAAAAGGATAGAGCGTACATTCTAAAGCACGCCCACCGTTCTAAGCATTTATTTGCTGGTTTTATCGCCACAACAACTCTATGTAGTGTCATTTCTAACCATATTCCACAGATGAGAGTTCTGAGACACAGATCAGTTCAGTAACTTGCCCGAGGTCACACAGTAAGTGGCAGAGCTGTGATTTGACCTCAGATGATCTGGCTCTGAAGTCCAGGTTGTTAACCACACTCTCCTGTTGCCTTAGTGATTTATACTGGAAGAGGTACCATCTTGTAGATATGGATCCAGATACTGACTGTCAGTTATTGATGCAGGGCCCTGGATAACCTATGAACTGTCTATCTCGTTCCTCCAAATGCATTTTATTGGATATAAGCACCAAAGGGAAAGTAAGTACTAGTGTGATCTTACAACAGAAATGACAGGTGTGTCCTATTTTGTCTCTAGATAAGCCCTTTCTAATACTGCATTTAATGGTTAAGTGAAGATAATTATTTTTCTCTCCCCTGTGCTGCTGCCCCATCCACCCCTCAACACTAAATCTTTTTACCACAATTTACAAGCATATGTAAAAAAGATGGGCTAGCATAACACAGACCTGCATTTGTGACCAGATTGGCGGGGACAAAACAGACTCTGTCATTACTCAGTCACACATGAATTACCTATTTTAAATGTGTGATTTTGAAATTCTAGAAATTAAAAAAAAATTATCTGCTTTAACTTTGATCCCTGGAAAATCACCAAGTAATAATGCTCTTCTTGCCATCTGTAAACTTTCATATGGTTACAAGACAAGTTATATGTATTTCGAAAGTTAAAACTATAGTTATCAAATAAGAAAGCAAGAGATGGCAAAAAGTCAAGTGCACTGGATGTTCATTAAATGCCCCAGATCTGGAGACAAACAAGGTCACTGAGGGATAGACGGAACTTAATGAGGCACATCAGAGTTGAGTTGAATTTTGGCAAATGAATGAGATTCTAAATGGTGAGGAGAGTCTTCTTGAAAGGCAGGGGATGGGGGAAGAAATGTAAGACAATGCAGGTAGAGAGTCAGCGTGAAGGTAGTTGGAGATGAGCTTCAACCAGGGGACTGGTCTGGAGGGCTTGTAGAGACAAGGAACTCTGGGGCTGGCAGCAGCTGGCTACTCTGTGAGTTTGAGAATCAGTTCAGTTCAGTCGCTCAGTCCTGTCCAACTTTGCGACCCCACGGACTGCAGCATGCCAGGCTTCCCTGTCCATCACCAATTCCCGGAGCTTGCTCAAGGTAACGTCCATCGAGTCGTAATTAACCAGGCAAGAAAGGTGCCCTTCTTGTTGTAGGTAGTCTGATCATAATGCAGATTCAGAATGGAAGTATGACATCCAGACAGCTAAGTTCTGAGAACCTTGGTCTGACAGCTGTTAAACTGGGCAGTTGGGTTAGAGTTTGAAGATACTGTAGGCAGTATTAGATGGATATTCAGGAAGAAGACTGTATATGATGGCAGACAAAAAGGTCACGCTTGCCATATGTCAGAAAATAGCCAGTCAGATTTAGTGTGCTATAGTTAAAGTGTGGAGTCATGTTTTAGTCATCGAATTAATAATTGGTTCACTTCAGTTCAGTTGCTCAGTCATGTCCGACTCTTTGCGACCCCATGAATTGCAGCATGCCAGGCCTCCCTATAAAATGAGAATAATAATATCCACCTTGGAAGAATTACAGAAAAATTAAATGAGATAGCATGTTAAGGCCTTGACGTCTTATGCCTCCAAAATAGTAAAGTGCAGTAAATTTTAACTATAATTATTAGAATACACATTTTTAAATTCTGTTTTGTTTACATAGTGCTTTTAAAGAGGTGAACATGCCTGTTTTCCTCTTATGACATAATAATTGTATTAACTAAAAATATTTTAAGTGTGTCTAGCATTTGCAGGTTCTGTGTTCACATTCTTTTCCCATTTGATATCCAGCAACCCGAGGTGGATGGTTTGCTCCCCCCCACGACCCCTGACATATCGGCTCGCTTCCTCTGAGGAATAAGGGGGACGGAGGGACAGAACTGGGACAGGATTCATAGGACTGGAAGTGTTGCTCAGATTTCTTCACTCGGTAAAACACTCCTTCCAGTACCAGCCATCATGTTTCAAGGTGGGAGGCTGGAGAACAGAGTTCTTGGAGGCCTGTCCCCGCGTTCATCGCTGTGACTGTCCTGGGCCTCTGCCCCTTCGGGGGACTCGCTCCTCCCTGGGTGTGTGGCTGTGTGGCCCAGACTCCTCTCGCGGCTGCTGCTTCACTTCCTCAGGTCTCAGCGTGCATGCCGCCCGGTCTAAATGACTTTTCCCCTTTCGCTCTCTTCTCCTGGCGCCTCTACCTTTCTTTCATGGCACTTTTTACGATTTGTGTTCCTGTGTTTGTGGACTGGTGAGTTCACTTAATATTCATCTCCCTCGCCAGAGTGTAAGTCCCTTGAGACCAGAGACCATTTCTGATTTCTCATCTGGTGTGCTTAGCTTCTGTACTCTGTGGCATATAATAAGCCATCAATAAATACGAATTTGAGGATGAATAAATAATACTCGTATATGTCAATAGATATGGTCACTGCATTTGCCGAGAAAGTTGATTTTAATAACCATCATTAAAATTCTCAATTCTATGCTTTCATCATCTAAAATGGACAGAATAATAACTGTCTGCATCTACTTCATGGACTTGATTTTAGAAAATATGAGATATTAAATAATGTTCTCTCCAAAATCCAAAAATTAAGCCCAGGTCATAAGATAGGTCTTTTTAGAGAGGCCCTTCCCTCCCTCACATTTGAGATGACCAGGAAACCCCTTTCGGACATTGCATTTCCAAAATATAGGTGCTTGGAGCCTGCACTGAGGCAGCACTTGGGGTGATCAGGAAATGGGAAGCCACTAACCAGCAAGGCTGAACAGGCTTCCTGAGCCCTTTACCTCCCTGTCAGGTGATGCCAGGCACGAGGAGCATCTGAGTCATAGGTAATCTGTGGAATTTGTGTTACCCTCTTCAGAAAAAGAGCATCATGCACAGCCTCGTGATGGTGGCAGTGATGCTAAAAGGCTGCAGTGTGATGATGGACATAGTGTTCAGTAGGTAGAAGACACTTCAGAAGACCACATTCTAGAGGCTAGTTCTGCAGATTGCCCTTCAGGGCAGTGGCTTTGCTAGGTGTCTGGGAACTACAGCATCAGTTTGAACAGAAATGTTTAAATAAGGTTTTCTCAGTTTCTAGGACTCTGAGGAGCTTGGTAGGATTTTTTGGTTTCTGAGGCAATGCTCCTCCCCACCTTTGGAAAGGATATGGATCTCCCAATTGTTGACAAAAGAGAAAAAAAAATGCACCTGGCACTGTTGTTGCCATAAATATTTAGACGATGAAAATTCTCTTAAATATTTAAAGAAACTGCTGAGCACTGCTTAATCATCTTATTGAGAACCCTTGATTTAAAACTTAAATGTCTGTTCTTAGCAGTGAAACAAGTTAAACTGCCTTAAAAATAAAAGTGTTTCACAGTTGTTTCATAAAATCTCAACTGGCATTAAGGTAATTGTGCTTAAGTACAATGTAGGGTCCCTTTTGAATGTTTGCTCTACATGCACTAATGATACTGTAAGAAATAAACCTGTTTTCTTTGTGCATGTGTCCTAAACAGCATCATTGGAGGAGGTCTGGACTCTGAATACTTTATCTTAGCAAAACAGGACAAATTATACCTGTGGCATCATTTTGTTTAAAAGAAATGAAAGAAATGAAATATTCTGTAGTAAGAACTTGGATAACCCAGGGTGAAATTAACACTCTAAAAGTAGAATGTAGTGCTATGGAATGGAGTAATGTAGAAGCTTCCTACCACGGCCTGTCTGACTCAGTCTTCTGGGACCCATGATTAACATGCAGATTCCCTAGCCTGTGATGTGTTCATAGAAATTAAGAAAGAAATGAAATATTCTGTAGTAAGAACTTGGATAACCCAGGGTGAAATTAACACTCTAAAAGTAGAATGTAGTGCTATGGAATGGAGTAATGTAGAAGCTTCCTACCACGGCCTGTCTGACTCAGTCTTCTGGGACCCATGATTAACATGCAGATTCCCTAGCCTGTGATGTGTTCATAGAAATTAGAAAAAATGTTCTTCTTGGACAGATGCATCCAAAATCAGTGTCCATGGCTCAATCCTGGTGAGCCTGGCCTCAGCTGAATTCAGCCTTTCCTACCACTCTGGCTGGTGCCTTTGTGCACTGCACTATTGAGCCTCCTGCCCCTCAGGTTTTCTAGATCTGGATTTCGGTGCACGGCATGCCCAGTGTTAGCAGGTGCCCTGGAAGCCACATTGTGTCTCTGTTGGAGCTTTTGCGTATGTGGTCTGGTTAGGTCCACAGTGGTCTCTTGACCTTAAGCCCCAAGTCCTCAGAGCTGATGGCGTGACTTCTAGGGTAGGAATGGGCCCACTCTAGAGAACAGAAAAGTCATTTTATTTCATCTTGAATTTAAACAGTAATGCTGCTGACTTTTTTTTTCCCTTTTGCGGCTTTCCATCGTGTTCGACCAAGAAAGCACGGTAGGTTGAGCGACAGTCATCCTTTCTCAGTATCTGTTAATGGTTTAGATAAGAGTTGATGTTCCGTCACCACCTTGTTCAGGCCCTAATCATTTTGTCCCCCTTTGGGATCTCTGCATCAGCCTCTTAAGTGGTCTTCCAGCCTCTCATCTGTTCTCTCCTCCAATTCGGGAAAGGTCATACTTGCTAATGATGCATCAATGACTTTCTCACGGATTGAGGGAAAATGCAAACTTTTCAACATGGCATGCCAGATCTTGCTCTGAACTCAGAGAGGTCCCTCCGTGTATAAAGCCTAAACCCTAAAGGACTTACAGTGACTTGACTTCAGCTACACTGGCTTCCTTGTGTTCTCTCTCCCCTACATGCTCTTCCCCCAGATATCGGGTCTCGACTCTCAAATCTCCCCAGCAAGGCTTTCTTTGGCTACAGTATCTGAAATGTCAGCTCTGCCCCACCCCAGGCATTTCAGATCCTCCTTCCTACATTGTTTTTTTCCTCCTGAAAAGTTAACATCTGACACAGTCCATATTTTACTTAGCTGGCCTATTATTTTTCTCTTCCGCCAGGATTGAAGATCCGTGATGGTAAGGATGGGTGTGTTTTGTCCCCTCGCAGATCCCCAGTACCTGGAATAGAACCAAGCCCGCAGCAGGCAGGCAGTTAAGTCGAGGACTGAGTGAATGTGGCCCCTGCCTGCCTCTCCAGCCCCAAGTCTCATTGGTCTTCTTCCTCTCCTGCTTGCTCTCATCTTTCCAGTCTTCCTGCTCTGTCTCATCAACCCACACTCTCCTGCACCCCCGGTGCCTTTTTTTCTTGCTGCTGCCTCTGCTTAGGGGTTTCATCCTCACCAGCTTTCCTGGGTCACCCTCTCAGCACAGTACCAACTGTCAATACATGGCCCTTTTCCGACCCTTTGGCCTGGCTTTTCCATTAAAAACCAGATAAGCTTTTTGGGAACCTTATTTGGTCCTGTGTTCTCAGTCCCTAGCCTAGGATAGGCACATCTTTAGAAGTTTGTTAACTGACTCAGGAGGAGAGCAGAAGAGTTATTGCAGCCTTTCATTCATCCTTATCATCTACCTAAGAGTGCTGCCATCTTTACAGCAGTTGCCCAGAAACACTCTGAAGGAACCAGTCGTTTGCTCCTTCTTAGACACCCCCAATGCCTATTACAATTACAAAATACTTGTGTTTTAACATTAAACTTTGAAGAAGTCTTCTGAATTTAGAGCATTTAAATTCAGGGAATGTTAGCCAAATCTGGATGTGGTCAGACAGGGCAGGCAAAACCTCTTTCTCACTCTAAAATCTATCAAGATGCACTGCTTGGGAAGTGGCTATCTCAAGGACCTCAGTTTGTATGTTTTCTGAGAAACATAGATCAATGGCTTTGCTGGCCTATGTTGGTGTCACTGGTAATGAGTGGTCTCTCCCTGAGCACTCTTTGTTTCCTCAAAACAGAACTTAACATGAAAACGGAATGATTTAATCACTCAATTACAGTTTCCTCTATGAACCTTTTGAATAAAAGTGGAAATAAGAGCTGGGGAGTTCTCTGTTTAATGATCTGTAGTATAGGTGATCAACAGGAAATGTCATAGAAACATTAATACTGTGACTGTTGTTTGTACTGATGATAAAGAGTGTCATCTCAGTCATGCCGGTAAGAAGCTTCCTGCTAAATCACTTCAGTCGTGTCTGACTCTTAGCGACCCCATGGACTGCAGCCGCCCAGGTTCCTCCGTCCATGGGATTTTCCAGGCAAGAGTACTGGAGTGGATTGCCATTGCCTTCTCCTTCTACCCGTATGTTAAGTTGAATTAAGACTAAACATTTCAGATAGCCCTTAAAGATTTTAGCAGCTGTTTACTGTGACTGATTTGTAATGATACTCACTATTCATGATTAATTGAGATGACTTTATGGATAGCTATAGAGGGGAAAAAATTGGACAGGACTTTGCCATCACCAAAGGATGGAGCTTTTGCTAGTTTTTGGATGCATAACATGTATTCCTAAAAGATCAGAGGTACAACATGTGATTTCTCAATGGACCATAACTTCTCAGCAGGAACATCTTTACAACCTGCCAGGTAAATACATATTAAAGTAATTCTCAGTATGTGCTTTTGTTGCTTTGAGGGAGCTGTGTGCAGTGGCATAGCCCTCTTATCTTTTACAACCAGCTCGAATAGTTAGCTGATCAAAATGGTAAAACCTTACCAAAACAAATAAACCACATGTATAAGCCCTTATCTTAAATGTAAGATATAAAGTGCTTTCATTTTCTAAACTTTTGAGGTTAGCCAAACTTGTAAGGTATGGATGGTTGTATTCACTGGATTTCTAAATTGAATTCTTATATAAATGACATCTTAGTTTATCACTAAGATTTTTGCCTTTGATTGCTTTAAAACAAACCTAGAACTTAGGAATAAGGGTCCTGCGTACAGAGTCCTTCAGTCATTTCCAGATGCCTTGCCCACACCAATCTGGAAGCTGGATTTTTTTTTTTTTAATAGTGGCCCATCCTTGTCAAGACTGTAAACACAGGGAACCCAACTCTAGGATCTTCGGTGACTTAAATGGGAATAAAACCTAAAAAGGAGTGGATGTATGTGTATATATAACTGATTCACTTTGCTGTACAGCAGATGCTACCATAATCCTGTAAGGCAACTATAGTCCAACTTAAAAAATAAAAGATTTTACAAAGCATTCAGCTAGTTTCTGTAGAATGGACTTTTTCTTTTACAAACATATCTCATTGATTTTTACAGTATTTCATAAATTATAAGACAGTATTTATAAATGAATCCAGTCAGACCTGAAAGAAACAACCAACTCGTAAAATAAGTCAGTAAAAGCAGAAATGCATGGGCACAGTAGAATGTAGTTTACAAGCATTTTGTTCATTTAGCAGGCTGTGGCTACTGAGGTATACTATAGAAAGAATAGTGATACTGATGAATCTGGTAGCGTAAGCACACATGGCCATAATATTTTCTTTATTCCTGTTTCTGGATAACTGAAAAGATAGATTTCAATTGCAGTGAAATTATCTCTGAAATCACTAATACAGCCTTCACACTTACATGCATGCGTGTATATGCACACATACACACATAGACAGGTTGCAAGTGAAAAGTTAAAAAATATTTATCTTCAGCTGCTACCTTGCAACATTTCTTTCATTTTCATGTACCACAAATGAAGTTCTTTGTCTTCTTTCTTAAGCCTTATTCCAATTTCCCAGTCTCTAAGAGTCACTGGAGATATATATATATATTGCACTGCACTTGCAAGGTATTCAGTAGAATCAGAGAAAAATATTTGTCCAGTCAGCTACCAGATCTTGCCATTTCTGGAAAATGCATTTTCCTCTCTATTTGAGGATCACCTTGCTTCATGAGACCCTTGTCACCTGCTGAATATATTGTCGTTTGATTACTGAGTCATGTCCGACTCTTTTGCGATCCCATGGGCTATAACTTGCCAGGCTCCTTTGTCCTTGGGATTTCCCAGGCAGGAATACTGGAGTGGTTGCCATTTCCTTCTCCAGGAGATCTTCCCAATCCAGGGATTGAACCCACATCTCCTGCATGGCAGACAGGTTCTTTACCACTGAGCCACCTGGGAAGCCCACTGCATATATTAGTGAAATGGAGTTGATTTTCCTGTTCTCCAGCTTTGTGCCTCCTGGAAGCTGTGGCCAGATCCTTCTTCCATAAATCTCACTTTCATCATTTCACTTGCTACTCAGAATTCTCAGTGGCTTTTCGCTAACTGCAACATAAGGAATATTTGTCTTAGCTCTCTGTGCCATTCATAACATGGTCCCAGTTTCATTTCAAACGTCCTTTCTTATACCCTGTGGGAACCTGCTGCAGCCATGTGACCACCTGTTTCTTGGTCATCCAAATTTCACCTCCATGCTTCTGCTCGTACTGACGGACTGGCCTGTAGGATCTTGGCTCTTAAATGCTGCTTATTCAGGTCTTAAGCGGTCTATCTTGACTTTTTCTTCCAAGGAGTCCTCCACTAGATGGTGAGCTCCTGGAGGTTAGAGACCATTGGTTCTGTGACTAAGCCAGTCATACTACATTTTGTGTTATCTCATTGTATTTATCTTCTTGATTTGAGACTAAGTCCCTTGAGAGTCGAGACTAGCTTTTCATATGTTCTTTTCTTTTGAGAGCCCAGAGCTCTTTCAGTCTAGCACCTGTACTAAGCACCTGAGTTAGGAGACAAGTATAGAAAGACTACGTCTGGTCCCTGCCCTCTAGGTGCTCCCAGTGTTACAGAAAAAAGATGAGTTCCTAAGGACACACTCTCACACCCCTAACATTAATGAAATAATTGCTAAACTTTGTTCTAATGAAGATACGTTATTATACTTAGATGAGAATTTAGAAGATGAGATTTCACTGATAGTGGGGAGAAGAGCCTCTGACTTGGAGGGGTAATACTTGTATTAGATATTAAGTTAAACATTTGAATCTGAGTTTCATTGGAAGAATAGAATGATTTGCCTATTTATTTTCTTAGAAAATAACTTTTCAAGAGAGGGATAAATAGTATGTATAGTTAACCAGGCAGGCAGTAGAAAGCTTAATAACTCAATCCAGTTCACATAATTCATCAGTTGCAGACACTCAAGGGCTCTTATCACCAGGCTTTCTTAGCCTGTTGCTGGGAAAGATTGAAGGCAGGAGGTGAAGGGGACGACAGAGGATGAGATGGTTGGAAACTGGCATCACAGACTCAATGGACATGAGTTTAAGCAAACTCCAGGAAATGGTGAAGCGCAGAGAAGCCTGGTGTGCTGCAGTCCATGGGGCCACAAAGAGCCGAACACAACTGAGCAACTGAATGGAAACAAAAGCTTTCTGAGTAGTAAGTTCTGCTGTTCTTCTCAAGTTCTGTTAAATAACATTCTTTGGAGTCACCTGAACATACAGAGGGATGTGAATTTTTAGAGGGAAAGAAACTTTTTAGCACACCCCCTACCCCCATGTAACAGTCAAATCACTCAAGAAGTTTCCTTTTTAAAGTACTTCAAACCTGCCATGAAGTTAGCCTTTGGGGAGGAGAAAGGCATGTATCATAAAATATCAGCCGAGAGCCTTTGAAGATGGGTGATGTGTTTTTCTCCTTAGGATGCTAAATCACACATCACCACACATGTGCACGGAAAATGAAAAATGTCAGAGACACATTTATGTAAACCATGGATCATATTTGCATATACAGCCCTTCAGCTTGGCCCATCTACCCTCTGACCAGCAATGATTGATGCTTTGTAGTTTGCTTTTTCAAAGACTTCTCTAGTCCTAGGCTTTTGCTGTATGTTAAGGCTTGTTATTTCAGTGCAAAGTGAACTAGGGTTATTAAACTATAGACCTGAGCTGTCCAATATTGTAGCCAGTAACCACGTGTCTACTTAAACTTAAGTAAACTTTAAAACAGATTCCCATCTTTGTATAGCCACATTTCAGGTATTCCATACCAAACTGAGATGTGCAGTAAAAGTAAAATAAATAAATAAACTTACCAGATTTAAAAGATTTCATACAAAGACCCATTGTAAAATACTATGAATTTTTATATCAATTATATGTTGGACTGACAATATTGTGGACAGCTGGATTAAAATATGTTATTAAACTTAAAGCTGATTTTACCTGTTCTTATTGTCACTTGAAAACTCAAAATTATGTCTGCGGGTCACATATTTGTATTTGAGAAAATTTGCTTTAAAAATTCATATGTTATTTTCTAATCCCATTGTTTTAGTAAACTCACAGTTTACTAAATATTTTGGGAAGAGGGTAACTAGTCATGACTAAAACATTAGATGATTTTGTGGATGCCTTAAATTTTTTGCTTATGATTTTGCCTAGATCTAACAATCAAATTTTTTTTGGCAGGGGGGTTCTGGCTTTGTTTGTTTTGCCAGAAATGAATGCTTTTATCCCTGTTAAGTACTTTATTTTTTTTAATTGTTTTTGGTTTTGAACTAGTTTGATTCTAACCTTTGCTCCTTGATTGGCTAGTGAGTAAGGCTCACTGATGATAGAAATTAGGATTCAAATATTTCATAAATGTTGCCATGATAGTATTTTTTTAAATGGAAATTCATAGTCAATACAGTATGTAAGGCAGCACACTTAATCTAAATTATTTGTAGGCTAAGCCCCGAATTCACATATTTTAGTGCATGAAAAAATCTCAGACAGATCCATTTATTTGCCAATTAGAAAAAATTTTGTTTCCCCCTAAATACTTGACTCAGTAGCTCACATGTAGAAATGCTGAATGTTTCCACAAAGTTGCTTAATTTATTTATGTGAGTTCAAACTAGGTTCAGTATAATTTTTCAGTTAGCTTAAGTGTAGGCGTGTTAGTGTTATATAAACCCCATTTGGCTATTAGCACTGTTGTCGTGTGTTTGATTATTTAAAAAGAGGTATCTCAGTCTGAGAACAGGCTTCCTAACTTAGGGGTTGTTAATATTTTATTTTCTATGTTATTTGGAACATCAAGATATAGTATAGGTTGAGGGGGGAGAACCAACCCTTGCAAATTTAATAGAAAATTAGAAAGCTTTCAAAGAAAAGGCCATTGCTGTGGTTTGAGGCTGACCTTACTGAAACTGCAGTGACACATGGGGAAATAAATATCAAGAGGAAATGGTGTTTTTTTGCACCATATGGAATGTGTGATAGGGTAGGACAAAGAGCTAAAGATAGGGCCGTAGGGACTTCCTTGGTGGTCCACTGGCTGAGACTCTGCTCCCAGTGCAGGGGGCCCGGGTTCGATCTCTGGTCGGGGAGCTAGAACCCACACACTGCCCCTAAGACCCAGTGCAGCCAAGGAAATAAAAATAAATGTTAAAGAAAGAGATAGGGCCATGAATAGTATATTGCGTTTTGCTGAACTGAATCACACTGATGTTTGAGTATTTTCCAGCTTTGAACTCTCTCTTGTAAACCTGAATGTGTCCACATGGGTTCCTTACTGGTCCTTCATTAGGAAAGGCCAAACAGGCCTGTGTGGAGGAGTCAAGAGTGTTTCACACAGCTGCTTTCTCAGCTAAGGAAGACCCAGAGAAATGTTTTCTTTCTGAGTAACCTCTTTCACTGACTTCCCTGGTGGCTCAGTGATAAAGAATCCTCCTCCCAATGCAGGAGACACGGGTTGGATAGTTGGGTCAGGAAGATCCGCTGGAGAAGGGAATGGCTGCTCACTCCAGTATTCTTGCCTGGAGAATTCCATGGACAGAGGAGCCTGGCGGGCTACAGTTCATTGGGTTGCAAAAGAGTCGGACATGACTTGGCGCCTCAGCAGCAGCAGCAGCCTCCTTCGCTCAGGGTTTCAGCTTTTGTGCTCATACTGCAGTAGAAATGTTCCTGGAGGCTCAAGAGTGACCAAGTACTGTCTCTGGAGATAGGGCTTTGCTTTTTTCTCCTAGGACGTGGATGGGGTTCAGTGCTCTCTTTGGTCTTATTTGAATGGTATTTTATCAGTCAGACAAAATAATATTCAACTATTACTATCGTTCTGCTAAAACAGTTAAGGATAAAGATTTAATGTTCTCTTTTCAGTGCAGGGCTTATGGCCACCGTGCAGGATGGTAATAAAAGAGAAACAAATGAGGCAGCTCAAAGTTATGGCTCTCCACGGCTTTTAGGTCTCTCATACATTTTTATAAAACATATATCAGAACTTGTGAATTGTTAAATTGGGTTATTTTTAAATGCAGTTGTACTCAAATACAGTCCTGAGAGTAACCTGTTAGGTTTCAGTGTTCAGAACAGGCTCTCTCCTGGCTGGCAGACTTCTTATCCTTATTATGTCCCCTGGTCTGTAGCCAGGAGGACAGCGGACCCCCAAAGCTCTGCTCCCCCCACTTGCTCTTCAAATCCACTGCACCCCCAGCTCAGCCCCCAGCTCCCCTTCTTTCCCATAGGCAAACAGGTAACTGAGTCACCCATCTCTTTTCTCATCTGTAAAAGGGGAATACAAAAGGGGTCGTTTGTGGATTCTCGTGTGGATTTTTAAAAAGCACAGATGAGATTAAAGAGGAACGTGAACTTCTCATATTGCTACTGTTTAATATTTACACTCCCCCTAGAAGCCCAGGAGAGCTTTAAGGAACAGGAAGTAAATTTCAGCTCAGGTATTGCAGAGCCTGCTGTACTATTAAATGTTTGTGGGAATGTACTTTTGCCCAAAACGCTGAAAATTAAGGTTCAATTAGGGAAGCATCACTCAAAATAACGTTATGAAGACACTCTTTCGTGTAACACTGTCCAGCTCTAGTCCTGGCAGGGTAACAAAGTGGCTATGTATTGATTTGGGTGTGGAGGAATGAAGGTCAAGCACAGGATGGGCTTCAGCAGTAACTCTTCCTGCCCCAAGTTAGAAATGGACCCCAGTCTCAAATGAAGAAGGAATACGGAGTCCTGCAAAGCCAGCAATGGTATTATTATTCGGGGACACTGCTGTCCTAACACTTAGAAAGGACTGTAATCCAGCACTCAGGTCTTGAGCTCTTCCCTCCCAGGCTGAAATAGGAGCAGCGCGAGAGGCCAAGATCATCCGAAGTAGATGGATTGCCAGGGCAGGTTGTTCTGACTTAGTGAAGTTCTTTGCATTAAAACAAACATCCCTAAAACACATTAGCCTCCAGCCCAGGAGTGGGAACACATGAAGCAGGAAGCCTGCTGGAGCCTTTAGGGAAATCTTGAGTGCTTTGGGCTGATTTATTTTCAGAGAGTTTGAACTAGATCAGCTCAAGAGAAGATGGAAACATTCAAGATGGTGGGAAATAACTGTCTCCTTTCCCCTCTCAATCAGTGGTCTTCTTGGAAAGACATCACAAGTAAACATTTTCTCCTAATGTTGTAGGGGATGGGGTAGAGTTAGGGATTTCACAGAATATGCTTTTTTTTTTTTTTTTAAAGCTCCAACTACATGGGATGAAGCCAGTGGGATATAGGACCAGCCCAGACACACCCTATGTGATGCCTGGGCTGGGTTAATGCAAAGTTGGTCCCTTGTCAAATTCTGCAGAAACTGCAGAAGGCTTGTACTTTTGAGATAGATTTGGCCTCTGTATCCCAAATAACCCACAAAGCAGGTCTTTGAGTAACAGATGCTTAATGTGCATTCCTGACCCAAGGTTTCAAATGCACAAACTGGGCTCAAAAAGATGTACCAGAGGAGGAGGAAAGGCCAATTAGAGGGAGATCCAAGCGATCTCACATACCCAACCATGAATCAGCTGCTTTTTCTAGCTTAGAACATCTGTATTAGGTGTTATTAGGAAGACTCATTCAGACCAAGGCTGAGCTCCCTGGAACTCTCGCAATGAAAATGAAATTATTATGCAGTTTGAGGATTTAAAAAAAAAAAAAAAAGGAAATCAGAGATAGTCTGTGTGTGCATTTGAGGAGTTTGTCAGGAAGCTCAGGAGCAGTGAGTTCTTCTTTGTTAAGAGATGTTGTGAAACTACCTCAGTCCTCTTTGGTATGGTGGTTGTAATTATAACCACAGGGATATTGTGTTCTCAAACAAACAGTCAAGCGCTGTGATACTAGGTTGCCTGAAGCCAAGCTTCACATATGGATGCGCGTAACAATGCCTCTTAGTAAATCTCCCCATCGCTTGTCATTGGCCTTCCCCCCTAACAGTGGAAATGTCTTTAGAGTCTGTGCCTGGCGTATTGCTTTTGTTCGTCTAGGGTTCATCGTGTCAGTTTTAAGCAGTGAGAATGTCTTGTTCTCGAGATACAACACCTGGAACTCTCGAGCTGGATAGGATGTGCCCATGTCGCGGGAAGCGCTTGCTTTCAGAAATTTCTTCGTGGTGTGGCTGTATACCATTAACGCAGTGGGAACGAAGAAAATTAGATCCACTTGCACGCCAGCCAGCTCTGTTTTTAACACATAATTATTTTATTGAGTGTCAGTTTTAAGCAGTGAGAATGTCTTGTTCTCGAGATACAACACCTGGAACTCTCGAGCTGGATAGGATGTGCCCATGTCGCGGGAAGCGCTTGCTTTCAGAAATTTCTTCGTGGTGTGGCTGTATACCATTAACGCAGTGGGAACGAAGAAAATTAGATCCACTTGCACGCCAGCCAGCTCTGTTTTTAACACATAATTATTTTATTGGGGTGTACATTAATTAATCCTGAAATAAGATCCTGTGTGACATTCAAAGTTGTGTTGAGTAGCTCAGAGTTTAAATATTTTAGTTTTACAACTCTGTTATGCTGGCAGCCAGCAATGGTGTCTCAGAGAAGTCAGCATATGAGCCCTGCTTGTGATGACATCTGGAAAGCTTGTTTTATCTATAAGCACAGTTGTAGACAAATGAAAGCAGACAGATGTAAGGCTGGGGTGGCATCTTTGCCTCCAGCACTCTCTGGCTGTACATTTTCCAGTGTGTCAGAAACAGGGAGCTTTTTTTTCAGGGGTGGAATAAAAACGTTCTGTCACATCCATACCGCAGCTACTATGCTGCCTCTCCAGAGCTCTGAGGTGTAAAATGGCATATATTGTTCAAAATTTAACAAGAGCAGGCGATGGGAATTGGGAGGAGGTGCCTGCGTCTTAAGGCTACTTGACACAGAGGCAGAAGAAGGCATGGTGTCGTGTTAAGTTCATTACAATCCCTCTCTCCCAGAAGAGCCGGGAGGAAGTAAAAGAATTGTCAGAAGGGGATTTGAAGTTCCAGGTATATTTTTTTCTCTTGCCATTATCTTTATCTCTCTATCATCACTGTGTATAGCACCCACTGTGTGCAGAGGCGGCATCTACATAGTGGTTTGTGTGGGTGGGTCAGAGGTAGGCTTTAGAGTCGGCTTGCACTTGAAGATGAAAATTCAGAAGCCTGAAAGCCACTAACATCGTGTCTGGTTGGCTTATAAGTCATTTTGCTCTGGGTTCACTCTCCAAACAGATTTTATACAAGGACAGTTTGCCTTTTATCCCTGTCTTTTTTTGTTACTGTAGAAATCAGTAGTCCTCGATATATATGTACCTACGTGCCTAAGTATTTGCTGAGATTTGGTTTAGAGCAGAGACTTTTCAAAGTTCCTGACCCTCCAGCGGCAATAGAATTGACTGTACCTGCTGTGGGCAGGAGCCTGGTGGGCTGCCGTCTGTGGGGTCGCACGGAGTCGGATACGACTGAAGTGACTTAGCAGCAGCAGCAGCTGTGGGCTTCAAGTTCCTATTTTCATCTCTAGCGACTTAAGGTGCCATATTTCATGTTATATACCACACGCACCATATCACCTTTGCTAATGACTGCTAGACATGTTTTACTGAAATTTTAGGAAATCTTAATACAACCTCAGTAAGCATCTGTTGAAGGACTGGGTTGCCCACTTTGCATCCCCCCCTAAAAAAAAACATACCATTTTAGAGTATTGGAGTCTTGTATCTGAGGAAACCACTAAAACTCATGTAACTTGAGGGCAGTGAAATAATGGAAATGAAGGGAAGGAAGCAGTGTGGCTTAAGGAGGTGAAATACCTTAGGCCAGGACCCAAGTCTCTCACTTCAGCAGCAAGTGCCTTTTTCAGTGGCTCAGAGTTGTTGAAAACATCCTCTTTTTTTCTCTTTCTTCGTTTTTAGCAATACAGTTGCATTATGTTATTAACAGGGGAAAACACAGATGTCCATTTCCTATCCCATTCCCACCACACCATCATCAATCCTTTCAAAGTGCACGCTGCTGAGGGCCAGTGAGCCCTGATAAGTGCCTTTGTGTGTACAAAATGGTGCTTTTTTGTTTTACATGCTGTTAGCCATGGTGGAGGAAATACACATGTAATTGAAAATGTACAGCAAATTGCCATTTGGACCTGCAAAGACTAAATGGTCTGGTCAGATGGATGGTTGAGATTTTAGTAACACTTGATTGAACTGATGAGCTGGGTAAGGAAAGCCCCTGGACCTTTGCATGACTTTTCACTTAAAACCATGTGTGAGTCCAGAGACCCCACTGGTATTCTTAGAAACCCAATCTGGCCCCAAGGGTCCTGGATTTTAAATGGTGCAGTGGGTGACACCTCTGAGTTTATAAACTGGAAATATAGAGGGGAGAGAATATTTTCTTGGTTCTTGGCTTCCTGGATTTACCTGATAACATGAGGGTTATAGGTAACAGGCCTATAAATTATCTGCAGGCCACAGAGTTTGATAACCAGAAACATTTCATGTCTCATCATCCTTTCAAAACGGAGAGCCGTGAGTCAGTTTTTACAGCCTTTTCCTTCGTGGCAGCTTATAATTTAAACTGTTAAAATATAGACTGTAATTCCTTTTTGTGTCATTCAAGAGGATAGGTTTTTTTCCCCTCTTGGTCTGTGTTTCCATAGCTGAAATATTTAGAGTTAGTTTTTAAATGTTTGCTAACCGTATTGGATTGACACACGATAGGCAGCAGGGACCTTGTGCTGATACCAGTTTGATTTGTTGATAAATTAAACAGCTCTGCTAAATCCACTATAGTACTATTTAGTCATCTTGAATTAATCAGATACTCCTTTAAGATGCCATCTCCTAGAAGGCTGTGTTTGGTCAAGATTAAAATTATTCTTTTGGCAACATGAAAGCAAAGTCATGGCTCCCCTCATGGTGTTAGTAAATATTAATTTTATTGACATATGTCGATCTTACAGTATTATCATTATTATGATTGATAGCACTTTGGGAGGCTACTGTGTGTCACATATGCTAAGTGTTTTACACATGTTTGTTGAGTGCTTATTATATCATTACAGGCACTTTGGAACTCCAGTTATCCTATGTAATGTCATCGTAATCCCATGAAGTTGGTTCTATATTATTATCCCATTTTGTTGATAAAAGCACACATTCAGAGAAGTTACTTAACTTGTTCAAGATCCCACATCTTCTTTGCATATTGGGGTGTGTGTGTAGGTATGTAGGCATGGATTTCATTTTCAGTGTAAAATATTTACTTTCTGGTCCAAATATAACCAAAATGGGCTTTGTACATGTATTTGTTTACTTGGAAACAAACTAACAATTTACTGATTTCAGAAAAGACGCATTGAAACCGAGCAGTGGTTCAATTTCCCAATTGAAAATAACTGATCAGTTCCTAGGTTGACTAGCGCATCAGTGCCCGAAATACAAGCTTTCTGTCCGCACAGACTATTCTCTTGTTTGATAGAGAGGCAGTGTGGATTGGCTGGTCAAAGTCTGCAGGATAGGTTACTGGGCCTTGATCCCACCTCTGTAACTTGTGAGTTCTGAGGCTCTTTGTGCTTCATGTTTCACATCTTTAAAATGGTGCTAATCAGTATTGACAGTACATATTCAATGAAGATACAATGTGTATTGAATGAGCTCAGATATACAAAGCACTTAGACTGATACCTGCCACATAGCAAATAATGTAGGAGTATTAGCTGCTTTAATTATTTTGTGACTGTTATTGTGATAATATAACTTAAGCTGACCCACAGGAGACTATAAGCAGCTTGCAAGATAATTTTCAAATTTTTAGAAACATTTGGAGACTGTCAAAAGGTAACTATGCTTCCAAAGGTTAAGCTGTTACAGATAACATTTTACTATCTTTCTGTTGAGCTGTTAAAATAAACAGATAAATAACCTAACAGATATTCTACCAAGAGTGCATAAAGAAAGAATTTAGAGCTCAAAGGCAAGTAAGATTATGTTAGTCTAAATTAAGCATTTGAAATGTTTTATATCTATCCTTTAAAAATGAGTGCTGACCCAGTGGTATCAGGAATTTTTCCCCCCTGAAATTGTAAATTATGTGACTGTTGCTCATGCTGATCAATGATACATAAAAAAGATCCTTACAAGCAAATGGAATAAAATGATAATTGTAGAATTTAGATGATGGATATATGGATGCTTACTCTTGAGTTCATTCAGCCTTTCTATGTGTTTGAAGATTGTAATAATAAAATATTGGTAGGGGGAGACTCTCCCAACATTGCTTCTCAGTCACTGAAGGGAAAATAAACCTCCCTGCAGCTTGAAACCCTTCCCCAGGCCCAGTGTTCTTTGGCATAATGCTGGATGGCAGGCCTAGTGGTGTGGCACACACACAGAAACACACCCTGTGAGATCCCGTTCCAGTCTAACTGGGAGATAGATTTTTTCCAACCACCAACCTTTTCTTTTTAGAGTCGTTTTGTGGTTTTTGTGTGTGTGTGTATGAATTGGATTCCCGTTTGCGTTTTGGTCTTCTGCTTAATATCAATGTCATGCTGCTTTTCCTTAGTCAGAGCTGGAAGGTCTCCGAGAAGGAGCCGAGAACACAGGGAACCACAAAATAGTTATTTCAATTTAATGACACTTACACAATGACATTTCTTTGTAACCTAGCAGAGTTGGCCAGGAGCTTTATGGTTAACGTAGAACTCACATTTTTTGAAGATAATAAGCATCTGTACATTAGATGATCTATGCTTACTATATCTAACAATCCTTTGATCTTGTAATCTGTGTTAAAAGGTGGTTTTAGGACAAATATTCTGTGTTACGCTAAGGCCGTTCATTGAAGAGACAGATCAGAAATTAGGTTACAGATGCTGCTCAAGTAAAAGGCACCGTTTTATCACCATGCAGAATTTAAGTGTTAAGTTGAAAATATTTGTATTCTGTCGTGTGCCTATTTCCCCCCTCTGGTTTGGAGTTAAAATTTCTTTGCACAACTTTTAAAGGTTATTTTCCATTTAGTTTTTATAAAATGCTGGCTATATTCCCGTGTCATGTGCCTTTTTTATGAAAAGGTACATTTGCTCATTAACTAGAGAGCTGTGACGATGAAATAAAGAATCCCCTTCTCTGTGCTGCTCAGACCACATCCGGAATTTTGCATTTAATTCTGAGGATCACGTGGTATGAAGAGCATTAAGCAATCGAAGTGAGACACCCCTCCCCACCCCCCGTCCCCCGCGAGAGTGACCAGGATGGTGAAAGGTCTGCAGACTAACCATTGGCAGATCAGTTGAAGATGCTGACAGCGTTTGGTCTGGAGAAGAGCCTGCCAGAGTGGAGCCTCCTCCCCAGCTCTAAGGGCTTCCATGTGGACCAGGAAACACACAGACTCAGTTGATGCCTCAGAGGACCATATTTTATAGGAAGGCAGACTTCAGCTCTCTAGAAGGAAAGAAGTGTAGTATTCAGAGCCATGAGACAATGCCTCCCAATGTAATGAGCCAGATGCAGCTGGGTTTTTTTCTTTTATTTCTGCCAGACACTCCTGTCACACATTTATAAGATACAGAAGGATGCAAGTGCCCACAAAAAAAAATGTTTGGGATTTTTAAAGAACTGTCTATCACAGTGAGATGGCCTTGGCTGCTGCTTATAGGTTTTAAAGTCTTCATTTATTAAGAAAATTAAGAGGAATTGGTTTTGTGGAGGTGAGTGTGTGTGTTTTTTTTTTAACTCTCATCACAGTTTTATCAAGGAATTGTTGTCTTTAGAAGTAAATACTAGAAACTGAAAGTAAGCAAAGGGGATCCCAAAGCCGCATGACTATGCCCATTCGTGAGCTGGTATGTGGTTTCTACGTTTTGCGCGCACGCAGGAGATGCAAGAGACGCAGGTTCAATCTCTGGGTCAGGAATATCCCCTGGAGGAGGAAATGGCAACCCACTCCAGTATCTTTGCCTGGAGAATCTTATGGACAGAGGAGGCTGGCGGGCTACAGTCTATAGAGTCACAAAGAGTTGGACATGTCTGATCGACTTAGTATGCAAGGACATAGTCTAGATCTATCAGTTGTCTCCCGAAGAAGGCCTTAGTTTTTCAGTGGGTTTGAAACTACAGGCAAATCATGCGTGCAGCGTTGTTGTTTTTCTATGTTGGGGAGAGAAACAGAAACAACGAAAGATTAAAGATAAGGTGCTTACATAACTGATCAAGAGAATAATATAAGAATAAGCCTTGCCTTTAGGGGAAAAAAAATGTTTGGGATTTTTAAAGAACTGTCTATCACAGTGAGATGGCCTTGGCTGCTGCTTATAGGTTTTAAAGTCTTGATTTATTAAGAAAATTAAGAGGAATTGGTTTTGTGGAGGTGAGTGTGTGTGTGTTTTTTTTAACTCTCATCACATTTTTATCAAGGAATTGTTGTCTTTAGAAGTAAATACTAGAAACTGAAAGTAAGCGAAGGGGATCCCAAAGCCGCATGACTATGCCCATTCGTGAGCTGGTATGTGGTTTCTACGTTTTGCGCGCCTCTTCCTTTTCCATCCCTGCAGAGAGGTATGGTGGTTTGGGATATCGCTGAGTTTAAGTTCCAGTTGAGCATCGAGAGCACTCTTGAGGGGGTTCTTCTACGTTTATCAGTTTTTCCGAATCCTCCAGTACCTTCTGTCGTCGTCACTCTGTTCTTTTCCTACTCTGCATGCTAAGCTGCTTTAGTTGTGTCCGACTCTTTGTGCCCCTGTGGACTGTAGCCCGCCAGGCTCCTTTGTCCGTGGAATTCTCCAGGCAAGAATACTAGAATGGGTTACCATTTCCTCCTCCAGGGGATCTCCCAGACCCAGGGATCGAGCCTGCATCTCGGACATCCCCTGCATTGGCAGCCGGGTTCTTTCCCCCTGTAGATACATGTAAAACCCACCAATTGTAAAGTTTGGGGGCATTTCAAAACCTTTGCTTCATTATACTTATTTAACCTATGATTTCAGAAACAGCCATCTTGTAAGGTTGAAAGTTATGGAAAATAAGAGGAACTTGGCATGTTTAGGAAGACTGTCTGGGGACCATGGTGGATTAACTTGCAGCATTCAGCCATTTAACAGATACTCATTTATTTGTCTGTGCGTTGGATAGAGCTGCTCGATTCTAGGAGTCAAATGATGAGTGAGACACATGCGATCCCTGCCCTCATGGAGCTCACAGACCAGTGGGGAAGGTGGGCTCAACTAATCACATAAGCATATTGCATGTAAATTACCATAAAGTCTTTAAATAAAAGTGCGTGCACACACACACACAGGCAAGGCTTAAAAAACCAAGTATTTCTGGAATTGTTTCCTTGATAAAGTGAGTTTTGAGTAGAGATCTGAAGGATGAGTTGCAGTTCTTAAGAGAATGGATGGTACTGAGGGATTACAGGCTGGAGGAAGCCCGGCCTGCTGGGAGAACTGGCCCCGTTAGAGCATCGCTGGTGTGTTAAGGGGAGACTCAAGGGTAGTGTAGGGCCTCGCTTGGGATACACACTTCCTTCTCCTCTGCTGCTATTTTTTTCTGGCCCTCCGAGAACTTTCCTAGTATCATCACCCACAGGGTAGATGGTGCTCGTTTTATTCTAATGAAACCTAATCCTCCATTATTTCAGATGATGACCACTTCTAGAAGCACTGAAACTAGCAATAGTGTCTCAGCTCTCATTGGCAGATCTTTCTGGCAGAGCTCTTTCTTTCAGTTTTTAATGGTGGATAAAGCAGAGCTCCTCTTGCTCATTGGCTTCCCCTCTAGGCTGCCCTGGGTAGGGAGTTGATAGGAGATCTTTTGGACATGGGAATTGCTTCACTGTTGACAGAAAGACATGGTGAATTTGATTAAATTAAATTAGGAGCATGTGTATGCTTGACAAAGTAAGCTAATGAAGGAAAATGCATCAAAAGGATTTATGGTGAATTGATTAAAATTTTTCTCTGCAGAAAGCCCTTCCGGCTTAACGCTTGAAATTAGAAGGCTATCGGTGCCTCTAGGCCCTCCAGGTTCTCCCTTGCCTTTACAGTAGGCAGTTTGGGGACTTTTCTTTCCTTTGAGCAGCCGCTCTGTCTGCAGCCTTCTCTATCGCAGGCAAAAAGTATTCCCAACCTGCACTCTGAATTGCATGGAGGAAAAGAGGATAAAAGACACTATTTGATTTATTAATTTCTAGTGGATTAGAACTACAAATGTTTGCTGTGTTTTTAATTTGAGAAATAGAGAGAATCACAGCAGCTTTTAATTATGCATTTTGTATAATGCAGCTCTGAATAGAGCAGAACAAAATTAAAATTGTGGATCAAATACTAAATCTGAGTGGATGCTAAAGTGAGCTGTAGTGTGATGCTAATGGTTTTGCGTCTTCCTGGCATTATGTCAATAATGGCTCTAATCACATTAAGTAGAGAGCCCATTAGCTTTTTCTTTGCAGCAGCATGCACCATAGCAACACACTGAGTTCCGAAATAACTTTTGACATATTTTTAAAAGCCTTGCCATGTTCAGGCTAAGAGGCAAGTACATAATGTGCGTGTGCAGACGCAACTGTATTCAAGGTGCTGTGTGTGCAATGATGTTCTTTTGTAAGTTTAGGCATATTAACACTACCTAACACTGCCTCTGAAAAATTCAACCTAGTAGCCTTATCTTCATAAATATAATAGATTACATGCTATTTTTCATGAGACTAAAGCTTTCGTGGAATTTGCTAGGGTATAAAATCTGATCTCCTTATATAGCACCATACCTAGAGGGATGGAAGTTCTTTGCTATTTTCTTTCTTCGCCCTGTTCTGAAAGAGCCTGGCATTTTCTTAAATCTCTGTCTAGTTCTAGGTTAAAGCTGGAACCGAGAAGTCTGCTTGAGGTTCTTCTGTGTGAATGCCATTTCAGGTCCATTTTGATACAGTGCTTTGTGCTCCCACGATGTTCTTAGACAAGGAGGCTAGTAGAAGTACAGTGTGTGACTAGTTCTCTAAGTAGTAACTTTGGGAGAAATACTGAGTACTTTTAAATTTTCAAACACGTAAACTTTCAGAGAAAGTTGCAAGTATAACCCTTTGGGCTTACCGTATGAAAATAAACTGGGGAGTTGGTGAAGGGATCTTTCAAATAACAACATGGCAGAGACACTTTATTCTCAATATGTATATGACCTGATGACTTACCCTTCTCCCCAAACCTTCACCCAGCCGGTATGTATCTAGACAACCAGACTGGCAATATTGAGGGCCCATCTTTGATGCTTTCTTCTTTTCCATCTCTTCCATCTCATTGCCTTCCACCCCACAACAAGTGGTTGCCTCTAAAAAGCCCAGGAGCTTATTCCCTCTTCTCCACCTCTCACCATCTCTTGCCTGTTTACATGATAATATTCCTCTTGGTGCTACATGAGGAATGACTTTTAAGAAAGCAACATATCTCGATGTGTGGGGCTTCCCTGGTGGCTCAGTGGTAAAGGTTCCACCTGCAATGCAGGAGACACAGGTTCGATTCCTGGGTCAGTCCATGAGGTCACAAAGAGTCGGACATGACGGAAGTGACCTAGCACAATATGATGTGTGTGCAGAATGGATTTCTTTCCTAAGGGTATTCTTTTAAGCTGGGTTGCATCTTCCTAACTTCTATTCAAGATGCATAATCAGGGGTAGTAAGCAACATTAAATTTTACTGCTGATGACTGCATTCTATTAGTGCCGTTACAAAGTATAGTTCTCTTAGAACTTGAAAGCAAGTGCCAGCTACTTCAGTCAAGAGTCAGGTATCTTGTCTGTTTATCTTTGATATCAAAGACCCAGAGAATTTGGAGAAACATCACACAGCTNAAGATGCATAATCAGGGGTAGTAAGCAACATTAAATTTTACTGCTGATGACTGCATTCTATTAGTGCCGTTACAAAGTATAGTTCTCTTAGAACTTGAAAGCAAGTGCCAGCTACTTCAGTCAAGAGTCAGATATCTTGTCTGTTTATCTTTGATATCAAAGACCCAGAGAATTTGGAGAAACATCACACAGCTTTTAAAATTATTCAGACAAGCTATAGTATCACATGACTGTTCCCCCAAATGGTAAGACATTACTCACTGGATCTTAAGACATTTTAAGTACTTAGTCATCATAATACCTTAATGAGATAGTCAGAAATGAAATTTAAATCACTTTAAATTGGGACGAGGAGAGGTAAAATGACTGCCCAAGTTTGCTTACACAGTGGTTGGACTAGGATCAACTCCAGAAATAGTTGCCTTTTTTATTTTTATATGTTAAAGGATACGTCCACTTAGCCTTTTAATTCAGAAGAGTCAACTTAAGCTCCTTAAAGGCATTCATAAGTGTGACAGTCCTACCTTTTCAGAGCACTTTCAGATTTGTTTCTTGTTAGAAGCCCATGAGGGAAAAAGGTAGGATCCCATTTGGAAGATGAGGAATATGACATATGGTTTGTGTTTACAAAAGTGAAATCTTCTGGACTCTCCGCCCATGTGGTTGCATTACATCATGCTGCCTGAGTGGCTTGACTTATGCACAGAGATGAGAGTGTTGGTTCCATGGGGACAAGCTGACGGCACACTGGGAACATTCCACCACGCGGGGAGAGGTAGGAGCCATCGGGCTTGCCTGTCTAGTAACTTGCCCAGCTCCAGGCTTTTCTCCTAGAGTCTGTCCTCCCATAGGATTGTCTTTTTCTCTAGGTCTTCCTTGACCATCTCCCACAGCTACAACTGCTGCCTTTAAGGGAGATGACCCAGAGCTGGTTTTCCTGCATCCACCTTCCTTCAGCACCACAGTTCCACATTTTCAAATGTCTGCTCACCTGAGGCCTGGTGGTACTATCAGCAGATCCATTTCAACATAATTAAAACTGAGTTTTTTCTATTTTACCCCCTAGTTACTCCTCATAACTATCCATATTGACCTTTTGTATCAGTCAGTAGAGCTTCCAACGGCTGGGTTCTATGATGTGTCTCCTGGTGGTTCCCTAATTTGATAAAATGGTATTTGCTTCCAAGAGATTTAATAGGGAAGAAAGATGTGGATCCTATTTGTGTTTCCGAAGTTTCAATATGTTTGAAGGCTTGAGACTGGGTTAGGCCTGATGAGAGAGGAGACCCAGTCTGGTAAGAGGCAGAAGGTGTTTGAACCAGGTGATGTTGTCTGAATTTTTCTCCTCAGAGTGTACAGTTGAGTAAAGGGGAGTGGATACACACACAGGACTTCCCTGATATTCCGCTTGCAAAGCAGGAGACCTCAGTTCAGTTCCTGGGTTAGGAAGATCCCCTGGAGAAGGGATACACTACCTACTCCAGTATTCTTGACTTCCCTGAAGGCTCAGAAGGTAAAGAATCTGCCTGCAATGCGGAAGACCTGGGTTCAATCCCTGGGTTGGGAAGATCCCCTGGAGGAGGGCATGGCAACCCATCCAGTATTCCTGCCTAGAGAATCCCCATGGACAGAGGCACCTGGCAGGCTACAGTCCGTGGGGTAACAGAGAGTCAGACACGATTGAGCAGCTCAGCACACAACACACACCAAAGTCTAGGTAAGGCTAAAGTAGTCAGGACACGTTTAGAAAGCTGAGATCTCAGTTTTTCCTAGTTGGCATCATTCTTTCTGCCAGACGAATGCAAGGCAGCATTTCCTGTGAGTTGTTACTGTACCATCTTTTCTGTCTTCATCCCCTGCCCCAGAGCTCACTCATCCCTTCTGTCCATCCGTCCTTCCTTCCTTCCCTCAAGGAAATGAGAAGAGGAAGAGAAGACAGATAGAAAAAGGTTATGTACCCACATTGTCCAGAGAATTCTCTGCCCTTTTGTGTCAGTGCAGTACAATACAGTGTTTGTTGGGGCCTCTAGAATTTATCCTGTTAGACCTAAGAGAATCACAGATATCATTTGAACATCCCCTCTTTCAGAGTTTCCTGTTCTTGGAAGATGAATGCAAGATTTTCTGTTCATAGGCTAAATTTTGGGCTCCCCTGGTGACTCCGACAGTAAAGAATCTGCCACAGGGGACCCAAGTTCAATTCCTGGGTCAGGAAGATCCCCTGGAGAAGGGAATGGCTACCCACTCTAGTTTTCTTGCGTGGGGAACTCCGTGAACAGAGGAGCGAGCCTGGCGAGCTACAGTCCCTGGGGTTGTGAAGAGTCAGATACAACTGAGCTACTTTCACTGTCATAGGCTAAATTTTGTTCATGCATATTACCTAATCCAGTCCAGTCACTTCATGGCAAATAGATGGGGAAACAGTGAGAGACTTTACTTTCTTGGGCTTCAAAATCACTGCAGATGGTGACTGCAGCCATGAAATTAAAAGATGCTTGCTCCTTGGAAGAAAAGCTGTGACCAACCTAGACAGCATATTAAAGAGCAAAGACATTACTTTGCCAAGAAAGGTCCATCTACTCAAAGCTATGGTTTTTCCAGTGGTCATGTATGGATGTGAGAGTTGGACTGTAAAGAAAGCTGAGCGCTAAAGAATTGATGCTTTTGAACTGTGTTGTTGGAAAAGACTCTTTAGAGTCTTGGACTGCAAGGAGATCCAGCCAGCCCATCCTAAAGGAAATCAGTCCTGAATATTCATTGGAAGGACTGATGCTGAAGCTGAAACTTCAGTATTTTGGCCACCTGATGCGAAGAACTGACTCACTGGAAAAGACCTTGATGCTAGGAAAGATTGAAAGTGGGAGGAGAAAGAGATGACAGAGGATGAGATGGTTGGATGGCATTGCTGACTTGATGGACATGAGTTTGAGCAGGCTTCGGGAGTTGGTGATGGACAGGGAAGCCTGGCGTGCTGCAGTCCATGGGGTCGAAGAGTCGGACACGACTGAGCGACTGAACTGAACTGCACTGAACACTACCTACCTTGGTAACAATCTTTAAAACATAAAGAGCACATGCAGAGGTAAAATGTAATATTCCACATTACACATAGGCACATAGGCTCATAATTAATTTAAAAGTACAGGATTTGTAAGCAGATATACAGTCTCTCAGCAAACATTTTTCGTAAGCTTACTTTGTGCCTAAGTGCTTTGACTGTAAAGCTAAAAAGTTTTGTTGTTGCACAAACCAGCAGTTAGGTTGCCATGTGATATTTGTGTTGTTGGAGGTAAATTAGGGAGTATTTTTTAATATATTACTTTTCTCACTAAGACTTATGACTTTATCTTAGAACTGTTTGTTATAAGGATTGTGTTGACTATCAGGACTCACTGAAATGACTCTCACCACTCACACTTTTAGACTCAAAGTCACCACTTTTCTGAAAATACTGAAGACTCCACCAGAAAATTTAGTGGCTTTCTTCTTTGTTTCTTGTATCACTTATCACACTATTTTATAACCACTTTTTCTAGCCCTTGAGTGTAGAATAAGGATCTACCACATATTTTTACTAAGTAAATGTGACTGCTCTATCAAGTATGCAATGGAGCATAATAAGAACAACATATACCATATAGCTTAATGATGGTATTTTTTAAAATATAAATTTATTTTGAAGATAAAATTTGGACATAAAAGATAGTCAAATGCAAAGAAAAATAATGTTATAATTGTTTAAATTAACACATCCAGAGTAGGTCAGTATGCTAGCACTGTGCTCTGCTCATACTCACTAGGAAGATTATGAGTAGCTGATACCTACCAGGAACAATATTCATTACTGCAGTAATAGATGAATAAGGCAGAGTAGATGACCTTAAGGAAACACTTATTAAGTAAAATAGGTCTCTTATTCTCAGAAATCTTTAAGCTAATTAGAAATATATTCTATTTGTATCATTTATTTATTATTTCTATCAAATAATACTGATGGTGAAGAAAACCAAATAACATTAATGTGACATTAAAAAAAAACCAAAAACAGTTTTTCCTCTTTAGAAAGAAAACTATAATTGTTTGGCTAACTTGACTCAAATATAAAAATCCTGCCTGAAAATCTTTTTTAAAGAAGTACAACATATATAATGTTTAATACTTTGTTTGGCCATATCTGAGAGAGAGAAAGAGCAGAGAGATAGGACATAGAAAGAAGAAGAATGAAGAAGATAAAAAGGAAATGGAGAAGGAAAAGAAAGTAAGGGAGTGAAGTAAAGTGAAGTAAGAGTCTCTCAGAAGGGTCCAACTCTTTGTGACCCCATGGACTACAGTCCATGGAATTCTCCAGGCCAGAATACAGCAGTGGGTAGTCATCCTCCTTCTCTAAGTGATCTTCCCAACCCAGGGATCAAACCCAGGTCTTCCACATTGCAGGTGGATTCATTAACAGATGAGCCACAAGAGAAGCCTGAAAATACTGGAGTGGGTAGCCTATCTGCTCTCCAGCAGATCTTCCTGACTCGGAAATGGAATGGGGGTCTCCTGCATTGCAGGAAGATTCTCTACCAACTGAGCTACCTGGGAAGTTCTCCCTTGGGCTTAGTTTGTTTTTAAAAAGGAAAATAGTAAGACTGGAGTGGGTTGCCATTCCCTTCTCCACGGTGTCTTCCTGACTCAGGGGTCGAACCCTGGTTTCCCGCACTGCGGGCAGATTCGTTACCATCTGAGCTGCCAGGGAAGCCAGACTTGAGCCTGAATACCTTCCCTACCTTCGGTTAGCTCTGTCACGTGAATAAGACTTTTAACCTTTCTAGGCCTTAGCTTAGAGTTAGTACATACCATATGATGATGAAGTTATAGTAGCTAGCAGAATACTTGGTGAGAAGCAAATGCTCAGAGCAATGTTAGCTCTTGTTACCATCACGTTAATTACAAAAAGGAACCTCAGTAAGTTTGTCTTAGCGAGGAAGACATCAGAAGACATCACAGAAGAGGTAGGTAACGATTGAGGTGACACTAAAAAAGACGAAAGTAGGAGATTCTCAGAAACAACGTATCCTAGCCACACTAAAGAACAGCGTCCTCTAAAGCATAGAACTGTGAGGAGCCTCTTCCTGAATTTTGTGAACCCATACTGCTGGAGCGTAAAAAGATTCACAGGCAGTAAAGCTGGATGGATAACCAGAGGCCAGATCCTGAAGGGCCTTGTCCTGAGAAAAGTGTTTTGAGTTTATACTCTGTGCCAGTTATCTTCTAAGTGGCGTGCTTGTGGTATAGACACTGAGAAATTGGAAGATAATGATAATGTTCTTTATTTATTTTTTCTTGTCTTAAATTTGCTTTATAATTTTTTGTTTTGTTGTTTAGTTGCCAAGTCATGTCTGATTCTTTGCAACTTCATGGACTGCCAGGTTCCTCTGTCATCCACTTTCTCCCAAACTTGTGGTATAGACACTGAGAAATTGGAAGATAATGATAATGTTCTTTATTTATTTTTTCTTGTCTTAAATTTGCTTTATAATTTTTTGTTTTGTTGTTTAGTTGCCAAGTCATGTCTGATTCTTTGCAACTTCATGGACTGCCAGGTTCCTCTGTCATCCACTTTCTCCCAAAGTTTGCTTCGTGTCCACTGTGTCAGTGATGCTATCTAACCATCTCATCTCCTGGCACCCCCTTCTTCTCCTGCACTCAAACTTTCCCAGCATCAGGGTCTTTTCCAATGAGTTGGCTCCTCCATCAGGTGGCCAGAATATTAGAGCTTCAGCTTTAGCATCAGTCCTTCCAATGAATATTCAGGGTTGATTTCCTATAGGATTGACTGGCTTGATCTCCTTGCAGTCCAAGGGACTCTCAAGATTATTCTCTGGCACCACAGATGGAAAGCATCAGTTCTTTGTTGCTCAGCCTTCTTTATGATCCAACTCTTATATCTGTACATGACTACTGGAAAATCCATAGCTTTGACTATATGGACCTTTGTGGGCAATATGAATTTGTACACATAATAGATTGTATAAGGCATTGTATATTACTATAGAATAGTACATACAGATGGTGTGAGCATGAAATTCAGACAGTATACAAGTCTGTCCATAATAATTATTTTTGTGGCTGGTGTTTTCTGATTGGTTATGGCAGCCTTACAGATTGACTGTTACCTAGCCTTACCAGTTATTAAGGAGTTTTTATATCACTCCTTCAAGTCAGTGTTGGGCTGTGTACTCAAAGTTCCATTATTGATCGAGTCTGTGGACCACTGCTGTGGGATATGGGGAACCACTGGAGGGTTGGGGCAAGGAAGTGAAATGATTAAAATCATCACTGGGGCAGCATCCCTTGGGGCTCTTAGCATTGAGAAAGGTTAGAGGAAGAGCTGTCACCTCCACACTTACTGAGGTATAAGCACATAATTCAGAGTTGAGGCACAAACATCAGCTCTCTTGATGCAGGACTTCTGGAAGAGGAGGGCATGATTGGTTTAACTTTTCAAGGGTTGAGGCATAGAAAATATACTGTTTACATTTTGATAAACAACATTAAATCATAGCATATAATCATTTAGTTACGAAGCAAGAAGTGAAGTCGCTCAGTCGTGTTTGACTCTTTGCGACCCCAAGGACTGTAGCCTACCAGGCTCCTCCCTCCATGGGATTCTCCAGGCAAGAATACTGGAGTAGGTTGCCATTTCCTTCTCCAGGGGATCTTCCCAACCCAGGGATCGAGCCCGGGTCTCCCGCATTGCAGGCAGATACTTTAACCTCTGCGCCACTAGGGAAGTGAGAGACAAAAATTGAAGACTTCTTTCAAAATATACAGAGAAGAAAGGAAAAGTAGACATGTGGAAGAAAACACTGGCATAGCATTTACATACTTTCAATAACTTGAATGGCACAGCCCCTGTACAGTAAGAACAGATGTCCAGTCTTGGGCCCATATTCCATTCCAGTCTTAGCTTAACTCAACTCATCCTTGGCCTGGGGGAATAAATAAATACATAAATTCTTGAGGGTCTTAAAGCTTTGTTAACGACCATTAGCCTGTACTGTATGCCCCTTTCCCATTTTAAAACCATTTACCTTTATCTTCTATTTTATCTATAGTTTGACTGTGCTGGGCCCTCCTCTCTAGTTGCAGCAAGCAGGGCCTACTCTCTCGTTGTGGTGTGTGGGCTTCTCATTGCAGTGGCTTCTCTTGCAGAGCACAGGGTCTAGGACATGCAGACTTCCATACTTGTGGTACATGGGCTCAGTAGTTGCAGCTGCCAGGCTCTGGAGAGAGCACAGGCTCAAGAGTTGTGGCACATGGGCTTAGCTGCATCAAGGCATATGGAATCTTCCTGGACCAAGGATCAAACCTGTGTCCCCTGCATTGGCAGGTGGATTCTTCATCACTGAGCCACTAGTAGTGAAAGTGAAGTCCCTCAGTTCTGTCTGACTCTTTGCAACCCCATGGACTGTAGCCTTCCAGGCTCCTCCATCCATGGGATCATCCAGGCAAGAGTACTGGGGTGAGTTGCCATTTCCTTCTCCAGAGCCACTAGGGGAAGCCCTTAAATTTGTCTTCTTTAGTTATAAATTTGGTAGTCCGAGGAGGAATTAGAAAAGAATCTCTTGTCGGTATCTATGTAACCTTCATTTGTGACAAATGGAATTTAATTCTGATCTTATCAGCACAGTGAAATGGCACTGGGCATGCCTTCCATTTGGGTAGATCGTCCCAGGGATTCTGTAGGTCTTCTGTGCTCGCAATGGCACCTTTTCAATGGGGTCATTGTTCTCTACTTTCCAGAACAATCACAGAACATCTTCTGACTCATCCTGGTTCAATCTTCTGAACATTCTCTTTGCCCTTGCCATGGAATGGTCAGTGTTTCATATTGCACAAGCTCCTAGCTTCTATCAGTGTGACTGCATGCTTTTGGCAACAGCCCTCTTTTGTCTAAGCCAAAATGGGAGGAGTGATCAAGGAAAGGAAGGTTGCTTTCAGAAGTGAAAATGGAGAGAGGCCAGAGGAGCTATATGAGGAAAGAAAGGAACAGGTGAGCTCAGAGTTAGGGAAATGGTTCAAGAGAGGAGGGAAGGTGGGACTATATATTTGGAAGTAAAATCAGGATATCAGAGGAGAGTAGGAAGGAAGAAACTTTAGGCACAGCCTTTGGGGATCTGGAGAGAAATAAAATAACCTGAACAAATGGATGAATACAAAGAACAAAAAGGGGGGAGCATTTTCTCTAGCAAAGGAGGTGGATGGTGAACACCAGGAAGTAGCAGTGATGGAGCAGATGACCTTGTCTTTGATTCCCCATCACAGACTGATGATGCATTTCCTCACTTCCCCGTTTTCAGGGTGAGAGAGTGATGAACGATATAGCTTGAAGACAGATTGGGTCTTCACTGTCATACAGCTAAAGCCCTTTGCATGTATTTGCCACTTCCTCTTAGGTTGAATCTTAGCAGACGTTAATGAAGTGTTTTCCTTCACTTTTCTCCAAACTTAGTTTTTTATTCTTTGTGTCAAAGAATCAAACATGCGATCTGGATCTTGGTTCCCATTGTCCACCATTTGCACTTATAAGCAAAAATTTAATTCAGACGTTTGAGTGGCTAGAGAAGATACAGGAGTTGGTGAAAGTAAAAGTTGGGGGCAAAAATCTCAGGAGATTGCTCCTGAGATGTTTTAGATGGATCACGATCACGAAGTTGCTCAGTCGACCCCATGGACTGTAGCCTACCAGGCTCCTACATCCCTGGGATTCTCCAGGGAGGAATACTGGAGTGGGTTGCCATTTCCTTCTCTAGGAGATACTTTATTAATTCTTAGAGTAAGGCCAAATTTCATTTACATTAGCATGCCATGTTTCAGCAGGCATAAATAACTTTTTTCTTTGGCTGGTGAATGAGTTTTGAGCTGGTTTTGAGTTATTTACAAAAAAAAAAAAAAAGGAATGTTAGTGAAGAAATCCTGTGTTAGCTCAGAGACAGCAGGAGGATCTCTGGGGTGAGGGGGGAGAGCAGTCCACAGACTTGCCAGTGGATACTCATTAAATGTTAATAGGAACCGCATGTGATGAGAAGCAGGCAACTGTGAATGTGTCTTGTAGCTGAATGTCTACAACTAGAAGTATGCGAATGAAGTCAAGGAGAGGCATTACAAAAATAATTTGTTAGGAAGCACAAGCGAGATTGTGTTTTCTTTAACATACCTTGAAGAGCACACACCCAACAGTTGTGACCTGGAAGCCCAGGCCAGTGGCTGTCCAGCTCAGTGGCAAGTAGGAAGATGCTGTTAGAAAAGCAGTACTTCTTCTATTGGAATAAATTCCCAGGAAGGCTGAGAGCCCCTGACATGGTAAGTATGTAGAACCATGTAGCTGACATCAAGGCCTGCTGCCTCCTTGATTCAAGGCCTGTAACCTCCTTGAATCACTGGAGCGAGCCATCCCTGGTGGGGGAGGCTGTCACTGGGCTCTCTGTCTTGACAGGTAGTTGTACCTGAGACACCCAAAACCGTCTGCACTCCCCTCTCTTGTCCTGGATCACTGGAATGCAGGCACTGGGTTGTAGCATTTATTCATAGCAGATTAAAAATATAAGTATCTGTGAGGCCTCACCTAGGAGGCTCTTAGAGGATTAATAAAATATTTACAGAATCACCTATATGGTTGCTTCATTTGTGAACTGTTTGGCTCTTGTCACATCATAAATCCTCATTCAAGTGGCATCTCTGTTCTGTGAAAGAAGTTCCATTCTACTGGAGAAGCAGAAGCAGATTCCTGCCTACTTTTTATTAAAATGAAAAGGACCCTGGTTTCCCTGTATACACATGTTCTCTTTTACACACACATACAGCGAACACCCAACAAGCCAGTAAACAAAAAGGATAGAATGATCATTTTTCAGAAAGACTTGTCATGGATTCAGTGAATGACATTCATGTGAGAAATGTGCAGAAAAGATCCTGTTATCACAATAAGAATTTCTTCTCTGCATGTTTTACGTGGCACCTGGAACCTGGAGACTCTTCAGCTGATCAAAGTAGAGTTTTTCCAGTAATTAAAGACCGTTAATGTAGTTTATGAAAAATTTAACCTTTGTCTTAAAAGTCTGTTGTGCCACTTATTGTTTATTATTTTGCATGCAGTCTCATTAGATCATCTTGTACAGATTTTGGGATGTAAGGTCAAGATTTCAGTTAATCCTTGGATTTATGCTAAAGCTAGCAGTGTATCTGTGAGCAAGTATTTACTGAGTGCCTGCAGTGTGCCTTGGAATTCAGCAAAGCCTGTCATGAGTCTTTGTACTTAACTCAACCCTAATAATGACTAATAATCCTAAGGATAATAGTAAATGTCAAGTATGACCATCTACTTTCATATCTGGGAAGGAGGCTCATTGTGATCATATAGCTCGTGAGGAAACAGCTTAGCGCTGACGTTCAGACCTGTGACTTCACACTCTACACTATATCTTATTTTATTTCTATAAGATGTGATTTGTTTTCCTACTCCATTCTGCTTCCTCTTACTTCTATGGAGAGTATATTTTAGGATTGTTACAATCAGAGCATATCCATTCTTCCCCCCACAGTCAGTGATCTCTTCTGCTCTTTTACTGAATTTCCCCTCCATCGTAAGCTACCGTTCTTTTTAAACTGTAACTTCTGTGCTACAACATGGAGTTGGCCTCTTGTTCAGTGTTATTAACGTTAATAAAATATTTATTCAGTGATTAAAAGTTTTGCCAGAAACCCATGTTTAAATGTTCTTGAAGGCTAAAAAATACTTACCTGGCAACAATCCATTCCATATATAATGGAAATATTTTTAGCCCATTTCCTTCCCTCTTCTTTCTCAAAACCCTTACAGCTAGGGATGATGGAGCAGGCAACTGTGGCCATAGGAAGTCTGTGTAGCCTGTGGTTTATGTAAATGAAAGATAACATGCCAGAATATATGTGTTTGCCATGATTTTTTTTTTCTTTTTATTGTGGATAGATGCAGAAGCCTCAACTTTCCACTTGTCTTCCTCGTGATTAAAGGGGATGACTTTGTTCTCTCCTGTGTAAGATCTAAAAACCAGCCTCCGTCTTCCCCGAGTGTCAGTGCAGCTGCTGTTTGCATGCTGTTTGCTTTGTTGCTATGTGTGTGGGAGCCTCAGGCCCAGGTCCCGAGTCCCCCTTCTCCTGCCCGCGTGTTGCCTGTGCTTCTGTGGAGAATGGTAAATGTTCTTGGATCAGGGACTTTTACACGTGGATGTGTTCCTCCTTGTTGGCTTGGAGTGATCAAAGACCTCCATGTTTCATTTTGCCCAGAGCCTCACGTCTCACCCCCTAAGTAGAGTAAAATCTATGGCAGAGCTTTACCCTCAAGCCACAGAAAACAGATCCAACACCTGTGGCCTGAGAGAGTTACTTACAAAGGCCTGGAAACTCCCAGAATCTTGTTGATGAAGCACACTCTCAGGCAGGACTTTGAGCCGGTGCTACGTCTCTTGCTGCTTTTCGAGCTTCTTGTGAGCATCAGACCATTTTGCAGAGGGAGAGAGGCATGCATGTTCTGTAACACAATCACACCTGTCAGGAAAAACTACCTCATGACACCAAATTCTGACTAATATCCGGGGGAAGAAGGTAATACATGCATATGGGTGTATTTTAGCTTCCATTTAACTCTCTATTTTTTTTTTAATTACTTAAATAAGGATTTCAGTCGATTGGTGGTATTATTCACAAGAGACTGTGAGGTTTTTGCACTTGTCTGACCCGTGTGATGTGGAAGGAATGTGTTTTCTTTCTCCGTCTCCTCACTCAGCAGGGATGCTCATACCAGCACCAGGAAACCCCGCAGGAGGACAGTGCATGTACTTGCTGCATGTTCTCCGCTTGCTCTGGACTTGAGTTGCAGTACAGTTTCTGCCCTCATGTGTGCACTGAGTGATGGGGTAACGGGGGGGCAGTGCAAGTGAAGGCTTCCCTGGTGACTCAGTGATAAAGAAACAGCCTGCCGACGCAGAAGACGTGGGTTCAGTCCCTGGGTTGGGAAGATCCCCTGGGGAAGGAAATGACAACCCACTCTGATACTCATAGCTGAAAAATTCCATAGACACAGGAGCCTAGCGGGTACAGTCCATGGGGTTGCAAAGAGGTGGATGCATCTTAGTGACCAAACAGCAGCAATGTAGGTGAAGTGCTTTTCTTTCCCCTTAGTGCTGGCACATAGTGAGTGCTTGGTGAACAGTGGTCATTACTTTTCACTGAAGTCAAGTCCACATTCTACCTCTCTCTTTAATGCACATTTCTGAGATCCTTTTAGTTAGATCTGAAGGTCAATTCCTACCTTGGAAATTTGCAGGAAATGTTGACTTGAAATTAGAATTTTACAACTTTCACATATAGTTAGTGGATTGCCTTGATTTCCTTCTCCTAAATAATCTTACATTTCTAAGAGATTTCCATAAATAAGTTGGATGTCATGATGGTAGACTTACTGATGAACCAGTTTTAGAAAACAATGAAGACTCTCTTCCCTATTTTAATATAAAATGAAAACCAAGAGATTTGTAAACATCCCCATACTGATTTTTGTTATTAGAAGTGAATGGAAAGTGCCCACAAAAGCTGATTTTCCAGCCTCTATTGGACCAGAGGCCTCTTCTGGGGAACCATTAGTTGCATCTTCTAATAAATAACATTTGATACATTAAATACTCATTTGAATGAATACTCTCTAAAGGAAATGAAGCTAACAGTCCCTTGGCTTCTGTGAACCTTGGATTTCATGTGTGTATTGTACAGTTTATAATGGTAGGGTTTTTTCTCTTTAGGGACAGATTACATTTTCAGTACTGTCCTTCTTAAAAATATTGTTTTAGCTTTGTTGGCTGCACTGGGTCTTCGTTGCCGCCCGTGGACTTTCTCCAGTTGTGGCGGGGCTGGCTGGCGACAGGGGCTACTCTCTAGGGACAGTGTGCAGCCTTCCCATTGCAGTGGCTGCCTTGTTGCGGAGCGTGGGCTCAGTAGTTGGGGCACATGGGCTTAGTTGCTCCACAGCATGTGGGATCTTCCTGGACCAGGGATTGAACCGGTGTCCCCTGCATTTCAAGGTAGATTCTTAACCACTAGACCACTAGGAAAGCCCTCATTAGTGTCGATTGAATCCGGGTCTCCAGCATTGCAGGCAGATTCTTTACCGTCTGAGCCACCAGGCAAGCTGACACTGTAGAGGGCACCAATAAATCACACTTAACTGTGTGCGAATGAAGACAAATTTCTCCCTGTCTCCCACCTGTGCACCTTCTCCTGGAGCAAGCACCTTAGCTATGGCCATCTAGAACCTCAGTACTAGAATTCATTTTTGGTTGGGGTGGCAGGTGGGGTACAGCTCTGAAACAATGTTGGATCTGAAACAATAATGGGTAGGTGTGCAGAAAAATGGTAACAGAGCAGGTCTGTGGTGCTATCCTTAGAAAGGCCTGCGTACGAAATTTGCCCTTGGCTAGAAGGAAATGGCCGGAGAAGGCAATGGCACCCCACTCCAGTACTCTGGCCTGGAAAATCCTGTGGACGGAGGAGCCTGGTAGACTGAAGTCCATGGGGTCACTAAGAGTCAGACACGACTGAACGACTTCACTTTCACTTTTCACTTTCATGCATTGGAGAAGGAAATGGCAACCTACTCCAGGGTTCTTGCCTGGAGAATCCCAGGGACAGGGGAGCCTGGTGGGCTGCCGTCTGTGGGGTCGCACAGAGTCGGACATGACTGAAGTGACTTAGAAGCAGCAGCAGCAGCAGCAGCATCTAGGAACTTGGGTTTGGGGTGTTTCCACCATTCTATAATTGACGAGAGGCTTACTGTTCTAAGCTTCCCTGATAGCTGGTAAAGAATTCGCTTGCAGTGAAGGAGACCCCAGTTTGAGTTGGGTTGGGAAGATCTTCTGGGAGAAGGGATAGGCTACCCACTCCAGCATTCTGGCCTGGAGAATTCCATGGGCTAGATCATGGGGTCACAAAGAGTCGGACATGACTGAGCGGCTTTCACTTTACTGTTCTAAACTGTTTGTGCAAATAATAGTGGTTTATGCTGAACACTTACTTTCCTTCTGGAAGTCTGGAATTTGGAGTTTTAGTACATGTGCCACAAAGGGGGCCCATGTGACCAACCCCCAATGAAAATCCCAGCCACTGAGTTGCTAAGAAGCTTCCCTTGTACACAGCACTTTCTATGTGTTGTCACAGTTCAGTGCTAGAGATTAAATGCATCTTGTATGTCTCCGTGGGGCGAGGACTCTAAGGATGCTCTTGGTTTCTTCTGGACTTTGCCCTATGCCCTTTTCCCTCTGCTGGCTTTGTGTCCTTTCACCATAATAAATCTTAGCTGTGAGCAATTGTGCTGAGTCCTGCAAGTCTTACTGATTGGGGTTAGCATTGGGAACCCCCAGCACAGTCATTAAAACCTAACTTGTGTAGGATTCCATACAAGGAGGAAGGCAGAAGGTGTGCCTAAGGCTTTGCCTTATGGATCATAAGGATCTATATCATTTTCCTCCTAAGCACTTCTTCATTTTGGTGTTACACTCGGTAACGGTGTTTAGACTGCAGTATGATGAGTTGGGCACATCTGGCACGTTCAGTTATCCATGTGAATTCATCCCTTGTTCCTTACTGCCTTGGAACTGAGGTGTAAAGGAGAGAGAGACAAAACACATTGTTTTGTCTTTTCCTCTTACATGCATACATACATTTCCCCTGTTATCTCTTCTGCTAATAATCGGAAATCAGTACTAACTAGAATTCTCCTCATTGATGGAATACAGTGGCAGTTGCCCTTGATTTGGAAATCTGAGTTACCAAAATAAAATAACAAAAATTACCTTCAATTAAGGTTAAATCTAGGGGCTTGTTATTGCCCTATTCTCCATTTTGCATGTGTATCTAGAATCTGCCTTTCCTTACTGCACGGAGAATTTGCTAGAGTTTTAAGTCTCTCTCTCCATTTGGGAGGCTTTTTTACTTGCTTACTCCTTGGGAAAGAAGGAGGCAAAACAGAAGTGCTCCTGAGAAATAATCCCCCTGGAGAGCATTTGGGAGAACGTAAGACCAATAGCTGGATTCAGTGGTGGCTGCCGTCAGCAGTGTGCCTGCCGCTAGCTGGCCTGGCCCTGCTCTCCTCTGTTGGCAAGAGTTTACATACTCTTTGCCTTTTTGGTCTGGTTGGATAACCTCCATGCATTACTTCTGAGACAAGTGAACATGAGCAAATAGAGCGTGTAAATTTATAGACAGTGTCTATTTTAGACTTGGTGAAAATAGACACTTGAAAGAGAAGACGGATGAGATGACAAAAATCTTATTTCCTGCCTTGATAGGTGACTCTAAAAAGTAAAATGTGGTATGCAATTCTCTCCATGAATAACAATTTTTCTTTATTAAAGTGACTTAATTCCTTGATGATTTTTATTTAATACTACCTAATCATCCTCAAATAAACATAAATAAAGAAAAGAGTCCTCCTGGTGATTTAGAAAGTCAACAAAGAGTTGATTTTCTTAAAAGGAGGCTTCAACTGTTTTATTGCATAGTGGTTCATGGGGAGCAGTTCACTAGTTATTAAAGTTAGTACATTTCAAAGACAACCAAGTCATTCCTTTGATATTCTGTGGAACCATTATAGTCAGTGTTTAGAAGTAACAACTGACATAGGTATGAAAAGTAGAATAAGTGAAAGCTTTTAATTTGTTTAGTTTTTATGAAATACTTTATATTAAATGAAGTTCTAACAGTTATCTTTTTAATTTTTATTTTATATTGGAGTATGGTTGATTTCCAATGTTTATTAGTTTAAGGTGTACAGGAAAGTGATTCAGTTATACATATACATATATCCATTCTTTTTTAGAATCTTTTTCCATATAGGTTATTACAGAATGTTGAACAGAGTTCCCTGTGCTATACAGTAGGTCCTTGTTACTGATCTGTTTTATATATGGTAGTGTGTATGAGAGAAACTAAAAAGCCTCTTGATGAAAGTGAAAGTGGAGAGGGATTGGTGATGGACAGGGAGGCCTGGCGTGCTGCGATTCATGGGGTTGCAGAGAGTCGGACACAGCTGAGCGACTGAACTGCACTGCGTGTATGTTAATCCCAAATCCCTAATTTATCCCATTCCCCCACCTTTCCCCTTTGGCACCCACCAGTTTGTCTTTGAAGTCTGTGAGTCTGTTTCTGTTTTGTAAGTTCATTTTTTTTTTTTTTTAGATTTCACATAGAGCACTATCATACAGCATTTTGCTTTCTCTTACTTCACTTAGTATGATGATCTTCAGGTCCATCCATGTTGCTGCAGATTTTAATGGCTGGGTAATACTCCATCGTGCATACACACCACATCTTTTTTATCCATTTCTCTGTTGATGAACATTTAGGTTGCTTCCATGTCCCGGCAATTATTTGCAATTAAATAGTACTTCAGTGAACACTGAGGTGTATGTATCTTCTCAAATTATGATTTTCTCCAGACATATGCCCAGGAGGGGGATTGCTGGGTCATATGGTAGTTCTAGTTTTAGTTTTGTTAAGAAACCTCCATGCTGTTTTCAATAGTGGTTGTACAAATTTACATTCCTGCTAACAGTGTAGGAGGTTTCCCTTTCACCTCACCCTCTCCAGCATTTATGGTTTGTAGACTTTTTGATGATGGCCATTCTGACTGGTGTGAAGTGATACCTCATTGTAGTTTTGAGTTGCATTTCTCTAATAATTAGTGACACTGAGCATCGTTTCATGTGTCTTTTGGCCATCTGTATGTCTTCTTGGGAGAAGTGTCTCTTTGAATCTTCTGCCTACTTTTTGATTGTTTTTTGTTTGTTTGTTTGTTTTTAAAGCTGCATGAGCTGTTTGTAGGTTTTGGAGATTAACCTCATGTCAGTTGTATCATTTGCAGATATTTCCTCCTATTCTGTGGGTTGTCTTTTTGTTTTGTTTATGGCTTCCTTTGCTGCACAAAAGCTTTTAAATTTAATTAGGTCCCATCTGTTTATTTTTGCTTTTATTTTCATTAGGAGGTGGACCTAATAAGATATTGCTGTGTTTATGTCAGAGAGGATACTCCCTATGTATGCTTCTAACAATTTTATAGTACCTGGCCTTACATTTAGTTCTATGATCCATTTTGAGTTTGTTGTATGATGTTGTTAGAGAATGATGTGTATCATGTTAGAATGAAATTAGAAATTCTCTTTTACAGGTAGCTGGCCGGTTTTTCCAGCACCATTTTTTTAAGAGACTGTCTTTTGTCCATTTTGTATAGTCTTGCCTCTTTTGTTGTAGATTAATTGACCATTCATTTAAGTTCAGTCGCTCAGTCGTGTCCACCTCTTTGCAACTTCATGAACCACAGCACGCCAGGCCTCCCTGTCCATCACCACCTCCCAGAGTTCACCCAAACCCATGTCCATTGTGTCAGTGATGCCATCCAACCATCTCATCCTCTGTCATCCCCTCCTCCTCCTGCCCTCAATCTTTCCCAGCATAAGGGTCTTTTCAAATGAATCAGCTCTCCCCATCAGGTGGTCAAAGGATTGGAGTTTCAGCTTCAACACCAGTCCCTCCAATGAACACCCAGGACTGATCTCCTTTAGGATGGACTGGTTGGATCTCCTTGCAGTCCAAGGGACTCTCAAGAGTCTTCTCCAACACCGCAGTTCAAAAGCATCAATTCTTCAGCACTAACCTAGATAGCATATTCAAAAGCAGAGACATTACTTTGCCAACAAAGGTCTGTCTAGTCAAGGCTATGGTTTTTCCTGTGGTCATGTATGGATGTGAGAGTTGGACTGTGA